>CAXIVR010000009.1:4259062-4829062 GCA_964035755.1 Teleogryllus oceanicus | reverse complement strand
ACAGCGCTTAAGCGCAACACTCGCCAAGCTGATACCCAGATTGACTTGAAATTTTACCAGCGTGTTTAACAACTTTCAAATTTAAAAAATAATTAAATGTGATATGAACCATTGTATGTAGTGTTTTTCGGACAATTAGAATCCAGACGTTTCATTACATGCTTCTTATCAAAGCCCGGAATTCTCCACGCGTCGCCTGTCCTGACTATAAGGTCGAACACATGCATGAATAATCAGAATACAATTAATTATTGTAATATACAAGTTTCAAAACATTGTGACATTCTTATACGGTATTCCTTAATTAAATCTTAGAAACTCCTTTACATTGTAAGATTCTTTACGGTTTCCTATAATGAATGGCCGAATTGTAATGAATCAGGATATCGGGCGAAAGGGAAGCTCTCTTCCCACGGGCGACTGACATCGACATCTGAGGGTTTCGCCAGTCATCTGTGAGAGTCAAGGTCAAGACGACAAAGTTGTTTTTCCTACTTTTGTTTTGCCGTAAAATATGTCCAATCCAGAATCGATCGGGGCGCAAAAAAATTCCGGTTTAGGGAGGTTTCCGTTTTATGCAAGTTCATTTATGACACTTGTGATATTGACGTTTCTGCCGTTAAAGTAGTAAATTGCTCGACTTTTAATTATTAAAATAACGTAATTTATGGATGAAATCACCTTTAACAATTCATTGACGGCTTCTGAGTTGAAAAATACACACCGTATTGGCTGTATTCGGACTCTTCGCTGATTTTCAACGCACAATGCGTCACAACATGACTTTCTGATATCTCGCATGGCGTGAGTAATGCGTATCTGGTCGAGGGTTTATGGTTTTCAACATGGGGCAGGGATACACGTGAATAGAAGCCATATCCGTACACCTTCCCACGCTGTCGGCAGAGAGGGAATTCCCCTACGGCCTACGCCTTAAAAGAGAATTGACTCCAAGGTCGAAATCTACGCCGAGAGCTGATGCCCTCTCTTTCAATGTCCAGCTGCCACGAATTAATCGCGTGTCACAGGGATAGAGATTTTAAAACAAACTTGCAGATGTATTCAGTTCATTAAGAACGTCTCGTGTCTCTCTGTCAATTGCATTAAATTCATAGGAATTCCGTTTTTTGACGCGGAACATGAAAAACTGTTCCGTTTCCGCGTTGGAGAGGTTCCGTTTCATGCTATGTAAAATGCCATTTATCTTCACGGGCCGGATAAATTTTCCAGTTAAGGCAGGTTTCCGGCTAGTACAAGCTCCTGTTTAGACAGATTTTTCTGTAGTAAGCAAGATTGGATTTCGATAGGGGGACTCAACATTTCTTCATATCTTTACGTATCACAAGCCTGGAAAAAGATAGCATACCATTTGAATACAAAAAGATGTGTTGAATGATGAATGTTGGATTCTAAAAAAATATTCCTTTGCTTGATAAAATATGGGAAGGGTTGTAAATTATTCAGATTACAAAATTATTCTTAATGGTGTATTCATGTAATCGAGTAATTTTGATGAATATAAAATACTATTTTTAATTATATTTTTTGTATCCATTTTCATGTTATTGTGTTATCAACAATGATAATAGGCAAAATGTGTATTCCATACGAATTAGAGGTAGTTATTACTTGTAACATTGTTGTAACGCCGCAGATATCAAAGGTCTTTCGTTCACGTTAATGTAAACTTTTATATATTTAAATTACAATACCATAGTGTTTAATAATTACTATTATACCACCGCTATCAATATCGTATACCTTACTCAATGAATTCAATGCTAGAAATATATTTTCGTTTAGTTTTGAACAAAAAAAGTATTGTTTGAAACTTTAACATTCGCACCAAATGTTCTTCGATTTCAAATGAGTTTTACAAAAAAATGGTCACTGAGATGTGTTAATTCGGAAATAAGTTGTGGTATGTATTTTGATATGTATGTAAATCGTTGCGTCTATTTTGCAAATGTACATTCCCGCCTGAGATATGGCATAATATTCTCGGGAAGCTCATCCTTTAGTAACCAGACATTTAGATTGCAAAAGAAAATTATCCGAATAAAGAAAGAATGCCATTCACGTGATCCCCGCAAGTCTCGTTTCATTGAGCTTGGAATCTTACCTTGCCTATTTATTTAGGAATCTGTAGTATTTATCGAAACTGACTTACTTAACGGTGGGAACATATTGTCATGAAATACTGATAATTATAATTACAACACGTAGAAATCATATTTATCAAGCGTCAAGTATCAACAGCTCACTACAAGGAATCCACATACATGTACATTACTTTTACAGCGCATTACCAGATGGCATTAAAGAATTAAGATCTGTATAGAATTTAAGTTGAAAATAAAATCTTTTGTGCTGCATTACTGTCTCTATACAATTAGAACTATACTGATCACGAAAAAGAAAAATGTTTATTTTAACAAAACATTGATATAGTATAATTAATTAGTTCACAATTACATTGTAGAGTTTTTAAAAACGACGTAATATGCATGTAACAAGTAATGTACTTCAACTTCCGGGTCAGTGACCCCCATCTCTATCAGGTTTTTGTCCAGTTTCCCTGATTCATTGTGCAAATGCTGAGATAGCCCCTTGATTTGCTTTTGGACGTAAATATAGCTTCACAATGCGCACGTTTTGTTGAGCTCTCTTTTGGCTTGTAGTGGTAGTAGAGATTAGGGTGAGTTTCTATTTTGTTGGCAAAACAGAAAAATCAAATGTGCAGTTCGTTTACCGTTACAAATAAGTTTTCTACAACACGAGAACGGAAATGTCTGGTTTTTATGTTTATCTCGCGCTTTTTTAACGTTTATTATTATTATTGCTATTATGTATTTTTTTTAAGCTTTTTTCATGTTTCAACTATTAGTAGTTCAATTATTGGGAAAGGATTCTAAAACTCAAGAAAGCGTGCCCAGATGACGTCATATACATTTAACTGTTTTTGACGAAATAAATATAAATAGTATTAAATAACCATCACTACAGTCGAGAAAGTTCGTGCTGTTTTAGCACCACTGGTTTTAGATGTTTATATGCATTTCACTGTTTGTAATAAGTGAAATTTAAAAATAAATACTTTTCTTTTCCTTTCCCCATCGCCAGTTTAGAATCGCTAAGACATATTAAAGATCACCGAATGACATGAGATGTTCGTTCCGAGCGCACTGAATATTGATTTTATTACCA
Source organism: Teleogryllus oceanicus (assembly GCA_964035755.1). NCBI lineage: Eukaryota > Metazoa > Arthropoda > Insecta > Orthoptera > Gryllidae > Teleogryllus > Teleogryllus oceanicus. The sequence goes on along the minus strand of CAXIVR010000009.1, from coordinate 4,825,855 downwards.
TCTAACTCAAAAACCATGATTCGTGCAGAAATGTAGTTGGTCTCGTATCAAAATTTGGACTTCCCTTGTCATTTCATCCGCTGTGTATTCAAGTTTGTGCTTTTCTTCAATAGTAAAGTGTCTTGCATGGCGAAAATTTAAGGACGACAAAACGTAGAAGTATACACTCGACAATCATTTATAATTAATTTCTTCGTAATTAAACCATGAAACTCAATTACAAAATAATAATCACATTCATTGTGTTGGGAATAACTGTTAAAAAAATCATTGGTGTAAGATCAACACAATTGAATATATCGTTGAGTAAACAACTTAAATAATTGCGTTAGAAACAGGATGACCGAGCCGAATAGCCCCGAGCTTCATGAATTGGCTTCGTGGCTTGCGATAAAAAGTGTCTTGTGTAAAATTGTATTGGATAGAAAGAGAAAAATACTCCATAAGGCCCTGTACTGCAGTGAAATGTTTGAACGCTCTATAGGCGGTTCTTCGAGTAGTCCAAGCCTTCATCTGGTTGGGACAAGCATATTTAAGTTGATTTTTCAGTAGTTCATATTTCGAAAAGGAACATTTTTCCTGTCTTTTTAAATTTTATTTTTATATTACCAAAATAAAATAATTATTTTAAAAGGTCTGTTTTGGAATGGTGCGCCCCTTACTCCTGTCAACATCTTTGGTTTTAAGTATAAAGGTGCCTTGTTTCTAGTCTGCGTCTGGATTTGCCTGGATACATGTGTTTTGTTGACAGAGGGACGGAGTTTTCCATCACAGAAACCCAGCACAATCAAGACACAACAGAGCAAAAGTTCAGACTTGGATTGCATCCGTGGGAGCGGCTTCTCCAACTATGACGCGTTCCCAAACACGCACACATACGCCGATGAAAAACCTTTTCACTGTACCACCTGTACGAAGACGTTTACTCGAAAGAGGAGCTTTCAGGAGCACATACGCACCCACACCGGTGAAAAACCTTATCAGTGTTCCATCTGTGAGAAGACTTTTGGTAGCAAATGGGGCTTTAGTCATCACATGCGCGTCCACACCGGTGAAAAACCTTTTCACTGTACCACCTGTACGAAGACGTTTACTCTAAAGAAGAGCTTGCAGGAGCACATGCGCCTCCACACCGGTGAAAAGCCTTATCACTGCACCATCTGTGAGAAGACGTTCACTCAAAAAAATAACATGCAGAAGCACTTGCGCATCCACACGGGTGAAAAGCCTTTTCAGTGTTCCACCTGTGGAAAGTTGTTTACTCAGAAGGGGCATTTGCAAGGGCACATCCGCATGCACACCGGCGAAAAATCTTTTCAGTGTTCCATCTGTGAGAAGACTTTTGGTAGCAAATGGGGCTTCAATTATCACATGCACACCCACACTGGTGAAAAGCCTTTTCAGTGTTCGTTCTGTAAGAAGAAGTTTACTGCAAAGGGGGGCTTGCACAGGCACATGTACACCCACACTGTTGAAAAGCCTTTTCAGTGTTCCATCTGCGAGCAGTCGTTTACTCAAAAGTGGACCTTGCACAGGCACATGCACACCCACACCGGTGAAAAGCCTTTTCAGTGTTCCATCTGTGAGAAGACGTTTATTGGAAAGGGCGACTTGCAGAGACACATGTGCACCCACGCTGGTGAAAAGGTTTTTCAGTGTTCCATCTGTGGGAAGACGTTCATTCAAAAGAGGAATTTGCAGAAGCACATGCGCATCCACACCAGTGAAAAACCTTTTGAGTGTTCCAATTGTGAGAAGACGTTTACTGTAAAGGTGGATTTGCAGAGACATATGTACTCTCACACCGGTGAAAAGCCTTTTCAGTGTTCCATCTGTGAACAGTCGTTTACTCGAAAGGGGTCCTTGCAGAGGCACATACGCACTCACACTGGTGAAAAAACGTTTCAGTGTTCCATCTGTGAGAAGTCTTTTACTCTAAAGGGGACCTTGCAGAGGCATATGCTTACCCACTCCGATCGTAGTGTAATATAAAGAAGGAATTACACCAGATTTTCATATTCCACATTTTTTCAGTTTCTAATCCAAATTTTGCATCACATTCCCAATATTTTTCAAATAAATTCCGCAAATACCTTCATATTTCATAATTTTTACCTATTTTCATAATTCGTTGAGAGGCCTTGAGATTCTTGCTCCAGATTTCAGAATAGTAAACTAAATTTCAATTTTTATTCATTTCGCAGCAACATTTATAAAATTGGATAATAGGCATTGAAATACCTAGACCAGATTTTTGATCGACTTCAATTTCACTATAATTATTCATTAATCTGTAAGTTAACTATCCTGAAAATGAAATGTATTCCCAAATATCTTAATTTTTTTACAATTTATATCAGTTTTTTTCTAATGCGCAAGTGTTAAGATCTGTTGATAAACTCAATCAGATGATCGGATTCAAAAGAACTTGTTTTCAATTAAATCATTTTACAAGAAATATAGGACATTGTGATATCTGTAGACCATGATTATTGAGAAAATACATCTTATCAAATAATTACCTGATAACCATCGTAGCTGGATCAAGCTACGTTGGGATATCAAACAAGTAAAACCCATGATTGGTGTCAGAAATGTGGATACAAAATATGGAGGTAGAATTGTTGAGAATCTAAAATCAATAAGCCAGCCCAGATTTCTAGTACATTTTTACCAGATCGATATGCGAATTGTTTAAATGATAACGATTTTAATGGCCTTCAAAAAGTAAAAGATTTGAGACTAGAGTATTAATTATTAAACTCAACTTTTTAAATAAAATACAAACATATACTTTTTAAAATTAGTATCAGATTTTTAATTTTATTACCTATGTTTATAGGAAAAAAAGTAAAAACGTAGATCCCCTGGAGGCTTAGAATTAGTTTGATGCTCAGCCTATAAACTTAGGCAATGAATTAAATTTTTTTATTTATTTTACGTCAAAAAAAACAGTTAAAAACTGCGTATGACGCGCTATGGGGAAAAGTGAATTGTGTGCACATTTTCACAAACTCCCATGTAATAATTTTTTTTTCAAGGATAAACAAGCAATAAATTTTGAATTTTGAAAGGGAGAAAAAAACAACAAAAAAACTCCCATGTAATAAAATCTATTTTCAAGAATAAATAGCAATAAATTTTGTATTTTGAAAGGGAGAAAAAAACAAAAAAAACTCCCATGTAATAAAATCTATATTCAAAGAGAAATAAGCAATAATTTTTGGCTCTTATTACTTCCTGCCGCGACAACATGGAAACGATAATTTGAATAATTGTATTTCCCACTGAATTCTAGAAGACGTGCACAGAAAATGAAGTTACATTTATGTCCAGAAGCAAAACAAGGGGCCATCTCAGCATTTGCTCAATGGATCAGGGGAACTGGACGAAAAACCTGATCGAGATGAGACCCGTTCTTCCGTTTCGAATCGTCGAGGGCATATCGTTTACGCAAAGTAGGAACAGAATAGGGCCTAAAATCGATCCTTGAGGAACTCCACATGCAACGGGCAAAGAGTCGGAAAGGTGCGTACGTAATGTTCCATCATTCCAGTAAGGTATTTCAACTCTCTGAGATCGTTGTTTAAGGTACGAACATAACCAATCTAGAGCAATACCACGAATTCCATATGAAGGTAATTTGAGCAAAATGTCATGATCAATGGACGTCAAGTTTTTGAGAGACTAAAATAACCAACAGGGTGCCTCTGGTTTTGATCTAATGATGAGGCGACATCTTTAAGAAAAGAAAACAGAGCTGCTTCCTGCTGATTTTGATTTTCTAATCCATGTTGGCAATCTGAAAGCGTCGTGTTTAGTGAGAAAGGTTTCCATTCGTACGTAAAAAAGTCTCTCTAATATTTTTGAAAAAGCATCTCCTGTATCATTTCAGTCAGAGACGTGACGAATTGCACTTTGACTAAAAATATGAAGAATTTGTTTAAAAAACGCAAAATATTCATGTCAAATGCAACTCGCAGCAGTGGGTCGTTTTTGTGGATCTATATCATTAAAGAACTCCTAAACGAAGCGTTTTAGGGCCTTCAAAACTAAAATTTTGAGGCCAACGACCTCAAAGAAACGTTTCCCACACCCACAGGATGGTTACTTTCTTGCTGATTTGATACTTCTTAATTCTACCCCACCTTTTCAGAGCCTGTAGAATCTGTAACTGTATGTGAAATTAAATTAAATACTTGATATTCTGTGCAATTGAATTACATGGGTGTACCTCTCTACTCGGTAATATTAAATAAAAGTAGTTAGTTTTGACAAGAGTATGGTTATGGTATGGTTATCAATAACAAGAATACATATAGAAGAAGTGACGGGGGAGGTCTTGAAGAAAAAAATATATATTACAGACTTAATATGGATTGAAAAATAGGGAAGATAGTGGGATTTAACGTGCGAGAGTTCTCACACAGGTACGCTACATAATGTGTTGTAAGGAATATATTCTTAAAGATCATATTTAATATGAATATAATGAATCCCTGAATAGTTTCCTAAAATCTGTAAAACTTAACCTTAATGACTAAAAATTGTAGTTTAGTCATTAAAGTTAAGTTTTATTTTATTTTTTATTTAAATTTATTTAATTAAATTTAAATTTATTTATTTATTTAAATTGAAAACGTTTTTCGTATATTATTAAGTTTTAAATAAAGTTGAGAGATTACTAGAAAAAAGCAGTACGTATTCACATACTGCTTTTTTCTAGTAATCTCTCTGGGGATACAGTAATTAAAAAGATCCACATCAAAAAACAGAAGGAGATTAAATAAACTAAAAAATGTAGAACTAGTCAATATATGACAATGGTCATACATTTCAGTGTAAAGATAGCATGAAAACGTTTATAACCAAAGAACAATGTCCTTGTGGATGCATTGTCAATAGAGGTTATTTAAAGAATCATGAAAATAAATGTACATGCAGATTAATATTTTATGTTATTGTAATATTTTATTAAATTTTATGTCTGTAGGGCAATGTGTTGATATGATCTATTAAATGTCTCAATTTTTGTACTTTTTATTGTATGTAGTTTATATTCTTTTGATGAAACGTTATACACATCTTCATACGGCTGTACATCATTGAATAAACTGTTTATGCATATCAATTTTATTTTCTCTATGTTTCATTTCTTAATACTCTTGCATACTTTTGTGTGTAAAATCTGTCCTAAATCAATACATTTTTGATCCTAAACCTACAAATTTTCTAATGGTCATCTTTAAATTTACCTGCTGCCTTATTATTTGCTTGAGGTACAGATTTTAGGAGATATCCAATAGTATCAATTTTTTTAAATCAATAAAAATTATCAATTTCAACATACAACATAAAGGAATCAGTTGCTAATAGTTTAATATGATTTCCATATGTTGTTTTTAGAAAATCAATAAAATTTAAAGATAAGATGAGTTATATAATAAGAAATCCTTTAATTATTTATAGATAATAAAAATTAAAACAACTCAAATTTTATTTAAAAAGGACACTTTAGTTATTAAGTTGAATTGGCAAAAGAATACTTGTTGAAACAAGTGAAAAGACCCTTTCACATCTTCAAGTTTGTACACTGAAATAACATGGTTCAACTATGAAAACAACGAAGATTATACTTGTTAACACAATACGTTGGTATTGTATATTTGTTGCTATCAATCAATTTCTCTCTTAATGTATTCAAGAGCTTAATATATTTTGGAATGTGTCCTATACCCTTTTACAAGATCCTTTTGACATTTTGATAATTCATATTGTGATGAACCCGACCTGCCGCATACGGCAACCCACGCACGTGAGCAATGCGCGCAGCTCGCGGTCTGGGTACCTCGCTGTGTTGGGAAAACACTGTCACACTGAAGTGTGCCGCAATCAGCTGACAGGTGTGCGCGTTACATTAATAAATGAAGGGCGCCAAACGGGCACTTACCTGTCACCTGGCACCGGCATATGAGAACCTCAGGGGTGAGCACTCTTGAATGAGGGCATGCACTGGGTTTGCTACTATTACTACGTTACAATAATTACAAAGTTATGTTCCATTTTAAGTGTCAATCGCCTGAATGGCGAGAACACATTTATTGCTTTTTTTAATACAAATTGGTCGGGAAGTCTCTTAAATTAAAGTCTATATTATTTTCTTACATTAGATGACTTTTTTTTAATGTCTTTAGAATTAGTACAAAATGCCGTTGGTTCTACCTCTTTCGATGATTGCACATCTGTGGTCGTCCTCAAAACAGAGCGCTGTCGCGAACCGCGCGTTGCGTTACGCAGCCAGCCGGAAGCAGCAACATGTGCGGTGCTAAAGGTTCCTTCCCATTCCGATCCTCGCAGATCGGCCACCCGGGTCAGGAAATGGATGAAATGAGCTCCGATCGGTGGGTATCGGAGGAGCCGTCTGACGCCACCCCACTCCTGAGCCAGGCCGCCTCGATAACTCGGTTGCACAATCGATCCCATGCGATCAACGCCGGCCCGTTGAAATGGAATAAATTCCAGTTTGTGCTTTCAAACGGGGCGGCCTGCACTCCGTTGGTCGGCCAACACTAATCGCTGGCTCCAACTACCTCTCCTCAACACATCAGCCTGTTTGGTATGCTCGCCTTCTATATGTCTTCCGATAAGAATCCTACTCTCTCGAGCTTCCTGCGTCGCATTCCCACTCTCTTTTCTAATTTCGCACATCGCTCCTTCATGTGATCGGAATTTTAAATGTTATTGGTCGAAATCTCGTTTTGTGAAATATTCGAAAGGAGTCGGAATGATAGGGCATTTTCGAACTAACGTCATTTTCTGGGGCGTCATTGGTGGTCTTTGTTGTGCGTGTGTTTTGGCCAGTACACCAGAGATGAACAGAGCAGTCCTTTCTGCTGTCTCCGTGATGCCTATATGAGTCCTATGGGATTACTTAAACAGTAGCCGGGATCTCTATAATTCGCTTGTTCCGGTGCCTAGTGTAAACGTGGGCGGGCAGTCGCCCGCTCTTTGCCTGAAGGGCTGTCCCCGGGAGACGATCCCACCCTAGTCGTAAATCTTTGAATAGAACGACAGGCACGTGTTCGCGCGTCTTGCTATTTGTTGTAGTTTCCTTTTGTTTTGTTTTGAAAAAAACCAAATATTAATAAAATGGACCCGGGGATTAAAAATTCTTCAATGTATGAAACGAGACGTTAATTCTGTAAAATGATGTTGAAATTCGTGTTTTAAAATAATGAAATACTTTATTTGGATCTAGCCTTTGGGTATCTTTAAATTTTAAATTTATGATTTCAAGTTATTTATTTTCTTTGTCCGTAAATTTTTTTGTCATTATTTACACTTAAATTTTTTGAAAAATTTTTTTCTGTCCCCTCGGGTTTTTTTCTTTTTCTGTTCAAAAAGGGGTTTGGGCAAATTTCCCATAGTAAGAATTTTATTGTGTTATTTCAACTGTACAAAATTTTCCCGGAAATTTTTTTTCATTCCAGCGATGGGGAAGGGAAAAAACATGAAAAAAAACTATCAAAGGCAAATTTGGGTCCGCCAGTATGAAACTTTTTAGGGCAGAGGTGATTGCTTTTTAGAATGATCAGATAAAATAAATTAGGATGACTAAGGGGTTAAACCCTGGGTGCTTTGATCTGTCTATTTCCCCGCAAAGTCTGGCCAAAAAATGGGCTTTTTTTTATTTCGTATTCTTTTTTTTTAAATAACCTTGCAAGCCTGTAACGGAGTACAATTCAACCGCAACACATCACTTGAGTCCTTTTTTGGTTTTTTTTGTATGGCTATATAAACTCACCCGTAAACCAGTCTTCCCCCCCAGTCGTTACGAGAATCGACCCCGACGAGGTGGTGGGCCCGGGTGAATTTGCAGTGTCCGCTACAGAGCCGACTGATCAAGAATCAATGAAATATTACGCTGAACTTTGTTGTTTTTCTTCCGATTTAACGATGGCTGAAGACTTACCTTTGAAGATGTAAGGGGCGGGGACGGCGAGTTGTTGAAGAAACTGTTTCTCACAAAATTTCCCGACCTGGCTACACACGGGTTAGGGGGAACACTTTATGCCACAAACGCACAAAGAATTCGGCAACAAAATTCTCCACATGGATGTGGGGGAAATTTTTTAATTTTTTTGTGGTTCGCTTTCCAAAAACTGGTGATTTTTGAACGGGTTAACTGTTCTAAACTGGACCCCTGCCAACCCATGGGCCTTAAAAGCGATTTTTTCGGGGTTTTTTTTCTTTTGACGACGGAAGTTTATACGTCGACTCCCGGGTTTTAGTGGGAAATTGGGGGGCTGGGGCATTTTGGTTCACTGTAATTTGAGGTTCACCATATCCGAGGATCTAAATTAAATAGAATTTCAAAAGGATTGATTTTTTATAAGTGAGAAAAAGTAAAGTATATTAACAGAATGAACAGAACATTTCAATATATTTATTTGTCGTTAAAAATCAATTATTTTCCATTGTTTGCTTTGTACATTTTTCATTAGTAATTTCTCTAGATCCGTCTCCAAAGTTCGTGTTTCTCTTACATAATTCTGCATCGTCCATTGTTTGTAAGTATCGTAATGCAGCGTAATACATTGTCGATTCTCCGAAGGTCTTTACTCGCCTTACTAGGCGAGTAAGTTTCGAAAAACACATCGAGATCTTTTTCGATAGCGGGATGGCGCAAGTGGTAATGAAACATCGCTTTCTGCGCGGCGCGAGGGGGTCGCCAGGCTGTGACGGTCACACGCTTCCTGTCGCCTACGTAGAACGCAACGCGCTTTTTCCGCGGAATGTAACACCGAGCATGAAACTTAAGCAAGCAATCGCGCGTCACCGCCGCAAATTCTACCATGCAGGACACGCTTTTTTCGCAATGAAACTGAGTGGCATAAGGTCATAATTAGGGAACGGATTTCCATGTAAATACGTTTTACAGGAACTAGATACCTGCATTCAATTATATTCTTTACGGTTTATAAGACATTCTGAATGAATTAGAAATATTTTATTTTACATATTTTTACATATTTTGGTATAATTATATTTTACTATTACGACATATTTCACTACAATTTAATATCTTCATATGTCGAAACGGATCATTCCAGACGCGTTTGCAATATTTGTTATGGAATCATCTTTCTTACAAATCAAATGTATGCTTTTATAACCACCATATCTTTGCCATGATTTGTCAAACTTATCTACCCTCCCTGATTACATGGTACTTTGCGAGTCAAGTGATGAGCGGATTTTATGAGCGAAAATAATTTCAACCACGCGCTTGTTCAAATTTTAAATAGTAAATTCGTCACTCGATCGAAAACTAATAAATATTTTTATGTACATACAATGTAACCCCTCCTCCGCAGGATCCATCGTCTCTGCACGGTACTTCTATTCACTTGTTCACTGGCTCCTCTTAAACATTGTATTATATACTATGGACGTATTTTATATTTGGAATAAAATTCTTATATGTGGTGAAGTCTAGGGTACAATTACATTAGTAGAGATAGAACCTACTTTCAGCCACTCCGAATACTTGTTAAGAACTGATCGGTGACGTTCCATGGTCGGAAAATGCTTGTAGAAAACAATTTTAAACACATAATGAATTTTTATTTTACATATTTTCTATTTTTTCTACATGTTTTGGAAAAATAAGTATATATATATATATATATATATATATATATATATATATATATACATATACACACATATTTTGCATTTTTTGATACAATAAATTCCGTTCCCTAGTCATAATTAATGTCCGCTACCTTCACCTCAGTGGACACTTCTTCGATTGGCGCATGATATTTTTTCCAAGAAGCCTGGTGTTGGAATTTGTGGCACTGAGGCGATGTATTATTTTCCAGGAGGGAATGAATTTCCAGGACATTGTATTTCCTACGTTCACTATAGCCGAGGTTCAGCTTCACTATATCCTAATCTTCTTAGGCTTATTTGTAAGTGAAACGGGAACAGTGACTTAAGTTCACTATAACCGAGGGTTCTACTATTTGAGTTCATCTTAACTGAGTCGACTGTATTGCATTTTCCCAAATAAGTAGAGGTTGTTCATAATACCAGTCCACAAGCTTAAAAGGGGAGAAGATCTGAAAACGGAACCCTACTGATATGGACGGAGGACACGGACATGGTCGTAGACGGATAACCTATTTAAATTCATTATCATAAAATAAATGTATTAAAGTTGAACAAAATAATTTAAAACTAAATTTATGTATTATTTTGTATTTATCATGAACTAATTTAAACAAATATTATAATACTCTTAATTGGTTATTACTCAATATTGTGCCGGTTCTGCAAATCTGCAAATATGTGGCGTTCTGCGAATCCGAATTGTTCTGTGAGCATTTCTGCTGGTGGCGTACAGATGTGATATTAATGTTTTGTGATTGCTTTTCCATGCTTTTGAAAGCGTGTAAACTGATTGATATACACTTTTCTACTATAATTTGCTTTTTTGTTTGACTTCAGAATTGGGAAATAATTTAATATTCCATGTTTGTGAAAAATATCCTGTTCGAAACCAGGAAATGTAGACATTTTAAATATATCCTATGACTGGCTCTGAGAATTTTTAGATATTGTTGTTAATGATATTGTGTTCGGGGAGGGGTTACTTTAGTGAAGAGAAATATTCGTACTGAGAGGGCCTTGTTATGCAAAAGGTGATCATTCTTCTTCCTGTATTTGGTAAATTACTTCTATCACACTGTGTAGTTAGAATTCACGCTTTATTGGGTCTTTGATACCTGAAAATTGATTGACGGTCATTCTGTCAGGATTTTCGCCAAAACTGACATTCTGATGATCGCTCTGGCTGATGCGTCCCCATGAATTTAAAACATATATTTTAATTTTTAGTTCTTTATATCCCCGTGAATCTCCTGAATATTTTTTTAGATCTTTATATCCCCATCTATCTTGCATCCGTGAATTTAAAACATATATTTAATTTTTTAGTTCTTTACATGAAGACGCAAGGGTATTTCCAATTTTTTCTCAAAATGGGTCCAAATTTTTTATTAAATTGTTTCGTAGGGAATGCTTGTAAATATGTCGCGGGTTGATTTTTGTTGAATTACCCCAAAGTTCGAAAATTGAAAAAGGTTAAAATTATTTCAACGTCTTCTACAGTGCTAAAATTAAAGATTTTTCTTCTGAAAAATATATTCTTAAAAAATCTGATTTAGAACGTTATATTCTATCAAGGGATGTTTTATACTTTTCCCTGAATTGGTGAACCCAAGTGCTTCAAATAATTTCATATTTCTAAAAAACTAAGTTTTCCAGAACTCAAAAGTTTTCTGAAAATGAACACAAAATTGAGCTTTTCAGAAACACCTGATCATTCACAAAATTACTGAAATTTTTTTCTGAAATTTGTTGTTCGAATAGTGCTAAATGCACTGAATTACTTGTCATATAGCCATTTTGATGTATTCTTGATTAAAAATATACACAAATGTATTATTTACAATATTTTACAACGTCGTTAAAATTTTATAATGCGACCATTTTTTTTTTCCCGCTCCCCCATCGCGATAGAAAAAAGTTTGTAAAGCTGCGCGAAAAGCGGCGTTTTTTCGGCAGAAAACTCTTAGGTCTTGGTAACGAAAAAGGGGATAGTCCAGATGGTAAATTTAGAAAAAAAAGAACTCAACACGTAGTGTAGCCAGAATCCATTTTGTAGGTCCTTGATACAAGAATTGATTGACGACAAAACGTCTAAAACCCGATATACTTTATATGAAATACAAATTGCTATTTTAAGGAATATCTGATTGAATGCAACAATGGTTCGCAACAATGATGACATCGTCATCATAAACTGCTGGGTAGTAGGTTTTGTGCCTGTTCCTTAAAACAGTAGATCGGGTGATTATTCCTCGAGATGTTCCTGAGCCATCCATTTTTTGTTGGTCTTCCTATATTTTTTTGCTCTATGGGTTTATACTTTAAAACTCGGGAGCTAACTTTGTGAATTACGTCTATTGTCGGGACATGATTTTGATTTAACAACTAATCTATAAATTGCATTAACATTTTACCGAACAAAATCGATATTTTATTAATTTGTTTGTTTTGAAAATAATCATAGATCAGTCGCGGCTCGGGGTTTTTCTAAATGGGAAGGCTGCAAATGCATTACAATACATTTCTAAACATAATCTCTTTCGATCACGAGGACTACAGTCCTGTATGCTTCGCGCTTGATAAAGGTTTAAAGGAGGGCTCCTACCGCAAAATTAGAAAACAGTCGCAATGCTACCGCTGAGCTGCATAGAACGCAATCTGCAGCACCCCCTTCCTCAGCCCCCAGGCCCTCCCTTGAAGGCAGCCGGCCCGCAGCATGAGAAAGATGCCTGTTTAGTGTATGGCCGCAGCCTTCGTCCTCTGGTAGCCTGCAGTGAATGATGACACCCCTTCACGTTTCACACGGGCCTTATGGGAATGAAGGGAGCCTAACGCTTTTTTTCCCCTGTCGGCAGTTTCAAATCGTTACGGTCGACCGTTAACGAACTGACAAAGAAAAATTTTGATAGGATTGTTATATAATACAAGTCAAAAATTCATTATTAATAAATAAAAGATTTATAAATATATTTTTAAATTCTTTTAGGAGCGATTTCTGTAGGAGAGGCCCCAAATTACAGCTTTAATGACGAGCCGGTCTGACATAGACACTACCTTTTATTACCCATCATTATTCAATTTTAGAATGAAAACAATGGCGGTCTTACTTTGATATTAACTCTATTAAGAACGGACTGTGCGTATCAGAAGCTATCCTCGCGACTACACAAAGAGTGAACTGCGAAGGAAGAGGGGCGACCTCTCGTCATTTATGAAGAGAGAATCAAAATGTTAGAAACTTATTCTTTGCCGCTGGTTTTGGGACTTACGGGCAAATAGGTTTCGTATTTAAAGTTTCAAAGGTGTCGCTGTCGTTTCCCATAGGAATCAGAGACGTGCTAGTTTCAATAGAGATGAATTGTCCGTCTCAAAATACAAATTTGCGTCTACTTAAACTTCGGTTTCATTTAGTATAATGGGATGTTTGGGAGATATTCCTTTGTATCATTGAATTACCTTTTATTTTCCCCTTATTTTTTCAAATTAAACATAAAACTGACTGATGTTAAGGAACAAAATTTTAGGTCTCTCAATTCAGTAAAACCCTTTAAATGGAAGTCCATTTAAATGAATTGAATACACAATTAAGTTTTTTATACTTCGGAATGTTCATTCCCGCCTGAGATATGGTATAAATTCTGGGAAATACATCTATATCTTCCAGATTTTTAGATTACAAAACGAATTGTAGAATAATAACCAAATCCACCCACGTGATTCTAAGCCTCTCTTCATTAATCTGGGAATTCTCCCATTACGTGTCTTCTATTTAAATCAGTGGTTTTGTAAAATGACTTGCTAAGGGCGGAATATTTTTTCAGAAATGCAGAGTCTATTACTATAACACTTGATTAGAAACATATTCACAGGGACAGTATAAAGCTCATTACAAAAATTCAATACAATAATGTACATTATTTTACAACATTTTGCCAGATGAAAAAACATTAAATTCAATAGAAAAGTTTAAATCCCAAGTGAAATCGTTTCTGCTGCATAACTGTTTCTATACAATTAGAGACTATACTGAGCATAACAAGAAAAGTAACATTAATTTTAACACTGATACATAATGCATTATTTACCATTTGGATTGTATAAATGAGTATAAACAACCTGTAAAAACTATTGTACTACAGCTCGGTCAACACCATCCGATCAGGTTTTTGTCCAGTTTCCTGATCCATTGAGCAAATGCTGAGATGGCCCCTGTTTTGCTTCGGGACATAAATGTAACTTCATTTCTGTGAAAGTCTTCTAGAATTCAGTGGGAAATACAATTATTCAAATATCGTTTCATGTTGTCGGGCAGGAAGTAATAAGACCAAAATTTATTGCTTATTTATCTTGACAATAGATTTTATTACAGGGGAGTTTTTTCCCTTTCAAATTCAAAATTTATTGCTTATTTATCCTTGAAAATAGATTTTATTACATGGAGTTTTTTTTTTTTTTTTCTCCTTTCAAAATTTCAAAATTCAAAATTCATGCTTTGTTTATCCTTGAACATAGATTTTATTGCATGGAGTTTTTGTTTTTTTCTCCCTTTCAAAATTCAAAATTTAAGTAGTATATGTAAGTGTAGTATCAAGAATTTTGAAAAGGGCACACAATTCTTTTCCCATAGACGTCATACGCATTTTTTAACTGTTTTTCTGACGTAAATAAATAAATAAATAAATAAACTGTGCAATAAATTACTTGGCTGTTTGAATTGAAAGAAACACATTATAATTAAGGTTTTTCATAATTTTTATTAAAAATTATTATTTGCATTTCCTTCCATCATTCATGAGAATAAGATTAACCCTTTTTTCCATCACCACTTTTCGCTTCAGAAAAATGCTGAAATAATAATATATATTTAAATGTAATGAATTATTTTGAGTGTGAAGGCTGAGTTAGCTCTAAGGACTCTGACCTAGAAAGTTGTGATGCGAGTTCCAATGGAGTTGATTTTCTAGTTGAGCTAGTTGATATTCTAGCTGATATTGATTTTATGAGATGAGCTACTTGTGTAGCTAGTTGAAAAGCTGCTGATTAGAGGAAAATTTTAAACCCGGAGGCTGCTCTGATCAGTGGTTTCCGATCAGTACCGAATCAAGACGAATACCGGAGCAGTATCCTGACAAAGGGCAATTGTCTGCACACGATCTTCCTTCCTCTCTCCCTTTTCCTATCTTCCCTGCACACAACAACTTACACAGTTCAGGCACTACACCATTAAATATGTCGGGAGACCAGTCAGTTTAGGTTTAATTAATTTATATTTTAATAAATTAAAACCCAGCTTAGGTTTAATTAATTTATCTTTTAAAAATTAAACCCTAGCTTAGGTTTAATTATTTTATCTTTTTAAAAAATTAAACTTTTCTAATAAATTAAAAATTTATCTTTAATAAATTAAACTTTTTTTAATAAATTAAAACTTTATCTTTTAATAAATTAAACCCTAGCTTAGGTTTAATTAATTTATTTCTAATAAATTAAACCCCAGCTTTGGTTTAATTAATTTATTTTTCTAATAAAATTTAAAAAACCAGCTTAGGTTTAATTAATTTATCTTTAATAAATTAAAACCTAGCTTAGGGTTTAATTAATTTATCTTTTAATAAAGTTTAATAAAGATAAATTAATTAATTTATCTTAAAAAAACAAGCTAGTTAATTAATTTATCTTCTAATAAATTAAACCTGCTTAGGTTTAATTAATTTATTCTATAAATTAAACCCAGCTTAGGTTTAATTAATTTTTCTTCTAATAAAATTAAACCCAGCTTAGGGTTTCAATTAATTTATCTTTTTTAAAAAATCAAACCCAGCTTAGGTTTAATTAATTTATTTTTAATAAATTAAACCTTTGCTAAGGGTTTAATTAATTTATCTTTTAATAAATTAAACCCAGCTTAGGTTTAATTAATTTATCTTAATAAAATTAAACCCTAGCTAAGGGTTTAATTAATTTATCTTTTTATAAATTAAACCCTACTTAGGTTAATTAATTTTTTCTTTAATTTAAAAAACCCCCGCTAAGGGCTTTCAATTAATTTATCTTTTAATAAATTAAACCCCACTTAGGTTTAATTAATTATCTTTTAATAAATAACCCAGCTTAGGTTTAATTAATTTATCTTTAATACATTAAACCCAGCTGGTTTAATTAATTTATCTTCTAATAAATTAAACTCTAGCAAGGGTTAATTAATTTATCTTTTAAAAAATTAAACCCAGCTAAGGGTTTAATTAATTTATCTTTTATAAAAAAACTCCTAGCTTAGGTTTAATTAATTTATCTTTTAATAAATTAAACCTAGCTTGGTTTAATTAATTTATCTTTTAATAAATTAAACCCTAGCTTAGGTTGAATTAATTTATCTTTTAATAAATTAAACCTAGTAAGGGTTTAATTAATTTATCTTTTAATAAATTAAACCCAGCTTAGGTTAATTAATTTATCTTTTAATACATTAAACCCTAGCTAAGGGTTTAATTAATTATCTTCTAATAAATTAAACCCAGCTTAGGTTTAATTAATTTATCTTTTAATACATTAAACTAGCTAAGGGTTTAATTAATTTATCTTTAATAAATTAAACCCCCAGCTTAGGGTTAATTAATTTATCTTTTAATAAAATTTAAACCTAGCTTTGGTTTAATTAATTATCTTTAAACATTAAACCTAGTGGGGCGATGCCCACTGTGGAGACGCCGAGAGAATCCACCGCAACCGCGACATGTCGGACCGCGAATTTCACCCCTCCTTTCCCCGGAATCTCTCCATCTCCCGGCATAAAACATTCACTGCACTAACGGGAACCAATGACCATAGCAGTTTACGTGTCTGAAAACGTCAATCAATCAATTAATCGACGTTTTGAGATGTTGTAAATGAAGAAGCTTAAAAGTGAACTCAAGTGAAGTCCGTCCTGCAGAAGTTGGCTTACGGTTTCCTCGAAACGAAATGCAGTGGATTGCTTGAATAGACCTTCCGCTGTTTATTGAGGTAGCGACCTTATTTGATCATTCCCTTTTTTTATTGTATAGATGCGTAAAAATGGATATAAGGTTTAAATGACTTATGCGAAATTGAACCCACAACCTTCGTGTCCGCCATTTGGGCACTCCTTCCTGGGCCGCTGAGCCACGAGGCCTTGACTTTGCTGACCAAGATTTGTTATGCATGGATGTGAAAAGTAATTTCTAAGTGAGACCCACCCATTGAATGAGTGATATCTGAAATGTCTTACACCCTTTGAATTATTTTAGAAGTTGAGATGTACACCGTTCTTAGTCTTTCAGAATATTGCATTAACTCCTCCTCTTAGAAAGCACTTAAGCCATTCATAAATTATGTAACGCAATTTGTTTTTGAGTAGTTTTTAAAACCACCTCCCAACTGTACCAAATTAATTGATCTGAATAGATCAGGTTTTAATATTTTCATCATACTCTTGATTCAATAAAATATTATGAAAAATATTCCATTTATTGTAAAAAATTACCATAATAACTTTAATTTGTTTGTTTAAGTAATGAATTAATATATTAATGTTTTGGGATAAGACAGAAAATGTACCGACGCCAATTGTTTCACGGATGTCAAAAATTAAAAAGAAATCTAAACTAACACCCACTCCCAACAGTTAAAACTGTCTCAAATCCTCTTAGCATTACAAATTTATGGACAACCTCTTTGACTTAAACATTTTGGTTTAAAAAATATTCTTGTAAATAAACTTTTAAAAGAGAACTCAGAAAACCTTGTGAGATGTGTGTTTTATTTTTACTGCCAAGTTCATTAATATTAATAGATGCCTACACAAAAAGGGACAGGGCCTACACTCTCATTTGTGCCTTTTTCACGGAGTTCAGCTTTCCCCACTCCAGTCAGAAAATAAGTTATTATCTACTTAAATTGTTTCCCGGATGCTATTCTTATGCTTCAAGAGGAAGTCTCAATATTTTAAATTAAATACATGGAAGGATTTAGATCATATTCCAGTAAATGAGAAGAGATTAGGCTACAAAGAAACTTTGATTCAATTTTAATAAAATTTCTGCACAGAATAATTTAGTATCACTTTAAAATATATTATTTTGTTATTTTGTAGGAACAACATGGACTCAAGAAATGGCTTGTGTATGCAAATGACCTAGATTCTCGAAAGGGCAAAGTGTTTGCCAGGGGGTTTCTTTTTTAGAGTAAGTAGTACAAAATTGCCAATAAAGCACTATAGCCTAGAGGAAAAACTTTGCTTTGAAAATAAGTTCAAATTTATCAGATCAATAATTTTAAACATTTTGGGGAATACTGTGCAAACATTGAATTCAATGGCAAAATGAATTTTCACTAAAACTTTGAATGAAAAAAAGGACACAATTGCTACAAATAAATAGGCAGAAAGGGCTGTTGTAGAACCATTGAATGTTCATTTATCAGTGCCATATTTTGAGCCTGGCCATGAAAGATTGATTTTTTCAATGATAAATAGTTCCCAAAATATTATTTAATTATATACTAATATTTTTCTTCTAATTCTGTTGTTAGTGTGTTGTTCTCATAAAAATTTAAAAGAAAACAGAAATAAAGTTTTCCCAGGTTGATTTTATTCAGTGCCTTGAGAAATGACATAGGCACTAAAACAAACAAAGCTCACCACAATTACTTGATTGTAAATTTTCTGGGTTTGTACCCCAAAAAATCTTTATTCAATTGACTTAATTATAAAATAATAACTTGCTATCCGTATATTTTTTGAAATGAGGTTGATTGAAAATTGGTGAAATACATTTTTGGCATTGCACCATTGCATTTTTTGTTTTGTCCAAAATCTTGCAAACAAGGAAACCAATTCTTTCAGATTTTGTAAATAAAAGAAGATTTTGCCAAAAATTGAAATTTCAATGGCTGATTTGTTCAAGTTTTCATTTTTTAAAGACACTAAAAATCAATTTGAGAAAAATGAGAATTTTTTATTCTAAACAAGGATTCAAAATTTTTCCATTAATATAAGAGAAAAGTCACACCAATGAATGTGACTAGTTCACAGTGTGTGAAATTTGTATTTGCTCAGAATTGTATTTCTTGCATTTTATCCCTTTTGCAGGCACACCACTCTATTTGATTATAGAGAACCCTTTTCAAAAAGGGCCCGATATGAACTTTCCTTTGTATGTCACTAATTCAGTTCAGTATGTATCTGAACTCCCATCTCCACGTTTTTTCAAGACTCATCTGCCATGGGAATTACTTCCAAAACAAATACAAGATGGATCAAAAAAACCAAGGTACTGTATGGAACTTAAATGTTAAGTTAAATGAAGCATTAATTAATGTTTTGATCAATTTCCTGATTTTGTTTTTTGCACTGAAATAATAATGCAAGATATTTACTTTATTTATTTATTTGTTTATTTATTTTACGCCAAAAGCAGTTAAAAATCATGACGGCTATGGGGAAAAGTGAATTTGTACATTTTCAAAATTCCGGGTCCCTATCTAAGTCATACACTACTTAAATTTTGAAGGAAAAGAAAATCTCCATGAAAAACTATTTTCAAGGGTAAAAATCAAAAAAGTTTTTTTTATCCATGATGTCCTTCAAGGAATATACTTCCTGCCGAAAACATGGAAAGAAAATTGAATAATTGTATTTCCTATGAATTCAAAAAAAGGGGGAAAAAAATGGTTAATTTATGCCCAGGCAAATAGTTCAAAACCTTATTATTCAAAAGATAATCATTTTTCCAAGGCGTATCAAAGTTTGGGGAAAATTGACTCCAATCACTATTAAATCTGTTAATGAAGCATTTAAATTTAGTTAATATCTTGCTGAATTCTCATTATTTTTAAGATAATAATGTTCCCCCAACTGCAAGGAAAATGTGTCCCCTATTCCCATCTTTCAAAATTACTTAAGGCAAAGGACCTTTGGTTTTTTGCAATTTTTTATGGGAAACTGTAAGATAATTTAACAAAAATTTATATTTATCAAAATTTCCCATTTTTTTTAAAAGATTAACCCCTTTTTTATTGAAGTGATTTTTAATTTTGGTCTCATTTTTTGATTTTTTGGAACGAAAATCACCCTTTTTTTTCTGAAGTACAAGTTTAAAAAAAGGAATTTTGATTTAAGTGATTATGTTTTTTGACACCCCATCCTGAGATGTTTATAAAAATGCCTGGGTGTATCCTACAGGATTTCACAATTAGGCAACTGCCCCTTTTTTTAAACCCGGGAAAAACCAAGGGAAAATTCCAATCATCTCACCCTGAATATAAAAAATAATCCAGCAGAAATTAAAGCTGTTTAGAGATCAATGATTTTTAAATTTTTAATTGAAAAAGGCCAAATTTTCCCATGGCAAGGGGGGGAGTGGGCAACATGCCCCCAGAGCTCAAAAAACAATTTGTTTCCCGGGACGGAGAAGAATCTAAGGGGACTGTTTTAAATTTTTTAACCATCTAAAAAATATATCCGTGAAATAAAGTACAATATTAGATATGTTATTACACTGTATTTCATTTTTTTTTTCATATAAATAAATATATTGAGTTGTTGAAATTTTTTAACTAAAAATTTACCAAATAAATTTTTTAAATTATTTCGTTTTATTGTATACACCTTTACTTTTATGTAACCGGGATATTTTGGGAAAAGGGAGGGGATAGAGGAATTTAAAAGACCCTAAAAACCAGGAGAAGAAATGGAAATTTTGGAAATGGGGAATTTTCATTAATTTTAGTTTAAAAAATAAGAGTATTAGACAGAAAAGATATGACTTTTTTATTCATTTCAGGTATGATTAATTGATAAATGTTAAAAAAAGGATGTTAAAAAAATTTTCCCATATTTTAAATTGCCCGCAACCTTCCCTTTACATTGTGGATCCCCCAATTTTAAATGCTGAATGATTTTTTTTCATGCTGGAACAGCATATCAGTAGGATGAAGCATCTAATAGTTAATTGCTTTGTGACTCATTGTAAAATTAATTTGACCTTTTTTTGGAAAAAAAAAAAAAACTAAAAAAACAGCAAAAAACAAAAAACAAACACACAACACACACCCCTATGTGCTGGCTTGATATTAAGTAGGTGGCAAAAAGAATAAAAGCACAAAATAAATACTTTGTTTTTCAGTCCAGGGAATTTTTTTGGAAAAAATTAAATTGTAATAAATTTAACACAATTTAAATTCTTCCATCTATTTTCATTATGGAAAGGGGAATGTCCCTTTAGATGTTAAGGGAATTAATTTGGTCTGAAATTTGATAAAAATGAAAAAGGGGTTTTTAAGGTTTTCCCAAAAGGGGTCTACTTTATGAAGAATACTTTTTCAAAATGTATATCCGAAAATGGTAGGAGTAGTTTGAAATGGTTTGTAAATCATGTTTTAAAAAAATTAATGCTTAAATATTTTTTTTTGATGACGGGAGGGATAGGTTATTTCCCGGGACAATTACCCCAGACTGTGATTACACACTTTTTTATGAAATTTGAAAGAACTTTGTTTTGTATCTTTTAAAAGGTATAACAAAGATGTATGTGGGTCCCCAAAATTTTATCATTCTAGTTTGGGAAAAAGTGGTTGAAATTTTTTTATCTTTAAATGCTTGATTCACTATTTGATTATTTGAAAGGTAAGATTTAACCAATTGATGTGCGATGTTTCATTTCCAAAGTTTCAAATTTTGATAAAGATGGGGGGACAAAAGTCCAATGGTTTTGATAAATCTAGAAACAAACCAAGGGGAATTGTTTTCTGATCTAGTTTTAAGTACGTTTTGGAAGGTTTTGTATGCCTGTAGAACTCCCTTTTCTGAACCGGGGGGCCTCATCAAATGTTATTTCAATTGAGAAAATTTTTAGTCCATCTTGAAAATTTTTCAGAATTTTGAACCAGGAAAAGGGGATTGAACTGATTATTGAATATATTCATGAAGGGAGTGTTGTTTTATTTAATAGTTTTAACTTTTGCTTTTTGAAAATTTTCGGGGATGATATTTCATTTAGGAGTGATTATAAATATGTGGGAATTCAATGAAGTATAAATGTTGCAGTATGTTTAATAAGGTGTAGGATATTATTAGTCCAGAGAATTTGTTTTTATTTGTTTTAAAATTTTTTTCAATTTCAAGGGGATTTTAGGAAAGGTTTACCATATATCAATTAAGATTTATTGGTGATGGGGAATTTGGTAAAGGGGATATTTGACTATATTTATATTATTTAAAAAGAGTTATGGGAATTAATTTCTCCCCAAATTTTCTGAGATTGTTTAAATTTTGTTTTCCGTTCATTGTATAGAATAAATTTTGAGGGGTTCATTGTTTTTGGGGTTTTGTTTCTGTTTTTAATTTTTCAAATATTCACAATGCTGTTTTTTTGTTTTGCCCTTTTATTTATCCTATTTTGATCTATTTTTAATAGATTTTGTTTAATTTTTTCATCAGAATACTTTTGTATGTTTTGTAGTAAGTAAAAAAACAGAATTCATTAGTTGTGAAGGATTGTTTATGCATGTTTTTTTCTTTAAAAGGTATTTTGACTTTTTGGTTATCCATGATATGTTTTTTGGTTTTATTTTCCAATAAATTGAAAACAGGGGAATAATTTGGAATATTTTTAAAGAACAAGAATTTGAATTTGTTTTGTTTCCTCAATATTTCAACCTTTTTCTGAACTTGTGAGAGATTTAAAATTTTCTAGGTTTTCTTGGAAATTTTTGGGTTTTCTCTGTAAAGATTTAATAATTTTTGTGTCCCAGGTTGGGCAGAATACTTTAAATTTAGTATCTAAATTTAGGTTAAGTTTTAAAAACACATACTCAAAATACATTAGGCTTTGAAAGCAAATACATAGGTTTTTAAAATTTAAATACTGTAAAAAATTGTTTCTATATTATTTCAGTAGTATAATACCCCGGGTTGATCCGGTTTAGGGGGGAGGTTCCTTGGTCTCTTTTATGATTATTATTTCGGATTCCTATGTTTATAGTTGGGGTTCACTAAAACCCTGAATTGTTTATGTTCAATGAAATGAGAAGAACACCTGATAATTTGTTGGGGAAATTTGGGGATTTTGATTTCAAGTCTTTTTAAATAGGTTTGTGTGTCAAGATGGAAGGGAATTTTTTTAAAAGTGAGTGTCTTTTAAAATAAATTTTAAAAGTGAGGAGGATATAATACAACGTGAGGCGGAGCGAAGCGGAGGGCAAACCCGGGTTGGGAGGGGGGCCGGAAGGCCTCGCGAACGTAACGTTGATCCAGGAAGGCGGCAGCACGTCGGACCACGGTAAAAAATGGTTGGTTAAAGAATTGTAGGTTATAAAATTAAATTTTTAGGTAAAAAATAAATAACGCACTTAATGAGAGTACAAGGATTTCCAAAGGGGTTTTGGGCGGGGGTAGCTACCCCAATCTATTTTTATTTTAAATAATTTTTTTATTGTGAAATCATGAATAAAAGGACTACTACGTATGCAAGGATTCATTTCTGGAGTCGATTTTTTCAAAGCAACAGGAATAAAAGGGAACCCCAAAAACCGGATTTCCTTTTAAATATTTTTATATCCTATACGTACTTTATCCCGGGAAAAATTTTAAAAAAGAAAGAAAGAAAAAGTGGGGAAAATCGGTTTCAAAAACTTGGGCAGGTGAATTTTTCCCAGATTTTCCCAAATGAATAACGCCTGTCGATCGGGTGGGAGCCGTTTTGGGATTTTGGAAACTTTCATTAATTTTTGGGTATTTATATAGCCTGAGACATTTTGAAAATTTTTTCAAATTGGTTTCAATTCTTTTTTTCATTTTTTAAAGAAAGATGAAATAATTATAAAGATGAAAAATTTTGTTATTCACTGTTACCTCCAATTTTAAAAATTGAAAAATTAAATTTTTTTACCCTTCCTATAATATTGAAAATAGTTTTTCCCTTTGAAATAAAATTGGTTTTATAATTATTCTTCATTAGGTTATACACTTTTGAGAAACATTTGATTTTTCTTATATTGAGGAAAATGAGCAATTTTTAAAAAAATAGGGAAAGTTTTTTTCCAAAAATTTCTCCAAATTTTTCTTTAAACTTTTGGAAAGGAAAAAATGCACTTATTATAAATAAAAGTTATTGTCCAATTTTTTTTTTTTAAAAAATTAAAAATGTTTTCAAAAATGTATTTGGGTGGGATAGATGTCATGGCCAGACAATGGAGCAAGATTTTTGCCAACCCACATCAATGAAATTAGAAAATTTATAAAAGTCGGGCCCATTCCGGCCCCTCTAGTTTTACTTGTGTCTCAGACTTTAAATTTTTTCATAGGGCAATTTGTTGACATTTTTGGGTTTAGTTCATCCCTTTAAATTATGTCAAAGAAATTCCTGAAAACTAAAAGTTATGGAAAATTTAACCAAAATTGAAATTTTTCAAAAACGCTCAAACGCCATTTTAAAAAAACCCCTACTTTTTTTCTTTATTATTGGATAGTGCAAAACATTAACTTTAATAGAACCAAAACAGTCATTTTGAGAAAAAACATTTTTAAAAATAATGTTATCTTTTAAGTGGAGGCTTGGATTATCCCGACAAATTTCAATGACTAACAGGCCCCCGCCTGATGGCTTAGCATGTCCCAAGAGCTAGTGTGGATGATTATCGCCTGCCCGTCTCCTTCCCCTTGGCTGGGGGGCCACAGCCCCATCGCAGCTCTCCCTTTGTCGGACCATACGAAGGGCCATTAAACATTTTAAATTTTTTTAAAGAAAAAATTTTCGGAATTATTTCCCACACGGGATGCGAAAAACAAGTAATATTTAATTTTTCAAAAAACATGAGAGTTGGGCATTAATAAATAACCAAAGATAAATATTATCAAGTATAATAGTAAATTAAAACAGTTCAAGGTCTGTTAAAAAATAAAGGGACCGAAAGTATAATATAAAAATAGGGGGAAAGAAAAAATTTAAAATAAAAAAACTTATTATAAGTTATTACGCGTACGCAAAGCTTCCCTGTATTTCGCCTCGTTTAGGAGTCTTACAGCCACACTTCCTAATATTCAAATAATTGTTCAAGGAATGAAAATTCAAGATTTTTTCCTATTAATAGTGTCTGAAAATACATTTTTTTTTTTTTTTGAAATTAAAAAAAGATACATCAATTTATTAAAACCATAGTCTTACAACTCTGAAAGTAATAATTATAATTGCATGCTAGCCCTCTCCCCTTCTATGTTCGACGTTGTCTTAATTTGCCATATCGCCCACCACGCGTCCCATTTAATGATAACCGCAACGTGTCGAATTTGTTGTTGACGACTCGTATCCAACTGATATAATTATCTTATGTCGAATGTTTTATCGTCGTTAATATTTATCTTCTCTGTTATTCTGAAAGAATAACTGAAAATTAAATTTGAAAAATTTTTATAAAAACTTTGTTTACAAAATTATTATAAGTTTTCATTTACTTTCCCCAATTTGGGAATAAAAGACAAAATAAATGGGTGACTATTTGATTAGCGATGGCCCTGAAATACTCCTAATTGTTGTAAATTTTTTACCCCGAGGACAGTGTTTTTCCAGTTTGTAGGAGGTTTCCGTTGGAAACATACCAGTGAGTAGAGGTGTTTGTATGGGTGTAAGAGAAGAGTTGGGAACAAGCATTAGAAGGGAAGATTGCGCTCGGTCCGTGTAGTTTGGTAGGGTACTGCTCCAGCATTCGCCTGATATTGATTGCAAAAAAACATTGAAAACTAACGATCAGAGTAGCTGGACGAAGGAATCCAGAGCAGCTGAATTCGACCTAACTGTGTATCGAGGATCGAAAATCGGATGAACCTGGTCTCACGGCCCAATTCTGCGGGGGGATGAGGGCCCTGAGAAAACCAAACGGTATACTTTCTAATAAATTGGTTATCCTGAAAGTTTGTGAATTTTTCCCATCAAACTCCCCTTTTGAATCCCAGCCCAAAAAATTTTTGAACAGAATCAAAATCAAAACTAGTTTAAAGATAAAAAAAAAGGATTTTTAAATTTATAACCTAAAAAATACACCCATGTCAATGGAATTTAATTATGATTCTTCTTTAACTTATTATTATTATTATTATTATTATTATTATTATTATTATTATTATTATTATTTTAATTTATTATTAATATTAATAATTATTATAATAATTAATTATTATTAATAATAATAAATAATAATAATAATAATTAAAATAATACACAAAAATTTTTGATTTGGGAAAAAAAGCAAACAAAAGGATTTTTATGAAAATGTTTCTTTAAGTGTATTTATTTTTTTGTACATAATTTAGTCCCGTAAAAATAACAGGACAATAGTGAAAAAACCACATTAAAATTATCGCACTTTTTTTGTTGATAAAGGGCATTTTCTGTTTAATATATCAAATTCACCAAAAGGTCTGAGATAATTTTTAAAAAATTTCCTTCAACATCAGATTGAGATTTCAAACCCCTTTCGTAAGGGGGGCCCCCTTGCCCTGTTGTTGTCAGTCTTGCAGGGCATCCATTGCAGAATACGATCGTGTTTTCAATATGATAATGGCAACACTCGTCACTGAAACAAGAAAGAACATTAAAATTCCACGAGAAAGGAAAAAGTTTTTTACCCCTTTTAACCCTAGGCGATAGAACCAAAGGAACTAGTAGGCAGGAAATGTATTTCAAGGGGAAAAGTATCCCTTTTCGCTTAGAGGGGGGTATTTTTCTGGTTTGTCCGTCCCTTCCCAGCTTTTATCTATGGCCGGCAAAACCACTTGATTGATGTTCTTTGATAAGAAAATTTGTGAAAATTTGTTTCTAATTTTTTTTCGATTGATTTCCATTCACTACTAAATAATCAGCCGGCAGAACATATTTGCGAGTTGGAAACATTTTTCAGTGTAAAGTACTATTATAATAATACGTAACTCTTGTAAATAATGCAAGAAAGTCCGTGCTATTGCAGCACCACTAGATTCCTATTGTAATATGATAAGGCGTGTGTATGCGTCCCGTCGCCAGGTAATGCACACAGGTGCGAATAATAAATGAAGTAATTTTTTGGAAGCCAAAAAAAAAGTATCCTAAATTTAAAAAAGAAGTTACGAATCATTAGAAATAAGAAAACAATTGAAAATCCAAGAAACACTTTTTTTTTCTCGTTTTATTAAAATTTTTTTCAGAATCGTCAAACGTCATTTTCAAAAATTGCTCTACTTTTTTTTCCAAACTGTTCCTGGATATGCAATTGATGTACCCAAAGTTATTTGTTTTTTTTGTTTTAAAAATTACACAAATGTATTTTTTAAAAATTCTATTTTTAAAAAATTTTCCCACGGATTTGATTTTTAATGCTTTTGGGAGGGGTTTAAAAATTTAAAATGAAGTTCTCGAAACCTCGTTTCCAGGGAATATATTAAATTATTTTTTAAAAATATATTTATTTCCTGTTCAACTTTATAAAATTTTTGAGGATGTTGCATAAAATTATACAGAACGTTTCGGAGATGTCAGAATTCATGTAATAATTATTGGTAATTATGACTTTATTTAAATAATATATTCTAGTAAATTTAGATTTTAATGAGTATTTAGAAAAAAATTTTATTATTTTTAGATTTTGAGAAGGTTTTATTTAGAATTAATGAAAAATTTTTTATTATGGTGAAAAATTTTGGGGGAAGGTGAAGAATTTGTTTTAGGGATAGTTTTTCCAGATCAAAGTTTAAACAGGATAATTTGTTAAAGAGTTAAAGAAATAAGAATAATGATTAATAAAAACTGTTTTAATTAGTTTTATTTGTAATTCTTCATGTATATATTTGTTGGAGACGAAGCATTGTCTTTAGAATTCGCCGTAAATATTTATTTTGATACAGTCGACCGGTTAAATAAACCCGGATAGGAACCCTTCGGTTATAGTGAACTTGGTCTCTGGCCCCATTTACAACAAAAAATAACAAGTTTCCCTTTTGGAACCCCAACCTCCAAGGAATGAAAAAGTCCGGGAAATTAAAAACGGACCGAGTTTTTAGGTTTTGGGAAAGGGGCCTTCGGACAATGAGATGGTTTTCCCAAAAGTAAGAAGCATTGAAAGGTGCCAAGACACTTTGATACTTAAGAAGAATCAAATATGGAGAGAGCATGAATTTAAAGGGGATCTAAAAAAAGTACGAAAAAAAATTTTTATTTTTTTTTTAAAAAAAATATTGAAAATTCAGCTTAAATTTTTGCTGATTTAATAAAAGAAATTTTTGGGAAAAATTTCCCCAAATTTTGGCATCCCCGGTTAAAAAATCGAATATATGAACATCGAATATAGCGAACATCGAATATAGCAAACATGAAAAAGCGAACATCGAATATAGGAAATAGAATATAAACACAAAAAGGAAATAATATGGGAACATCAAATAGGAAATCGAATATAGGAAATCGAATATGGAAATCGAATATAGCGAAATCGAATATAGGAAATCGAAATAGCGAACATCGAATATAGCGAAATCAATATAAAAAATATGATAAGAAATAGATAAAAAGGAAATAAAAAAGGAAATATGATGAGGAAATATGATGAAGAATAATGATATAGGAAATAAAAGCGAAATAGTATGGGAAATAATATACAAACATATATATAGGAAAATGATAAGGAAATATATATAGCGAACATCGGATATAGCGAAAAAAAAATGTTATCCTGTGTTCATAAAACCCGGGGGCGATTTAGATTTTGTTAGGGATAGATTTTAGGGCTCAGGGAGGGCGGCGGCGACGAGGCCCAGCAGCGGCAGGGCGCCGGGCAGCGCGCCCCGGGAGCGCAGCAGCCCCAGGGCGGCGAACAGCAGCAGCGTCTCCGCGGCCAGCGCCACCAGCGCCACTAGCGCCAACGCCCTCCGCGGCCCCGCCCGCGCCCTGCTCCGGTCCCATGCGCCCCCACAGCCAGGGGGGAGGTTTGAAAAGGAAAAAGGGGAAAGATCGCGCGGCAAAAACTTTTCATCATTAAAAAGGTTCCGGGTTAAACCCGGGACGGAGAAAATCGAGTTGGAGTCCTTTAAAAATTATGTTTCGGGTGGACGAAGAAAAGATGATTGTAGTTGCGGAAGAGAATGCGCCATGGGTTTTCCCCGCCTGGGAAAACTACCAAGGGTAGTGAAAATCAAGCGACAATTGACCCAAAAACTTTTTTAGAACTTCAAAAGGGTTTAAAGGGCCGGGGAAAAAGGGGGATGAGTTACTAAGAATATACAAAGAAAGAGGATGTGGGAGGTAGATGGATGGTTCATGATATTTGAAGATGAGGTTCGCCATCTAACATTGGGAAAAAGTTTAAAAAAATAAATTGCATTGATATTAATCCCTTTAATTTTTAAAAGTATACCAAAAAACGAGAAAAAAATAAAGAAATAGAAAAAACATGCAAAAAACTTAGTAGCATCCAAATTCCCGGGAAACACTCTACAAGTTCAATGGGGAAAATTAACAGAGACTGTGTCTGAACCAAACATATAAAGAATAGAAACGAAAATTAAAGGGCCTTATTTAAGATATGTTTATAAACAGAATTAATAAAAATGGGGGTACTTCACAATTGAAAGAGAAAAAGGAAAATTTTCAATTTTTTAAAATTTAAAAGAAGTAATTTAATAATAAATTTGGTCCTCAAATGACAAAATTTTAAAAAATTGTTGGCTTTTTTGAGAAAAGAAACAAAATTAAAATTTTCCCCTTTTCAACAAAAAATTTCCCAAAAAATACTTAAATTCTGAAAAATTTTAAGACCTTATTTTAATATCTATCTTTACGAGAAGATTTTTTAAGTGAGAAAATCAAATTTTATTATTTTATTTTAGAGAAAAAAATTAATTTTTTAATTTTTGGAAATTTGGGGTTTTTAAAAAACAAAAGAAGATTTTTACCCTTTTTTAAACGTCCTTCCCCTATCAATAACTAAGTTAATCAAAAGTTAGTTTTTTAAATTTTGGGAAAGTCCCAAAGGTTTTTTGTAAAATCCTTCCAAAATGAAAATATCGGTTTTGATTCAAAGGGGCCGAAATCACTGAAAATTGGAATGTGATTTGGGAAAATCGATGAACTTTTGGCAGGTTGTTCAAGACAGCCGACCAAAACAGACGTTTTGGCGTCAATCGATTTTTTGGTATCAGGATTACAAACAAATACATTATCACGGGTTTGAGGATTTTTCAAATTTAGCAATGATTTATCCATTTTGTTTTTAGGGCTCCTAAAAAGTTGTTCTGACGAAAATTACCGATTTTCGCATAAAATTATTTTATAGGAGGTGGGAGGAGAAAATAAAAATTGGGAAAAAAATTGAGAAAGAAAATATTTTTAATTTTTTTGGGTAAAATATAAACAGAAAAAAAGACTTACGCATTTGCCTCAAAATCGAAAAATCGAATGTTTGATTCATTTAGAAAGCAAAATTTTTAATAATGTTAATGAAAAGATATGTTAAAGAAAATTGAAAATAACCAAAAAAATTTTAGTTTTTAATTTTAAATATATTTGTGAGCTATAAGCCTAGGATGATATAACATGGAATAAGAGACAGGATATAAAACATAGCCAAATGGGGTTTCAGCCATTTCCCCCCACCCCCTGCTAAAGGGGGACAGAGAAAGAAACGACTGTGCATTTTTAAGGGAAATAAGAGGGGGTTGAAGGAAGGACCGTTTTTCCCCATTGTCAGTATTTGCTTTAGTGCAATGGTTTCTTTATGTGTTTCCCGTTGGGGGAAACGTTTCACTGATAAGATTTTTTAAAAATTACTGATACTTTTGAAAACATTTGTCTTTTAAAGGTATGAAAATTACATTACCATCAAATTAATATGGGGAGAAACTTAAGAACCCCCCTAAACATGATACTGATACGTGAAAGTAGTTTTTCTGATTTGGGGAGAAAAAAGATCTTCAAAAAAACAATTTTTAAATAAAAATAAAAAGAAAATTATAAAAAATAATAGAACATGGAAAAGATAATTTGAATGTAAGAAATCTTTGGGGTATGGGGGTTTTAATTGGAAAAAAGGGTTAACTGTTTTTTAGTTTAACTGTTTCTGTATAACTGTTTCATACAATTAGAGACTAATGAGATCACAAAAAAAATAAATTAATTTTAAAAAGATACAAAAGAATTTACCCTTTGACTGTATAAAAGAGTATCAACCCAAAAAAATTGTATACAGCCCCGGGGCAATGACCCCATCTCGCAGGTTTTTTGTCCAGTTTCCCCATCCATTGAGCAAAGCTGGGTCCCCCTTTTTTTCTTTGGGGCATAAATGTAATTCATTTTCTTAGCCTAGAATCGTGGGAAATAATTATTCAAATTTCGCCATGTTGTTTGACAGGAAGTTTGAGCCAAAATTTATTGCTTATTTTAAATTTTAAAATATATTTTTTTAATGGGGGTTTTTTTTTCCTTTTTAAAATTTATTGTTATTTATCCTTTAATAGATTTTATTACATGGATTTTTTTTTTTTTCCCCTTTTAAAATTAAAAGTTTTCTTGTTATCCTTTAAAATAGATTTTTTTAAAGGAGTTTTTGTTTTTTCCCTTCAAAACAAAAATTTAAAGTATATGACTTACAGGGGTATGAAAAAGTGCACAAAATCACTTTTCCCCCCAAAATCATATGCAGTTTTAATGTTTTTTATTAAAAAATAAAAATAGTTGAAAAGATGTTCAGGGGAAGGAAAAAAAGATAAAAAGTATCTCAGAGAGAAGGATCCAGGATTCTAGAGGATGAAACTGAGTTCGTAATATTTGATCGTTTAAAAACCGGATTTCAAAGCCTTTAAATATTTTTTTTTTATAACTTTCCAATTTTTCTGTCTCAACAAAAATATCTTTCCCCGGGAGAAATAGAAGATTGATAAAGTTATGTAATGCTTTGGAAAAAGATTTGAGGTTTCAAAAATACCCCCCTTTGGGGGGCCCCAATATCGAAAAAGTAGTTGTTTTTTTTAAAAGGTCCGTCCGTCCGTCTTAAAAGTTTCCAAACACTTTTGGGAAAGTTAGTCAATAATCCGCTTTTTAGAAAGTCAAAAACAAATGCCGGTTTTTAAAAAACCCCAATTTTTTTTTTTTAAAATTTTTTTTAAGGGTAGGTAACGTATTGACTATCATGGCAAAAAGAAGTGACGTATCCTTCGCTTTTTCGAAAAATTTTGTGTAATCTTTTAATTATTCCCGCGCTTTAATATTTAGATTAACAGGATTTGACCATTACGTTTAGACAAAAGAAAGGTTTTAAAAAAGTTATGGGTTTTAAGGAAAAGAAAACTTTTTGGGGGTGAAAATTAGTTTTTGGAATGTAATGGGAATTTCAATCGAGAAACTGGGAGGGTAGCTCAGGGGCCCTACTGGGGGGAGAGTCCGGTTAGGGGGGGAAAAACCGAGCGTCGGTAGGTGAGGGGTCTCCCCTCCAGCGGGGAAGATCCCATCTCCTGGGGGGCATGACAAATTTACGAACTGGACGCCGTTGACGCGCCCAAACAAAAAATCAATCAGAGAATTCCTATTAAATGATTTTTTAAACGATAATCCTTCCGTCTGCATTCGACCAAGTTATAATTTGTAGACGTTGAATCCAAAATAAAAATGTAAAAATAAATGTTATTAATTTTTTCAGCAGCCAAAAATTAAAAAAAGAGGAAACTGTTTGAAAGGAAAAATAAGGGGAAAAAGGGGAATTAAATTAAAATTACTTAAAAGAATATTAATGAAAAAAAAAATTATTAATAAATTAAAATATTATAAGAAGTTCAACATGTTTCAAATAGCTAGAAAAAATGAGATAAATTAAATTAAATATTTATGGGGTAATTAAAATTATTATTTAGTTGTGCATTATCAGATATGCTCAAAAAGTTTTCAAAAGATCCTAATTTTAAAAAAAATATCCATAGGGGGAAAGTTTACCCCATCATATTCTTAAATTTTTTCGCTACCATTAGAACTAAAAAGACCAAAATTTGGGAAAATGGAAAAAAAAGAAGTTTGGGGGGAAAAAATGGCAGCTTTAAGGGGGAGGGAAACCAACCAGACCAAATAAACTAGGGTGCATCCAGTAAGAAATTGTTTCTGTGAACCACTATTTTTCTTTCTGAAAATTTTTTTTTTTAGGTGTTGTTTGGGGTTCTGCCAAGAGCTTGGATCTCCGGGGATTTTAAGCAGAAGATCTTTTTGAGCGGAACGATGATCATCCATTCTAAATCAGGTTATCACCCCCATCTTTTTTTTTTCCCTTTAAAAATTCCTTTCCCTTAGTTTTCATAAAGTCAAGAGTTGAAAAGTGGAAACACTGGCCCCCCAGAACAGGGTTTAGAAACTGGGATAAATTTCCACCCAGGAAAAAATGTCCAAATTGAATAGAGAAATGTTTTGATGGTGTATCCACAAAACTTTTGGTTTTATTTTATTTAAATAAAAAATATCTGGATGGTTGTTAAAAAAAAATAAAAATCGTTAAACGATCAATTTACAATAAATCAAAAAAAAAATTTATTTTTTTTTTAGAAAGAATGTAAATTCAATTTCCCCTTTATACAGATTATATTTAATTTTTATAAAAGTTTTTATTAAAATAAAGGAGAGGGTTTATGACACCCCTTTTGGTATTTTTTAAAAAATTAATTATAATAACAGTTTAAAAATAATTTTGCCTTCAGGTTTTTTTTCATTCCCGATTAAAATTAATTTTTGATAATAAATATTTTTGTCAAAAAAAAAAAATGAAATGAAGGGAAAAAGATAAAAAATAATTTTTTTGAAAAAATATATTTTACCAAAAAATGTCCAAAAACATCCGAGTCCAACGCCAGGGGGAATTTTTCAACATTTTTATAAGATTTTTTAAAGAGGATTTGACAAGGCCACTATGGGGGGGTTTAAAAACTAACAAAAACCAAATTGGTTTTGTTTTTTAAAACTTTCCATATCAAAGGAACCAAAAGCCAATGAAATTTTTTAAGAATGAACTGTTTTTCAGTTTTAATTTTTAACAACAAAATGTATTTCACTTAACTAATCAGTGAAAATTTTCGCGATCCCAATCGAAAACAATTTTATAAACGATTTCGACAACCCTAAAAGGGAAACCTTTTTTAAACCCCCCGTTATTTTCCCCCCTATTAATGTTTTTGGATATAAAAAATAGGGAATAAAGGAAAAATAGAAATTTCGGAGAAAAAGATTTGAAGAGGGTTTTTTTTGATAAAATTTTCTTTTCGGACTGTCTTGTTGATAACCCGGAGTTTTATTTGGGGAAATTTGCCAAACAAGATATTTAAAAACACAAATAAACATTTTTTTGAAAAAAACTTTTTGAACAAGAGTTTAAACGATTTGGGGTAATGAAAATCTGATGCAAAAATTTGTATAAAGTTATAAACCAAAAAAGCTGACCCAAAACAAATAAACTATTAACTTTTTTTTTTTTCAATTTTGTTTTTAAAACATCCAGGAATGAGCTTTTAAAAGGAAAAAAAAATAAAATATAAAATTAAATATTTTAAATATTTAATCAAAAATCTTAAATATTTATTTTTACTGTCTTTTCTTTCTTTTAATAAAAAACAATTTTACATTTAAAAAGGAAAAATTTTCAAAAAGGGGGATGCAGATTCATCACCCTTTCCCCCCTAGGTTTCCCCAATTTAAATCTCAATTGTTTGATTTTGATGTAACTAAAATAAAGTAACATTTTTCTCCCTAACTTTTGACCTATCTATGTTTCCTTTTTTGGATGGTCTAATTTTCATCTGGGGGGAATTGGAAAAGGGGAAAATCTTTAAGAAAAAAAGTCCAAAGTGATGGGGGAAAGAAGAAAAATTTTTGTTTTGTTAGGTGAGATTGGTTTAAATCTCCCTTTTAATAATAAAAAATTCCTTCACCATGGCAATTTTTACTTACTTTTAAATTAATATTTAAAAAATTTGATACTAACATTAGAATTTTTTCATTTTTAGCAATTTTAAGATTTTTTATCCTTTTAGATTTAATTTGAAATAAAAACCCGTTTGGGGTTTTTGTAATAACCTTCCTGGGAAATGAACAAGTTTTCAATTGTTCAATTACAAAACCTTTTACTATTGAGTTGTTTTTTATATCATAAAATTTTATTTTTTTTTCTGTGTCTGGTATTGACTTCATAGATTGACTTAAAAGATTTTCCCCCAAAACATATGGCCCATTTTCAATTCATCTAATTTTTCTATTCGTACTTTATGTTCTATGTACAAAGACTTTTTAATTAATTTTCCGGGATAATATTTTTTTTGTCATTTTGAGGTTTTATTGTATTTTTTATTTTCCCCCCTCTAAATCTGCCCGTGCATTTTATTTTAATTCATGTGGTGGGTTATTTTGGTTTTACCTCTGAAAGTATTTTTTGAGACTTATGTCACGTTTTTCTGTCCATTTTCCCAAGTTTTTTCAAAAAATTGCATAGGGAAAAGCATTTTGTTCATTATAATATCATTTTATTCACAAAATCTGGTTTAATCTTTTTTGAGACCATTGCCCCCCATGGCAGTAAAAATCTATTTTTTTATTTGGTTGTTTTTAATTTTCTGAATTTATTCTGGGAATTGATATTTTTACCATCTGGGTATCATGGTTTTTTTTTATTTTTAGAGTTTTACAAAAATCAGGTTGATTTTTTTATGTTAAAAAATAAAAATCTTGTGAAATGGACAGTAGGTGTATTTTTTGTTGACCGGGGTCCTCCGTAACCTTTTGATGGTATCTATAGAAACATCAAAAAAGATTTTATAGGTGCATTAATCCAAATTTTTATTTTCTTAGATTTTTTTTTGGGGTCAAGTTTCACTAATCTTTCATTTTAGGTTTTATTTTGGGTGTAAAGAATGGGGTTACTTTTTATTTACTCCACGCCCTTTCCCCGGTAAAATAAGTATTTTAATATTTTTGTAATATTTTACTAAATTTTCTGATAATGGGGTTTTTCTCTTTTTAATTTTTTTAATAAACATTTTTGAATATTAGTTTTTTTTTATTTTTTTGAGTTCTGTGCATCTTCTTTGATCCTTTTTTTTGTCTTCTAATTTCATGGTTTAAATTTTAATGTGTCATCTGAATTTTCATAGGCTCGAACTGAGCCTGTTTTAAAAGTCGCCTCTTGTTTAATTTTCCAGCATTATATTTAACTTTAAAAATTTTATAGGGGCAGATAGTATGTCAAATCACCCAGTTCTTAATGTTCTTGTTTTTATTTAAATTTTTTTAAAAATTTATAATTGAGGTACCAAAATTCTCTTCCCCAAAAGCCAATATATCAAACCCTTTTTTTGTCAACACTCAAGGTAAATTGTTTTTTTTTTTCCTTGGGCTTCATAATTTTTCAAAATATGCCCTTTTATTATCCCATTTTTGTCGTTGTTTTAAACAGCCCAATTCTTTTTATGCTCATTTTTCCCAAATTTTTCCATTCTGATTCTACGTATTTTCAAAAACATACTGAGTCCCAACTGTCAAGGGAAAATTTTTGAATTTCTTCCACAAAAATGCCACACCATTTTCCAGGGGCTTGAGGATCCATTGAAATATATTGATAATAAAATCATTGGCAATTTTTTTAAAATTTTTCTTAGATATTTGTTCTTATCTTCTAAAGCTTTAAAAAATTTTCAATTGTTTTATCAATAGGGGAGATTTTTAACTTTTCCTCTGTAGTCTCTTTTGTGTAAAAAAACAAATTTTCCTCTTTATCCAAATATACTTTGATAGATTTTCTGAAAAGAAACCAGACTTTTTGAAATTGAGTCTTTTTTAAAGTATTTCTCTCCAAATATTTGTGTTGTAATTAGTCCTTTTTGGGGTTTTTTTTTGGGGCATCTGGTTTATTTAAAATTTTTTTTAAGTGAATTAATATTAGAACTTGGGTTCTTGATCATCATTCATCAATTGTATTTCCCGTCTTTAAATCAGTAGCCGGGGCCCATTGCGTGCGGGATCAGTCAGTCGGCATGGCAGATTCAAAATTTTTGGAAACAAACAAATTTTGTTTTGTTTTTTTATACAATGTGATATATACATGTATTTATATGATATATTAATAGAAACAAAGGCATGAGTGCTGTTAGATTTCCCAATTTTGTTGGCAATGCTTTTATTTTAAGAAATTTTAATTAGAGAGGGGAAACTGATTGTTTTCCCCAAAAATTGTAAAATTTTAATAATACTAAATGTTTATTTGTATTTTTACTTTAAAAAATTTTTACAGATTTAATGTCCTTTTTTTATTTTTATTTAAATTAATAAAAACCATTAAAAGTATTTTTTTATATTTAAAAATTTTAAGAGTCCTTTCTTTTACACCCCCATTTTTTTAGAATTTCTTTTTTCACCGAAATTGCTAATATGCTAAAAAAAGAGGTGAGGGAATTTTTCTCTGTAGTGAGTTTTGAAAAGTTCCTAACACTTTTTCTGTTTATGTTTTTTGGTTTAAAAAGACTTGTATTTTTATCTCACTTAAAAGGGGTATCCCCTTTAAAAATTTCCTTAATTCCAAATACCCCCACATATTCCCTTTTATTGAAAAGCCAATTTTTTTGTAAATGATGCAAAACTCTTCCTCCCCAAGGATAATTTACTTTAAGGGAACAAACCATAAAATTGGGCAATTTTTTTATGATAATGTTGAAGAAATAAATGAAAGATATATGGGGTTGCTCAAAGGGTGAATACAGGTCTGTTTTAAAATCAATTTTTAATTTTTTTTAAAGATATTACTTAATTCTTGCCATAAATGTATATTTCATTGTATTTGTTTTGTAGTTATATGTACAGTGTGTTCAAAAAGATTTTTCCCAAAATCTTTAATAAATTTGCCCAAAACTTTTTTTCTTTAAAATTTTTCCCTGAAGAATTTATTAAAACAAAAATTCATTGAGATATAAGGAAAAAATTTTAAAAATAAATTTTTTATATTTACTGTATTTATTAAATTTTTGTTTTTTAAGCATTTTTTTTTAAAAGGAACAGTGATTCTTTAAAATAGGATTTTTGGGTTTGGGGATTTGTACTGAAAGAGGGGATATTTCATATCAAATAAGGGTTTTTCAGATTGCAAAGCATTAATTATGGGTTTAATTAGTTGTCACAGATTTACTGATTAAATGGGGAAGTTTCACTGATTCAAAAGTGAAGGTTTCACTGATTCAAAAGTGAAGTTTCACTGATTCAAAAGTGGCCCCGTTTTATGATTCATTCAGTTCAATTCACGATTGCCGGTGGCAGATTTATAACTCCCACAATCATGAATAGTCCCCGTCAATCGTGGTTTTTCACTGTTTCGGGCTGAGAGTAGATTTATGAAAACTAGTATATACGTCGAAATGGGAATGATAGGAATCGTTCTTCAACTACGCAAAAGAGGTTTAATGTTTTAGAAAATTAAGTATTTTAGTTATATAGATTTGAACCATTGAGCTCAATCAGGTCTCAGAGAAGAAAATTTTTTCAGAAAGAAATTTTCTGCAAATAGGACAAGTGAGTGAGTGGTGAGTAAACACTAGCGAGTAAAACTATAGCTTATTACGAGAGTGTGTCTGTGCAACGTTAATTACAAATCCGCAGAGAATTCTGGAGCAGTACAGTCTCTTTATGAAGAACACGGGCAATGCGGTTCAGGTAGTGTATGCGGCCCACTGACCCATAATATTAAAATTCAACTTATCGTGTCATAGGCCATAAGTTTTCTTTTTTCAAGATATAAGAATCTGGTTTCCTATTGTTTTATACTTTAGGTACACTACAGAGCCATTTAAGAGACATTTGAATAATTTTTTAATAATGAGAATAATGCATTGTTCTTATTCAGGTCAGTTTTAAAATGATTTACCATTTCCGATTTAAAAAGTGATTTGTCATTAAATTTTTATATTTTAAAAATTGTAATTTCAATTAGTATTAATTAGTTAATTATTATAAATATTATGACCAGCATTATGTGCTCATATGAGAATTAATAGTTAATTTGCGAATAATTAACTGATTTATCGTTTTCATAAAAATTAAATTTAAAAAACGATAAATTCCAACTTGTAACTTAAATTTTGTCAGAGCTCCCAAATAACTTTCTACTCGACCCTAGAATGAGAAACTTTGAAGACTTTTGATATTGAACTTATTAGTTTAATTGATGTGGCGGTCTGTTAAATCCTTTTCCCGTTAAAAGGATTGTATTGTTTTTTGTTCGTCGTTGTTGCAAAGCCTCTCTTAATATTGTTGGGCGTTGAGCACTTTCTTCTGGAGTAATCCCCCGTTACTGAGTAATTACTATGTTTGTCGGGGCTCGTTAAGCCGATCAGTCAGGCCCTTTTATCCCCTTTTGACCAGGGCCTGAGCGTTTGATTCGGGGTTCCTAGCCGTCACCAACCAGGAACCTGAGTCTCGAACGCTTAACCTCCGAGTTCACGGAGCAATAAAAAATTCGTTTGCGCCGCGCCCCGGTTTGATCCCCTCGTTTCGTAAATCGAGAACCAGCAATACAGTTTCGAAAAAGAAATAAGTGAACGTCGGGGCGTATGATGAGTGAAGAGGGAAAAGTCGTGGCACTTACCTCGGGATCAGGGCCGTCCACTGACGCGAAGAAAGTGTGGGCGCCCACGGCCCACAAAAACACGTCCGCCTCGGCGGAGCCATGGGGGGCGCTCGGGAAACTGCAAGCCCGTGACGTTAAAATTACTGAATTAGTTTTCTGTGTTTTAAAAACATCAAGACTCGATTACATGTAGCCGGAAAATTCTAACTTTGAAAATATGTGCACAAAACTAACATTTGTAGTTGAAATTTCTAACACATTGATTGATTTTTTCGTGTTCCCGGGCGTGTCAACTGCGTTTAACGTTAGTCCCGTAAGTGTAGTGCATGTTTTGTCTCGGGGTATGGCGGAGATGGCGGTGATTTCCCCCCCCCGCTGGATGGTGAGATCCGGCGCCGACCTACCGTCGCCTAGTGGGGTTTCCCCCTAACTAGGACTCTCCCACCAGCGGGGCACCGCCCCAGCCGGGACAAGCTCTAAGCTCCCGACCGGTCTCACGGCATGTGTGGTAGTGTAGTGCATGTTAGTGTGAGGATATGACAAGGAAGAGGAAGGAAATATCCGGTCCGTGGCCCGTTTGTTAGGTTACTGCACCGGCATTCGCCTGGTGTTGATCGGAGAAACCACGGAAAACTACCGATCAGAGCGGCCGGCCGCTAGAATTCTTCACACAGCGACTGAATTTGACATAGCTGAAAAGCTAGTGTCGAAAATCCTCCCGGCTTCAGGAATCGAACCTAGGACCTCCCGGTCGGAGGCGCTGCAGTGTCATCAGTTAATGCACTGAGCTACGGCTCACGGAATCAGAAGTTAAAATAACTGGATTAGTTTTCATATGTTTTACAGAAGATCAAGAATCGATTGCTTGTAGCCAGAATTTCCAACTATGAAAAATATGTGAGCACCAAAACTAACATTTATAATTATAATTTTTAACTCATTGAGGAATGGGCGAAGATACACTGTCTGATACAAACAAAATAATAAAACAAATGGCTTACACATTGACGTTTTGGTTGTTGACTTATCAAATAATGTCTTCTTTTGTACTGGGTGAAAGTGAAATTAACTGTCTCGCACATCTTCAGGGATGTGCTGGAAATTCGTAAAGTCCGGGTAAAATCTCAACTGTAGGAGAAAGGAAATATTCAGCATCACATTCCGGTCACAGTGATTTCCCCAAGAACGGAGAAATAAGTGATCAATCGCTTCTTCCGGACTATGGTTTTGAATAGCAATCTGAGTTGAAAAAAAATTCCCTATGTCTGCAAAGCACCAATACTTAGCAAATGGCCTAGCTATAGAAGTTAATGTCACACGTATAACTTAAAATAAAATTTTTCATCTCATATTTATTGAAAATAAATCATC
This sequence comes from Teleogryllus oceanicus, assembly GCA_964035755.1. Classification (NCBI taxonomy): domain Eukaryota; kingdom Metazoa; phylum Arthropoda; class Insecta; order Orthoptera; family Gryllidae; genus Teleogryllus; species Teleogryllus oceanicus. Next base: position 4,785,202 of record CAXIVR010000009.1, on the reverse strand, counting down.
TTCGACCACCTTTATACCCTAGAAGTTTATAACATTTATTTTGATGATGATCTAGTTGATTCGAAGTGTTGAAAGATTTGTAAATACGGATAAATTCTCTAGTTATATTTTTATATTACATATTCACAATCCTTTTAATTCTACAAATCGACTGACCTTATTTCAAGATTTATCCTTAAAGAATACATGTCATTAAGAAAAAAATCTATATGTTCAGTATTGTAGTTGTAGAAAGACGTCCCAAAATACTGGACTTTTGCAATTTTCGAAAAATCTGGGATTTCAATAAACTAGACTTGCACTATTCACTTAAGCGTTCTTTGAGCTATCTGATGACAAGTCCAATAAACAAATTTAGACTCCTTTTTGAGAAAATTTTGAAATTATTTATTTAGGCTACATGTAAAGTACCCTCAAAAATTTAAATATCGTTGGAAACTTCCAGATCCTCGAGTTCATTTAGATCGATTTGGGAATATCAATTTTAGGTAAAATCACCTGATGGGTTTAGGCACTAGCGTTAATCACAGACATAGGAACAGGCAGACGCCAATCGATTTTTCGCTATCAAGGACCCACAAAACATGGATTCAGGCTACACCAACTGTTAAAGAAAGTAATTTACTAGATATGGCAATAAGATTTATCCATTGTCTCGTCACCAGGGTCCATCAATAAAAGTTTCTCCCTCGAAAATTCGCGGTTTCACGACGTACGATTGCATAACTTTCTCTTCTTATGAAGTGAGACAAAGTAAAAATAGGGAAAGTGTATGGAAATATATCTAATAGTTTTGCTGGGAAAGAAATTATGAACGTCCATCAGAAAAATCAGATCATATTTAAATCATTTTGAATGACAAAGCTAACAGTAATTGTTATAATAATTATTCATTTAATTAATTTATATTTTGTGTTTCGGTGATATTGTGTTATATATTTTCCCTTATGTACTTCAGAATAATAAAAAAGCATTCTGTATTAATTTTCTTTGCATAAATTATGTCTTACATGAAATCGTTCCCAGGAGGAGGTGATATTATGTAATACGTTTCACAATGAACTGATTTGTTGTGATGCTAACTGTTTTCATCTTGTTTCCTAGTTCAATATTTTACTTTATTAATATATTTATTTGCGAAATAATAGTATTAAATACCTTTCGTGCATTATATATTTATGGAGAATTTCTAGTTCACTTATAGTATTGCATGCGATAGTCTTTCTATGAAGAACACGTTTGCTGTTGTGGTGGACCAGACTGTGCCAGTGGGCAGTACGCCAACTGACACAGTCAGGGACACAAAAAGATTGTTAGGTTAGTCAACACGTGCCCGTGGACCTCGCCCCATCACTTCTCAGGACAAGTTCAAACATTCCCCAGAACCCGTTATAGATACGTAAATGATAACAAATATATGCCAGACGAGGGACTACTAGGAACAAATGCATGGACAATATATTTAATGAAATTAATTAGCAATTTAGGAATATTTGGATATCACTCATCCTGCCTCATTTAATTGATTCTTCTTTTTCATTTTAATTCTATCCTTAATATTTATTAGTGTTATTACAGTAGAATATGTACTGCACTGCCCCGTTACGTATCTGATCTGTGTCATCATGTGGTGAAAATCCGACATGGAATTTTAATTTCGAAATTTTAATTTAGGATGATATTCTTGAAATCATCTTTGTCAACTTAGATTTATTCATAACGCCTGTTTTCGACGGCTTTGTCGTCATTATTAGTGTAGATATGTACAAAATAAATACAAAACCTTAAAAAGTAATAAAGAAGAAGATAAAACAATTAACACAGATATATTTAAAAATTGTTTTCCAATAAAAAAGCGTGGGTATAATACAAATAATGTAGTTAAAACAGATTCATTTTTAAAAACAATATCAAATGAAATTTCAAAAATTAAACCAATAAACTGAGCCGCTTACCTTGCTGTAAGATGCGATTGTCTGAATAAATCTCTGTTCTGCGATAGTCTGAGTTGAGAAAGATGACATCAGTTATTTCATCCTCTAATAATGTCAGCAACGCCTCATCAGCGATCCCAGGTTCATCGCAAGGCGGCACGAGTGCACGCTGTGTTCTGCAGGCATTCACGCACCTGTGGCTGTGGCGAGCTGGGAGCGCGAGCCGACTGACTGTGGCGCGTGGCTGCCTCAGTCGACTGAGGCGACGGTCAAGGCGCGTCTGGCCACGCGCCACGCCTCGCCACGCCGCGCCACGCCACACAGTGGGCCAGCACCTCGCGAGCCGCGCACCAAAGAGGTTGACTGAATACTAGTGACTCTGGGCGCGTCAGTGGCTAAGGCCATTAGTCCCTAAGTGTAGTGCATGTTTTCCCTCGAGAGGTGGCGCTGGTCTTCCCACGCTGGATGGCGAGATCCGACGCCGACCTACCATCGGTTACCGGGATTTTCCCCAACCAGGTGTCTCCCATCAGTGGTGCACCGCCCCAGCCGGGGCAAACTCTAAGCTCCCGACTGGTCTTCCGAAATATGTGTAATGCATGTTCGTGTAAGTGTGGTGTGTGTGTAAGGGGACAGGATAGACAAGGAAGAGGAAGGAAAGATCGCGCGCGGTCCGTGGCCCGTGTGTTAGGGCACTGCTCCAGCATTCGCATGGTGGTGATCAGAGAAACCATGGAAAACTACCGATCAGAGCAGCAGGCCACTAGACAGCGACTGAATTCGATCTAGAAGAAAAGCTAGTGTCGAAAATCCTGCCGTCGTCAGAACTCGAACCTAGGAACTCCCGGTCAGAGTATTACTAATGATTTAGGCGCGTCAACACCTAAGGCCATTAGCTCCTAAGTGTAGTGCATGTTTTGCCGCGGGAGGTGGCGCTGTTCTTCCCCCACTGGATGGCGAGATCTGGCGCCGACCTACCGTCGGCTAGTGGGGTTTTCCCCTAACCAGCACTCTCCCACCAGCGGGGCACCGCCCCAGTCGGAACAAGCTTTAGACTCCTGACAAGGAGCCTAAACAAGCCCGGAACAATCTTTAGGTCTCCCGGTATGTGTGGTAGTGTAGTTCATGTACGTACAAGTGCGTAAGTAAGGGGTGGTGATAGGGCAAGGAATGGGAAGGAAAGATCGCGCGTGGTACGTGACCCGTTTGGTAGGATGATCCGGTATTTGTTTAGTGTTGATCGGAGAAATCACGAAAAACTACCGATCAGAGCAGCTAACTGCTACAATTCTCCAGACAGCGTCAGAACTCGGCGTACCTATCTGGCTAGTTTCGAAAATCCTGGCACCCCCTGGGACTCGAACCCTTAGACTTTCCGATCAGAGGCTCAGCAGTGTCGCAAAGTGATAAATACCTCACGTACGAAACATCCACCTTTTGCGGTAAAACAGCGGCAGCATCGTGGTTGCAGGGTTTGAATCCAGACCTTGAATGTTTTTCAACACTAGCTAGATAGCGGTCTCAAATGTAACCCCAGAAGGAAGAATTCACCCTCTGGAGGAGAATTTTAGCGGCGTTGCTACGATTAATAGATTTTCATGGTTTCTCCCATCAACACTGGACGAAATCTCGAACAGCAGCCTAAACACGAGGCACAGACCGTCCCTTCCCGTCCTTGCTCCTTTCTCTGCCGTAACACACAATTGTTTACACAACTCTACCACATACGTTGGGAGACCATTCGAGAGTCTATCACTTGCCCCAATGGAAGATGCCTGGGGAGAAAAAAAACCAATCCAATGTGATGGTTGGCGCCGAACTCAAGTTCTGGAATACATCGTCTCCGCCTGATAAAGTATGAATTACACTTACTGATCTAATGACCGTAGTAGACGCACTCAGAATTAATAAATATTCATTCATTAATTCATTCATTTATTTCTTAATTAATTAATTTAGTCAAAAACTAGATATTTTCGTTTCCGAGTAATAGAAATCTTATTTGTAACGGTAAACGAACAGTAGATTTGATTTTTCTGTATTGCTAACACACACAAAAAAAGAAAAAACCCATCACCCTAATCTCTACTGCCACTACAAGCAAAAGGAAAGCTCAACAAAACGTGTGGATATTGAAGATACATTTACGTCCAGAAGCAAATCAAAGGGTCATCTCAGCATTTGCTCAATGGATCAGGGAAGCTGGACCAAACCCCAATTGAGATGGTGGTCATTGACCCGAAAGCTGAAGTACATTACTTATTACAGGCATATTAAGTTTTTGTTAAAAATTATACAATACAAATGTAAACTATTTCATTATATTATATCATTATTTTGTTATAGTAAACATTATTTTTCTTTTTGACGATCAGTATAGTCTCTAAATGTATAGAAACAGTTATGCAGCAGAAAGTATTTTACTTTTAACTTAAATTTGAGTACCAATTTTAATTGTTTATCTTCATCTGGCAATGCGTTGATTATATCATTATTTTGTTATAGTAAACATTATTTTTCTTTTTGACGATCAGTATAGTTTCTAAATGAGTACAGGAGAACAAAGTGGACAAACGGAACGCCATTCAAGGTATCTAATGTGCAATCTTTGATAACGTTTAACCATTATAAACTATCCCTAAAAAAATATCAAATAAACCATGTTAAAGGTCACCAGCTTAACATTGCCTTTACTATTTGAATGTTTTCAACATCCCCAAAACCTACAGAAAACCCATGTTTCTACAGGTTATTATAAAACCAATTCAATAAATATAAGCATTTATTCACGTTATTGTTTTTAAAACACTCAAATATCTACGATGCTATTTGATTCATGTCTTCATCGAAGATCTGAGATTAAACTGATAAGCAGAGAAAATTAAAGTAATTGTGAGTGATTGATGAAGTTGAATTATCAAAATGAAAAACAATGTTCTTTGCTTCATATAACGCTATCTTGTTTACCAGACATGTAATTACATGATACCTATATTTAAACATCCAAACTAATGAAAATTTTCATAATTAAAAAATCATCAATAAAAACGTCAAAAGGATTATATTATTAAATAAATTTTGTGATTCATGTGCTCCTGTGTGAATCACGTAGTACACGTGATTCGTATGATCCAGTTTCTCAAAATAATACAAAACCTGCTAGACACATCCACTAGAGATAATAGTTGTCAAATAGTTATTTACGACATGAGTACTGTAAGATATTTTATTACAATACGAAATTGGAGAATTATCAAACAAGGCTTATCTTAAGCCGAAATAGTTAACTAATTGAATATTGTAATATAATGTTACCATTTGAATATCATAGAAAGTAAGACGCAATTTGTCAAAATTCATGTGAACTATAATTTTTGTTTAAATTTGACTCCTTATCCTGCGAAAGATATGTGACAGTACTTATGTTAACAGTTCTACTGCCATGGGTCTAATTAATTAATTTGCAGTACGCAAATTATTATTTTTGGTTTTAAAGAAGCATAGTTATACAAAGTGTCGGGGAAGGAAACGTCGAAACTTTGAAAAAAAGCTGTTTAGACAATTTTAATTATATTTTGTCTAATAAACTACATAGATATTCTGAATGGCTGAGCTGCAATAAACACGCAAATGCTGGTGGAAATATGGTTTATAATAAAATTTGCATTCTAGAATCATATAAACAGACCAGAAATGATGTAACATGTTTAATATTAACAATATAAATTAATTCTATTAGTTCAGGAATAAAATTAACCGAGAAATAAAGCAGTCGAACTGGTGATAATTTGCGCTTTATTTCTAGGTTAATTTTTCTTTCTAATCAAATATATTCATTTATTCCGTTAACAATACACAGTTTACAGTTTTAGGTAGTTTTATGCTTCTACGACGCAACTTTTTGCTTAGAAAACATATTTTTAAACCAACCTTTGAGGGCTTATTGCGGCTGAGCCATTTGGAATATCCATGTAGTTTATTAAAGAGACTACGCTTAAAATTGTCTTATAAGTTTATTTTCGAAGTTTTGATGTTTCCTCCCGAACATCCTGTATATACAGGCTCGATTTCTGTTTGTATACGCGACGGAACGGCGTTCGGTTCTTTGGAAATAATTATTATTAAATTATATATATATATATATATATATATATATATATATATGTATATATATATATGTCATATTATATTTAATAATTAATTTGAGGCGCGTTTCGGGCCTAAGATATAAAAAAATAAAGCATTGATATATGTATCATATCAACTCTTATGACGACACTGTTCAGTTACGTCAAGTTTTAATTTAGAGAATCAAAGTGAATGGTCTAAGTTTACTTCACCTAGATAAATTTTATCTACTATACATACTATTTAGAAAGTGTTTTATGTTAAAAAGTAAGGTTTCCAACAGCATGTATTTTCACGTATTATTCGTAATTGCAACGCAATATTCAATACGGACTATGTGAACCTGCAAAAAAGAAACCAAAAAATACACCTACTGCAGCAGAAAATATTTTCTACTCGCCGGGATTCGAACTCTGGTCTTTAAAGTTAACTCGCCTGTCACGGTCTCTCTCTGCACCACCAGGTATTAATGACAAGACTACCTCCTTCCGATGCGAAAGAAAGTGACGCATTTGCATTTGCAGTTTTAAAAACAGTGTTTAATTTACTCTTAACACAAGATCTATGTTTAAAAGAGATTTCATTAAACAAAAATCTATAGCGTTAATATTGTTTTTCGACAATGTTAATAAGATCAGTCGGAGTTAATATTATACAGTAGAAAATTGGGGCTAATGTAATACACTTTAAGAGTTGTTACTTATTTATGTCCAAAATTAACAAGAAAATGACAAATGATAGAAAAATATATTCTATTATAACACCATAGCAAGTAATCTGTGAATGTTGGCAATATTTGGGAGGAAAAATCAAAACTAAAATACCTAATTTTTCCAGTCAAAAACTTTACTGCCGTGATATAAAGCTTTTGATGTTACTTCGTTATTTTTTATGACACGATATTTTTGAAAACAGGTTATCATTAAGAAAGAATTAATCTTTTTTTCTGCGTTAAAATAATGCAATAATATTAATCGTGTCATAATATATACAGCCTCAAATTTGTGGGGCTAATATGATACAACTTAAGAGGCTAATGTGATACGGGTGTCGGGGCTATTTTGATACGCTAAAAATTAACACGCAGACAACTGGAAGGGATTTTTTTATGTTTAATATTACATCAAACGCGCTAAATTTCCGATTTGATGTTGATAAACTATCCAAGTATTTATCTGAGAAGGAAAGAACAGGCGACAATTAAGAAAGATTTCTCGTTCTCTCCCTACCCAGTACATGGTGATTCACTTATGATTAATAATTGGCGGGAGCTGCACTGTTTCAGTGCAGTTACTGATTTTCACTGGAATCGCCATGAACCAGGCCCAGCAATAGAAGCACACCATTCCTTCAACTCCAGATATCAACCGTTCTCTCCAGCTTTTGAGATAATACTGCTGGAAAAAATTGAAAAACAGTAGCCATCCATTCTGGCTGACGCCATCTTACGAGACTGACGCATCTGGTTGTGCGTTTCTTCTACATTTTGTGAATATCTAATACTTCTTTAGCAATTTGACTGTGCCTATGTTTTAAGTGCTTTTATTACTTGTTACAGGTTAGCTGAAAATATAATTTCAACTGATTTTTTGCTATAACCAAGACAAACAGATTACGAATTTTAAACGGACATTCAAACCTCAACGAACTTCAGATTTACGAGGTGGTGATAAGTGTCAAAATCTATTCACAGTTCAATTTATTTCCAGTTTATATTTAAATCACCGTGCTAATTATTTTTCTGAAAGATTTATTCTATTTCTGTGACAAGCATGATTCCGTTTTTTCAACGTTACGAGGACGGTGTATCAAAGTGAATTTGTTTAAAATCTTATTCTATATATCGAAGACAAATCCTCAGATATTATCTTTTATCTAATTATTGCAAAGTATAATCTACTGGATTGTATTAAACAAAGGTAGCTAAGTTGACGAAATTTACGTAGCCACATTGCCAAATTTCGTAAGTACTAGCCCCATTAGATTTTGTGTGTAGTATACCTTCTAGTTTTGTATTCAACTATTTTTAATTTATTTAATACACATCAATTTAACACTTCTTTTAAAAATTACAAAGCTAGGGTTTTTGCTGGGTTTCTTATCTGCTTTGTATTTATTTCAATTTTATCACGACATTAAAACGCATTCAGACATGGCTACTGCCTGTTCTACTTCTTTTACTCTACACTCTCAAAGCCGACCTTCTGAAAGCCTTCACACGTAAGGCAATAATTTAGATTTAAATATATCCGAAGGCGAAGAGGTCAGCCTTACAGACGGCTGGGTACAAGTCGGCAACACTGCGAATAATACCAACCGTACACCTGTTACTGCACAAAAGACACAGGCACTTCGCATCCAGTCACAACTCAAAACAAATTTAGTGTTTTAGATTATGAAACAGATTTTCTCGCCTTCCTGATCCTCACCACCCTTCTACCATCGACAAGTACAAGCACAAACTAACGCAAACAGGCTAGGAAGCGTCAAACCAAAACACGTAAAGCTGCGCATCTCAGTTCACTCGAAAACAAAGACATTCCTACTGACCCTAAAGAACAGGTACTTATTTTAGCTGACAGTCATGGCCGCCGTCTTTCCTCCATTCTTAGTAGGAAGTTACCCTCCAACTACTCAGTCTCATCTATTCTTAAACCTAATGGGAAGTTCGCTGACGTGTCTGCAGAGTTGGACACCCACACGGAGACACTGACCAATCAGGACTCGCTCATTATCATAGGAGGGCAGAACGACATTAACTTGGGCGGTAACTTTACACCTGAAAACATGTTAACAAATTACAGCAACATGTGCCGCCCAAAATACTAACATTGTAATCTCGACTCTGCCCTTCTGGTACAACAGACCAACACTATGCAGCGAGATTAAGCACGCAAACCAACAATTGAAACTGCAGCTGAGAGAAAACAAATGTCACACTTTGGAAATTAATTTCTCTCAGCAAATACTTCACTGGCATGGTCTTCACATGAACCTTGCTGAAAAACATGCAGTCGGTAACAAGCTTGCTCATCAACTCCAGTCCTACGCAGTCTCCTGCCAAAAATCTATCCCTTTCACCTTCCTTACGTTCTCCACCCCCACCCTTACTTCAGAACCCTCTTACCTCCTCTGAAACTCTACTCTCGTTTCTCCCATTCCCACTACCAATCTGGGTCTACATCCGATGCCCCATCTTCTCACAACCTGTCACTGCTGGACACACTCAACCTTCGACCACGCACTCGAGGTAAAAATGGAGTAAATGCATAGCAACTACAGTCAGATGCAGCAGAAAACATTAGTGTAGGTACTGTTGCAAAAAAATAAACATTCTCCACCATAATGTTCAATCCCTTCTCAAATAAAACTGAGTTTATCGAGGCAGCTCACAGAGCGATCTAAATCAAATGGACGTTCTATGCTTTACAGAACACTGGTTATCTCCCAATAACTTAGCATTTCCAAATTCCAAACTTCTTTACCTCGCAGGCTTTTATTGCAGAGAGAGAGAATCCATAAAGGTCCTAATGTGCATGGGGTTCGTATTTACGTTAGAAATAATATTGACTTATCCCCTTGGCGGAATTAAATGTACCCATTGAAAATATTTTCGAAATTTCTGTTGTACATCTTATCACTAAAGTGATAATACTTCGTATTTACAAACTCCAACAAAGAGAACTGCAGATTATATTTTGTTCTTAGAAAACCTGGAGATAACACTTAACAAAGTCAGAAATCACTTTGAATCCATTGTTGTATGCGGGAGATTTTAACATTGATTTTCTGGCTGAATCTTGCGAGAAAGAAAAGTTTCAACTTTCTAATTAATTTTTATTTTAGAGCATTACAATTAAAGTACCTACACGGATCACAACATTCGATGAAGCGCAATTGATCAAATTATAATTTCCAATAAACTACTACTCGATATGAAGTTGAAACAAAAGATTTAGGATACAGTGACCACGATGCACAAATTCTTACCATTATAAGAAACGCGATCACTGACACAATAAATAATACACGTATGACTAGATTGTTTACTAAAAGTAAAATTAAATTATTCACTGATTACTTGATGCAGGGAATCATGGGAATGATTTATAATACTGCTGATACAAACGATAAATATAATTATTTTTTTCAACGCTTTCGTTTCATATTAACACTTGCTTTTCTCTTCAGAACAGAAAGTAAACAATTTCACGGAAAAGCAATTCTTGGATAACACCAGGGATTAGGATATCACGTACAAATAAAATAATTCTTTCTTTCATTTCTAAGCTTTATATTGCAAGATTTTATCCTCAACTTTAAAAAATACAAATCATTGTTAAGAAAAGTCATAAGGCAGGCCAAAATCATGAAAACGATCAGGATATTTTGAACTCAAATAATAAAACAAAAGCAATGTGGGAATATAATAAAAAATACTCACAAATCAACTAGAAACCCAGAAAATGTTTTGAAATATAACGATATAAATGTGAACGATCCGGCAACAGTGGCTAATCTCTTTAACTAACACTTCGAGAATTGCCGCCGATCTCACTCAAGGGTCTTCAGGCACAAAATTCAAAACAGACAGTTCACCCAAAATTGTAGACACAATGTCTGTTTCCGAAACTTCTTCCGATGAAATTCTCAAAATAATCGGTAAACTAAAAAATAAATATTCGTCCGGTTTAGATGAATTTTCGGATTCTTTTTAAAGACCTGTGAGTATGCCATTATACAACCGTTAACTCGCATATTTAATTCATCGCTATGCACCGGAACGTTTCCAGATATTTTCAAAACAGCTAAAATTAAGCCGCTCTTCACAAAAGGCAACAAAAATGAAATTCAAAATTATCGATGTCCCAGAGGCTTTATGTAAAGTGCCTCTCCAAAATGAAAATATCGGTTTTCGATTCAAAGGGCCGGAACATCAGCTAGATAAATTGCAGAATGTCGATTTGGGAAAAAATCGACTGAACCTTTTAGTCGCTAGCGTTGTTCACAGACAGCCAGACCGACCGACAAACAGACGTTTTGGCGTCAATCGATTTTTCGGTATCAGGGATTCACAAAACGTAAATACTGGATGTATCACGTGTTAGAGGACTTTTTTCTAAATTTAGCTACTGGATTTATCCACTTTTCCGTTTCCAGGGCTCCGCAACAATACAAGTTGTTCTGACGAAAATTACCCGCATTTCCTCGCAGCATAACATAACTTTCTCTCTACTGCGTAGGTGGTAGCAAGAAAATAAAATTGGTAAAAACCGTATGTGAGAAAGAAAATGATTTATAATTTTATGTGGATAAAATATAAAACAGCAAACACAAAGTACTTACCGCATTTGCCCCCAAAATCAGAAAAATTCCGAATGTTAGATGCGCTGCATTCAGAACAGCTAACAGGCTCGCAATAATGTTAACTGAAACAGATATGTTCACAAGAAACATTGAAAATAATCCAAAAAAATTTCTAGTTTGTATTATAAATATATTTGTGCAGCTAGTAAGCCCTCAGCAGATGATATAGCATCGTGATGGAATAAGACGACAGGATATAACAACATAGCCGAGAAGGTTTCAGATGTTCTACCCATGCTAAGGAAGAAAACGACTGTCGTTTCACCTTTCAGAGGAAGTGAAGAGGTGGCCTTTGTATTACGAAAAGAAGGACCGTTTCGCTCCCCCATTGTCAGTATTTGCTTTAGTGCACATGGCCACATACTGATGTGTTTCCTGTTAGAGCGAAACCGTCTCTCACTGATATGATTTTTTAAAAAAAATTACTGATACTTGTTCGACAAAATTTGTCTTTCAAAGGTATGAACAATTACATTACCATCAAATATAATATGGGGAGAAACTTAAAAGAACCACAAAGATACGTGAAAGTATTTTTTGTCTGATTTCGGAGAGTAATAATGATCTTCAAAATAAACAATGCTTATAAATACAAAATAATACACGAAAATGTATACAATAAATAATAGATACATGGAGAAAAGATAACTAAAGAGGATGTAAGAAATCTTTGGAGTATGGGGTTTTAATTCGCGGAAAAGGATTAACTGTTTGTCCTAGTTTAACCGTTTCTGCTGCATAACTGTTTCTATACAATTAGAGACTATACTGAGCATCACAAAAAAAGTAACATTAATTTTAACAATGATACATAATGCATTATTTACCATTTGGACTGTATAAATGAGTATAAACAACCTGTAACAACTATTGTACTACAAGCTTCCGGGTCAATGACCCCCATCTCGATCAGGTTTTTCGTCCAGTTCCCTGATCCATTGAGCAAATGCTGAGATGGCCCCTTGTTTTGCTTCTGGACATAAATGTAACTTCATTTTCTGTGCACGTCTTCTAGAATTCAGTGGGGAATACAATTATTCAAATTATCGTTTCCATGTTGTCGCGACAGGAAGTAATAGGAGCCAAAATTTATTGCTTATTTATATTTGAAAATATATTTTATTACATGGGAGTTTTTTTTTCTCCCTTTAAAATCAAAATTTATTGCTTATTTATCCTTGAAAATAGATTTTATTACATGGGATTTTTTTTGTTTTTTTTCTCCCTTTCAAAATTCAAAATGTATTGCTTGCTTTCCTTGAAAATAGATTTTATTACGGAGGGATCATGAAAAAAACGTGCACACAATTCACTTTTCCCCATAGCACATCATATGCAGTTTTTAACTGTTTTTTGACGTATAATAAATAAAAAAAATAGTTGAAAAAGATGTCTAAGCAGGAGAAGAAGAAAGAGAAGCATAAAATGTATCTCAGAGACGAAGGATCCAGGATTCTAAAGGAAGAACACTGAGTTCGCGTAATATTTGATCGTTTCTAATTAACCAAGGTACTTTCAATGCTCTCCTTAAATATTTATTTTGTATAACTTCCAATTTTTACTGTCTCGTATACATACATATCTTTCTCTCATGGGAGTAATATACGAAGTATTGATAAAGTTATGTAATGCTGTGGAAAATCGATTTCGAGGTTTCAACGGAAATACCCGTTTTGGGGTCCCCTAATATCGAAAAAGTAGTTGTTTTTTTTTTCAAAAAGGTCCATCAGTCTTAACAAGTTTCTACAAAACACTTTTGTGTGAAAGTTAGCTCAATAATCCGCTTTTGAGAAACGTTCAAATACCACAAATGCCGTTTTCAAAACGCCTCAATTTTTTTCTTTAATATTTTTGAATGGATAGCGCTAACTGTATTGACTATCATGGCATAATGACACGTTGACGTATCCTTTCGCTTTTTCGAAAATTACCGAAATGTAATCTTTTTAAAATATCTCTGTCGCTGTTAATATTTAGATTAACAGCGATTTGTATCCATTACTGCATTTGTGAATACAAAAGTAGTTGCTTCAAATAAGTCATTGTGAAGTTTCATGAAAACGAAAACTTTTGGTGGTGAAAATTAGTTTTGGAATGTAATGGAATTCTCAATCAGAGAAACTGGGAGCGGTAGCTCAGTGGTGCCCTACTGGTGGGAGAGTCCTGGTTAGGGGGAAACACCGCTAGCCGTCGGTAGGTCGACGCCGGATCTCGCCATCCAGCGGGCGAAGATCACCGCCATCTCCCGGGGGAAAACATGCACTACACTTACGAGACTCGTGACCAAAGCCGTTGACGCGCCCGGAAACACAAAAAATCAATCAGAGAATTCCTTTAGCTATACAATGATTTTCATAAATCGTAATCCTTCCCGTCTGCATTCGATCAAGTAAATGATAATTTGTAGACGTTGATATCCACAGGTACAAATATGTAAAAAAATGTTATTGAGATTTATCAGCAGCCATAATATTAATAATAAGAGGAAACTGTTTGAACAGGAAATAAATAAGTGTGAAAACCAGGGCAATTAAATTAAAATTACTTAAAAGAATATTAATGAAAAATAAAATTATTAATAAATTAAAAATATTATAAGAAGTTCAACATCGTTGCAAATAGCAGCAAAACATGAGATAAATTAAATTAAATATTTATGAGAGTAATTAAGATTATTATTCAGTTGTGCATTATCAGATATGCTCAAACAACGTTTTCTCAAAAACGATCCTAATTTTTACAACAAAAATATCCATATGGGGTAATGTTTTACTCCTCTATCATATTCTTAAAGCTTTCTTTCAGTTCTACCATTAGAACTGAAACAAGACCCAACAATTGGGAAAGTGTGAAAAAATGAAGTGTGGGTGGCAATAGATGGCAGCTGGGAAGGGGGAGAAGGAAAACTAACCCAGACCAAATAAACTAGGATGCGATTCAGTACGAGAAAGTCTGTGCCATTCTGTGACACCACTAGTTTTCTTTTCTGACAATATTTATTTTTTTAAGGTGTTGTCGGCGTCGAGTTCTGCCAAGAGCTTAGTGATCTCCCAGCAGATTTGAAGCAGAAGATCTTTTGTGAGCGGAACGTATGATCATCCATTCTACAATCAGGTTATCACCTCCATCTTTTCTTTCCCTTCAATAAATTCCTCTCCGTTCAGTATTTCTAGTATGGAAGTCACAGAGTTGCAGGAAAAGTGGCAATCACCGGTTCCTACCCCAGAGAACAGGCTTTTATGACACTGGGATACAAATGTTCATTCTACGGGTAAGAAAAATGTCTCGATTATGGTAGTAATCACTTGAGAAACTAGTTTAAGATGTGCTGTATCTGCTACAATAATGTTTTTCATTACGTTGTGTTTTATTTTCATTGACGACATAGGGAAAATTATATTCTGGATGCGCCTTGTACATATTACGTAATAAATCAGCAACAAAAATCAAGTTAAAATGCTCGCATCATTTTACAACTGAAATCTGAAACAAATGTACTGATTTTCTTTTCTGAGAAAGAATGTGAAATTCAATCTTACCTCTTGAGGGTACAGATTATATTTCAATTCTTTGAGTATAAAGTGGCTTCTTACGTAGATAGTAAAGAGGCAGAGGATTGATGACTATGCTCTTCTTTCAGGCTACATATTTTTCAAACATAGGATTAATTACTGTGTTAAGCATTACCACAAGTTAAATATAATTTCCTTGTAGTCGCATTGCATCGTAAGGGATTTGCGTTTATACACTTCCGGATTAAAATTAATTTCTTAGATAATAAAATCGTTTATGGTACCAATAAACAAGAAAGAAATGTTTTACCTAGCGGCAATGGATAAAACAATGAATGTTACTTTAGAACAAATATATTTTACTCGTGCAAGACCTGCTCTCAAAATTCACTTCCCGAGCTCCTAACATGGCCTGTGAGGCTTAAGTTAAGTTTCATTGGCAACATTTCTTAGTAAGATTTATTAGTAAGAGGTACTCTTTGTAATAAGCGTACACACACTATGGAGAGAGTTTGTAACCGTCTGAATTCGATGAAAACGCTATTGTATTGTTTCTGAAGTTTTATAAAAACTTTCCACTATCTAATGGAACCATAAAAGCCAATGAATATTTTCTATATGCAATTGAACCGTTTTACGCAGTTTAATTTTTTAACAAGGCAAAATGTATTTCTACTCTCTGAATCTGAATCAGTGAAATTGTCGCTGATTCAATCAGTGACGCAAAGTCACTGATTTCTTCAGTCGAAACTGTAGTTTCGCTGACAATCAGTGAATAAGTGAACCTTTTCATAATGCCCGCCAGCATTCACTGGTTGTCAGTGCGCCGCCGACTGATCGTCAAGTGCTCTGTTGTGTGTGATATGGAAGCAAAATCCCACGAGTGGAATAGAAGCGAATAGAAGTTTCCTGTGAGAAAACTGACCTGTGTCTGAAGATTGTTTTAATTGCGTTAGGTAAGTATTTTTCGCTTTTCTGTGACTCGTCTTGTTGATAACTGTGAGACGTTTTATTTTATAGTGAACATTTAGAAACTAAGATATAGGTTATGAACACGTGGTAAATACCACGTATTTGTTTGTGTTATTAAGTTAAAAACTTCTTATGTAACTTAAGAGTTTTAGTGTAACTGATTGGTGATACAGTGTGAAATATCTGACGTGCAATGTATAATTTCGTTTATGAAGTTGTATAAAGTCCAAAATGCTCTCGATTACACACAGCAGAGCCAGCAAACTATTAACTCTTTCTTTAGTTTTCAATTTAGTTTAATGACACCAGTCCAGGAATGGAGTTTTGAAGAAGTGTAAGAGAAAGTGCGGGAGCTAACTGGGGACTATAACACTGTGAATATTTTGAAAGGTATTTTAATTTGCCAAAGACTGCTGTAATACTGATTTATTTTGATCAGTGTTCCTTGCTTTCCTTAGTCACTAAACACATTATATTTTACTCATTTACATGGCGAGGCTAGTTTGGCAAAGTAGAGGGAGTGCAGATGGTACATCAAAGCCATTTGCCACTCCTGAGGTTCCTATCCAGACCTCATAATTCTGCAAGTTAGTATGTTTTGTATGTAATCTGAAATAAAGTAACCTTTTTTCCTCACATAACTTCTTGACCTATCTATGTTTCTGTTTTAGGATGGCTCTAATTTGCATCTGGAGGAATTGGAAGGAGAAAATCTTCAAGAAAAATGTCCAGCAATAGTTGATATGGGTGAAAGGATAGAAAAATATTCTTGTTTTGTTCAGGGTGATGATTGGTTTTAACATCTGCTCTTTTAATAATAAAATATTCCTTCACCCATGGCAGCATTTGACTTATTCTTTAAATTAATATTTACAACAAATTTGGCATACTCAACATTAGCTAATTTTTTCATTTTTAGCAGTATATAATGATTATAACCTTTGAGTATTTAATTTGAAATAAAAACTCAGTTGGGTTTCTGTAATAAACCTGCCTCCTGGGAAACGAACAAGGCTTCTGCAATTGTTCAATTATCAAAACCATCTACTATTGAGTTAAGTTTTGTTATATCATAGAAATTTGATTCTTTTGTTCTGTGTCTGTATTGACTTCATAGATTGACTTAAGATTGTCCCAATGTCAGTATGGCCCATTCTCAATTCATCTAATTTCTTCATATTCAGGCACTTTCATGTTCTATGTACACAAGATCTCCTTTTAATTCAATTTGTCTCCTGTGTAGGTCGAATATTTTTGTTGTCATTATGAGGTTTTATTGTATTCTTGGAGTGCTATTTTCCTCTCTCTCAAATCTTCGTCTGTCATTTTATTTTTAATTCATGTGGTGGGTTATTTATGGTTTACCCTCTAGAAAGTATTTTGTTGAGACTTATGTCACTGTATTTCTGTCTCATATTTCTCAGCTTTTTCACAATAGTTGTCTATAGGAATAGCAGCCTTTTGTCAGTTTCATTCATAATACATCTTATTTTATTCACCAAGTCTGTTTAATTCTTTATTGAGACCATTGCCGCATCTATGAGTAAAAATCTATTTTTTATTTGGAATGTTTAATTCTTCTAATTTATTCCTGGATATTGATATTTTAGATCCATCTGGATATCTATGGTTTTTGTTACTTCTCAGTTAGTTTTACAAAATCATCAGCGTTTTGATTTTTGATGTTAAAATAGCATATCTTGTGAAATGCGACCAGTAGGTGTGGGTATTTTTTGTTGACCGGATCCTCCGTAACCTCTGATGGTATCTATGAAACTATCTTAAAAGAGTCGTTGTTTGACCCTAGGTGTGACATTAATCCAAATTTTGATTTTCTTCATGATTTATTCTTTAAGCGATGTCACAAGTTTCACTAATCTTCTCATGTTTAGGTTTATATTTTCGCTGTAAGAATGGTGTTACTTTATTTATCATCCACGCTCTTCCCAGGTAACAATAAGTATTGTGTACATATTTTAGTAATATTTTACAAATTCTTCTGATAATGAGAGTTTTCTCTTCTTTTCAATTTTATAATAAATTTCATTTTAGAATATTAGTTTTTCTTATTGTTTTGTAGTTCTGTATCTTCTTTGATCCTTTTTTATGTCTTCTAATTTCACTGGGTTTACAATTTTTAATGTTCATCTGAATTTTCATCAGGCTCTAGAACTGGATGCCTGTTTAAACAGTCTGCCTCTTGGTTTTAATTTTCCAGCATTATATTTAACTTTAAAATTGTATAGGGACAGATAGTATGTCAAATCACAGTTCTTAATGTGTTCTTGCTTTTATATTTAAATTTTTAAAGTTTATAATTGGAGTGTACCAAAAATTCTCTTCCAAGTAGTAATATATCACAACCTCTTTTATTGTCAGCACTCAAGGTAAATTGTTTGTTTTTTTCCTTGGAGCTTCACTCAATTTTTGAAAAATATGCCGCTGATTATTATCCCATTTTATCGTTGTTTTAGAACAGCTCAATATCTTTTATCGTCGTTCATTTTCCAATTGTTCCATTCTGATTCTACTGTATTTTTCAAAATCATGCGAGTACCAATCTGTCAAGGGAAAATTTTAGAATTTCTCTTCCACAAAACAAGCTTCACACTCATTTATCCATTGGCATGCGTTTAGTGTATCCATTGAAATATATTGATAATAAAATCATTGGCAATTTTCTCAAATCTTTTACTTCAGATATTTGTTGCTTATCTTCTAAAGCTTTCTTTAAAGTTCTCAATTGTTTCATCTAAATTACTCGGTAGATTTTTGAACTTTTTCCTCTGTAGTCTCTTCTATGTAGTAGTTGTAAAATTGCAAATTTCTCTTTATCAAATATACTTTTGATAGATTTTCTGATAAAGAAATCCAGACTTTCAAATTGATGTCTTTTTTAAAGTATTTCTTACCTACCAAATATTTGTGTTGTAATTAGCTCCTTGTGAAGGTTTGTGTTTGGAGTTCATCTGGTACCATTTAAAATTTTTACCTCAAGTGAATTAATAGCTTAGAACTTGCGCTTCTGATCATCATTCATCAATTGTATTCCTGTCTTTGAAATCAGTAGCCAGGTGCCTCCATTAGTGTCAGGTATCAGTCATTTGTTGGTACCATGGCAGATTCAAATTTTAGGAAACAATACACAATAGTCTTTGTTTTCTTTATACACATATGTGTATATATACATGTATACATATATATGTATATATGTACATAGAAACAAAGGCATGCAGTGCTGTTAGCATTTCAATTTAAGCTTGCAATGCTGCTGATTTTAATTATGAAAATTATAATTGAGAGGAAGCTGATTAAGTTGCCCTAAAACTTGCCACATACTTGTAATAATACTAAATGTTTATTTGTATTTTTACTTTAAAAATTTTGACAGATTTAATGTCCTTTATTTATTTTTATTGTAAAATTCATAAAATCCATTGAAATGTATTTATTTATATTTAAATTATAAGAGTCCTTTCTTTCACTACTTCTTCCATCTTCTTTTCAGAATTTGTTGTATTGTCACCGAAATTGTCAATAATATGTACATAAAATGAAGAGTGTGCAGGCCAATTTTCTCTGTAGTGAGTTTTGAAAAGTTCCTGAACATCGGTTTTCTTCTCTGTTGTATGTTTTCATTGGTTTAAATAAAGACTTGTATTCTCCTATCTCACTTAAAAGGCAGTATCTCCCTTTAAAATTACCTTAATTCCAACATATCTCTTTACCAGTATTCCTTTCATTGAAAAGCCAATTGTTTGTCAGTAAATGATGTAACAAAACTCTTCTACCCAAGGATAATGTGACTTAAGGAACTAAACCATAACATTGGACAATTTTTTCGTGATAATGTTGAAGACAATAAATGAACAGATATATGATTGCTCATATGAAATAGAATACAGGTCTGTTATAACCTCAATTTTCAATTTTTTTCTGAGTTAAGATATTGACTTAATATCTTTGCCATAATATGTATATTTCTATTGTATTTGTTTTGTAGTTAAATGTACAGTGCTGTTCAAGAAGATCATTTTCCCTAAAATCTTTCAATAAATTTGTGCTAATTAACTTTGACTTTCTTTACACTATGTCAGCTACCCCTGTACTATACTGAAAACTCAAAATCCTACTATTGAGATATCAAGGAAAATACTTCAAATACAGATAAATTATTATATATTTACTGTATTTATTAAATTTTATGTTTTTGAAGCATTTGTTTAAAGCGATACAGTGATTCTCAATAGTAGGATTTTGGTTTGTGCATACATACTGGAGAGCGATGAGATATTTCACTGATTCAAATAAGTGAAGCCTTACTTTCACTGATTGCAACAGCTATTAATTCCACTGAGTTCAATTAGTTGTCACAGATTTCACTGATTCAAATAGTGAAGTTTCACTGATTCAAATAGTGAAGGTTTCACTGATTCAAATAGTGAAGTTTCACTGATTCAAAAGTGGACCCGTTTTTCACTGATTCATTCAGTTCAATTCACTGATTGCCGGTGGCAGATTTATAACTACCACAATCAGTGAATAGTCACTGTCAATCAGTGGTTTTCACTGATTCAGGCTGAGAGTAGCATTTATGAAAACTAGTATATACGTCGAAATGGGAATGATAGGAATCTGTTCCTTCAACTACGCAAAAGAGGCTTAATGTTTTTAGAAAATTAAGTATTTTAGTTATATAGACTTGAATCATTGAGCTCAATCAGGTCTCAGAGAAGAAAATTTTTCAGAAAGAAATTTTCTGCAAATAGGACAAGTGAGTGAGTGGTGAGTAAACACTAGCGAGTAAAACTATAGCTTATTACGAGAGTGTGTCTGTGCAACGTTAATTACAAATCCGCTAGAGAACGTTCTGGAGAAACAGTACAGTCTCTTTATGTAGAACACGGGCTACATGCGGTTCACGGCAGTATTGTATGCGGCCCACCGACCCAAAATATATTAAAATTCTATCTATCATTTCAAAGGTAATTTTTTTTTTAAAAAAGGTTTCCTTTTTTTTAAAGAGTGACTCATTAAATTTTTATATTTGAAATTATAAATATAATTTTAAAATTTTAAAGACCAGAATTATGTGCTCATATGAGAATTAATAGTTAATTTGCGAATAATTAACTGATTTATCGTTTTTCACTAAAAATTAAATTTAACAAATACGCGATAAATTCCAATCTTGTAACTTAAATTTTGGTCGGCCAGGCTCCTAACAACTTTCTACTCGACCCCTAGAATGAGAAACTTTGAAGACCTCTGATATTGAACTTATTAGTTTAATTGATGTGGGGTCTGTTAAATCCTTACCGGCCGTTAAAAGCGATTGTATTGTTTTGAATTCGTTGCGTCGTTGTTGATGCAACGCGTTTCTTAACCCATGTTGGGCGTTGAGCACTTTCGTCTGGAGTAATCCTCCGTTACTGAGTAATTACTATACTGAATAATGTTTTTGTCAAGTCTCGTTTAAGTCGCAGTCAGTCAGTGCCTTTGATCCCTTCGACCAGGGGCTCGACGCCGTTAGATTCCGGGGTTCCTAGCCGGTCACCTAACCAGGAACCCGCGAGTCTCGAATTCGCTTAACCTCCATGAGTTCACGGAGCATAGTAAACGAATTCGGCTAGCGCCGCCGGCCGCGGTTTGATCCCCTCGTTTCCGTAAATCGATGAACCAGCAATACAGTATTACGAAAAAAAGAAATAAGTGAACGTCGTGGGGCGTATGATGAGTGAAGAGGTAAGTAAACGTCGTGGCACTTACCCCGTGGATCAGGGCCGTCGGCCACTGACGCGAAGAAAGTGTGGGGGCTGCCCGCGGCCCCCACACCAAACACGTCCGCCCCCGGCGGAGCCATGGGGCTGGCGCTCGGAATCTGCAGAAGCCCTGTGTTACAAGTTAAAATTACTGAATGTAGTTTTCATGTGTTTTACAGAACATCAAGACTCGATTACATGTAGCCCGAAATTCTAACTTTGAAAAATATGTGCACAAAACTAACATTTGTAGTTGAAATTTCTAACACATTGATTGATTTTTTTCGTGTTCCCGGGCGTGTCAACTGCGTTTAACGTTAGTCCCGTAAGTGTAGTGCATGTTTTGTCTCGGGGTATGGCGGAGATGGCGGTGATTTCCCCCCCCCGCTGGATGGTGAGATCCGGCGCCGACCTACCGTCGCCTAGTGGGGTTTCCCCCTAACTAGGACTCTCCCACCAGCGGGGCACCGCCCCAGCCGGGACAAGCTCTAAGCTCCCGACCGGTCTCACGGCATGTGTGGTAGTGTAGTGCATGTTAGTGTGAGGATATGACAAGGAAGAGGAAGGAAATATCCGTCTGTGGCCCGTTTGTTAGGTTACTGCACCGGCATTCGCCTGGTGTTGATCGGAGAAACCACGGAAAACTACCGATCAGAGCAGCCGGCCGCTAGAATTCTTCACACAGCGACTGAATTTGACATAGCTGAAAAGCTAGTGTCGAAAATCCTCCAGCTTCAGGAATCGAACCTAGGACCTCCCAGTCGGAGGCGCGCAGTGTCATCAGTTAATGCACTGAGCTACGGCTCACGGAATCCGAAGTTAAAATAACTGGATTAGTTTTCATATGTTTTACAGAAGATCAAGAATCGATTGCTTGTAGCCAGAATTTCCAACTATGAAAAATATGTGAGCACCAAAACTAACATTTATAATTATAATTTTAACTCATTGAGGAATGGCGAAGATACACTGTCTGATACAAAAAATAATAAAACAAATGGCTACACATTGACGTTTGTTGTTGACTTATCAAATAATGTCTTCTTTTGTACTGGGTGAAAGTGAATGTCTGTCTCGCACATCTCAGGAGTGCTGAATTCTAAAGTCGGTAAAATCTCAACGTAGGAGAAAGGAATATTCATCACATTCCGGTCACAGTGATTTCCCCAAGAACGGAGAAATAAGTGATCAATCGCTTCTTCCGGACTATGGTTTTGAATAGCAATCTGAGTTGAAAAGAAATTCCCTATGTCTGCAAAGCACCAATACTTAGCAAATGGCTTAGCTATAGGAGTTAATGTCACACGTATAACTTAAAATAAAATTTTTCATCTCATGTTTATTGAAAATAAATCATCTTCGACCACCTTTATACCCTAGAAGTTTATAACATTTATTCTGATGATGATCTAGTTGATTCGAAGTGTTGAAAGATTTGTAAATACGGAGAAATTCTCTGGTTATATTTTTATTTTACATATTCACAATCCTTTTAACTCTACAAATCGACTGACCTTATTTCAAGATTTATCTTTAAAGAATTCATGTCATTAAGAAAAAAATCTATATGTTCAGTATTGTAGTTGTAGAAAGACGTCCCAAAATACTGGACTTTTGCAATTTTCGAAAAATCTGGGATTTCCAATAAACATGAGACTTAAACTATTCACTTAAGCGTCCTTTGAGCTATCTGATGACAAGTCCAATGAACAAATTTAGAGTCCTTTTTGAGAAAATTTTGAAATTATTTATTTAGGCTACATGTAAAGTACCCTCAAAAATTTAAATATCGTTGGAAACTTCCAGATCCTCGAGTTCATTTAGATCGATTTGGGAATATCAATTTTAGGTAAAATCACCTGATGGGTTTAGGCACTAGCGTTAATCACAGACATAGGAACAGGCAGACGCCAATCGATTTTTCGGTATCAAGGACCCACAAAACATGGATTCAGGCTACACCAACTGTTAAGAAAGTAATTTACTAGATATGGCAATAAGATTTATCCATTGTCTCGTCACCAGGGTCCATCAATAAAAGTTTCTCCTCGAAAATTCGCGGTTTCGCGACGTGCGAATGCATAACTTTCTCTTCTTATGAAGTGAGACAAAGTAAAAATAGGGAAAGTGTATGGAAATATATCTAATAGTTTTGCTGCGAAAGAAATTATGAACGTCCATCAGAAAAATCAGATCATATTTCAATCATTTTGAATGACAAAGCTAACAGTAATTGTTATAATAATTATTCATTTAATTAATTTATATTTTTGTGTTTCGTGTGATATTGCGTGTTATATATGTTCCTTATGTACTTCAGAATAATAAAAAAGCATTCTGTATTAATTTTCTTTGCATAAATTATGTCTTACATGAAATCGTTCCCAGGAGGAGGTGATATTATGTAATACGTTTCACAATGAACTGATTTGTTGTGATGCTAACTGTTTTCATCTTGTTTCCTAGTTCAATATTTTACTTTATTAATATATTTATTTGCGAAATAATAGTATTAAATACCTTTCGTTGATTATATATTTATGGAGAATTTCTAGTTCACTTATAGTATTGCATGCGATAGTCTTTCTATGAAGAACACGTTTGCTGTTGTGGTGGACCAGACTGTGCCAGTGGGCAGTACGCCAACTGACACAGTCAGGGGGACACAAAAAGATTGTTGGGTTGGTCAACACGTGCCCGTGGACCTCGCCCCATCACTTCTCAGGACAAGTTCAAACATTCCCCAGAACTCGTTATAGATACGTAAATGATAACAAATATATGCCAGACGAGGGACTACTAAGAACAAATGCATGGAAAATATATTTAATGAAATTAATTGGCAATTTAGGAATATTTGGATATCACTCATCCTGCCTCAATATATTTTAATGTTAAATATTTTTTGGGAGATTAGCAGTTAATTAATAACCTCAACTAAATATTTAATCGAAATCTCCTCTACTTGCTTATAATTGATTTTTCTTTTTCATTTTAATTCTATCCTTAATATTTATTAGTGTTATTACAGTAGAATATGTACTGCACTGCCCCGTTACGTATCTGATCTGTGTCATCATGTGGTGAAAATCCGACATGAAATTTTAATTTCGAAATTTTAATTTAGGATGATATACTTGAAATTATCTTTGTCAACTTAGATTTATTCATACGCCTGTTTTCGACGGTTTTGTCGTCATTATCAGTGTAGATATGTACAAAATAAATACAAAACCTTAAAAAGTAATAAAGAAGAAGATAAAACAATTAACACAGATATATTTAAAAATTGTTTTCCAATAAAAAAGCGTGGGTATAATACAAATAATGTAGTTAAAACAGATTCATTTTTAAAAACAATATCAAATAAAATTTCCAAAATTAAACCAATAAACTGAGCCGCTTACCTTGCTGTAAGATGCGATTGTCTGAATAAATCTCTGTTCTGCGATTGAGTTGAGAAAGATGACATCAGTTATTTCATCCTCTAATAATGTCAGCAACGCCTCATCAGCGATCCCAGGTTCATCGCAAGGCGGCACGAGTCCACGCTGTGTTCTGCAGGCATTCACGCACCTGTGGCTGTGGCGAGCTGGGCGGGGGCGCGAGCCGACTGACTGTGGCGCGTGGCTGCCTCCGGGCGACTGAGGCGACGGTCAAGGCGCGTCTGACCACGCGCCACGCCTCGCCACGCCGCGCCACGCCACACAGTGGGCCAGCACCTCGCGAGCCGCGCACCAAAGAGGTTGACTGAATACTAGTGACTCTGGGCGCGTCAGTGGCTAAGGCCATTAGTCCCCTAAGTGTAGTGCATGTTTTCCCTCGAGAGGTGGCGCTGGTCTTCCCACGCTGGATGGCGAGATCCGACGCCGACCTACCATCGGTTACCGGGGTTTTCCCCAACCAGGAGTCTCCCATCAGTGGTGCACCGCCCCAGCCGGGGCAAACTCTAAGCTCCCGACTGATCTTCCGAAATATGTGTAATGCATGTTCGTGTAAGTGTGGTGTGTGTGTAAGGGGACAGGATAGACAAGGAAGAGGAAGGAAAGATCGCGCGCGGTCCGTGGCCCGTGTGTTAGGGCACTGCTCCAGCATTCGCATGGTGGTGATCAGAGAAACCATGGAAAACTACCGATCAGAGCAGCAGGCCACTAGACAGCGACTGAATTCGATCTAGAAGAAAAGCTAGTGTCGAAAATCCTGCCGTCGTCAGAACTCGAACCTAGGACCTCCCGGTCAGAGTATTACTAATGATTCAGGCGCGTACTTAAGGCCATTAGCTCCTAAGTGTAGTGCATGTTTTGCCGCGGGAGGTGGCGCTGTTCTTCCCCCACTGGATGGCGAGATCTGGCGCCGACCTACCGTCGGCTAGTGGGGTTTTCCCTTAACCAGCACTCTCCCACCAGCGGGGCACCGCCCCATTCGGAACAAGCTTTAGACTCCTGACAAGGAGCCTAAACAAGCCCGGAACAAGCTTTAGGTCTCCCGGTATGTGTGGTAGTGTAGTTCATGTACGTACAAGTGCGTAAGTAAGGGGTGGTGATAGGGCAAGGAATGAGAAGGAAAGATCGCGCGTGGTACGTGACCCGTATGGTAGGATGATACGGTATTTGTTTAGTGTTGATCGGAGAAATCACGAAAAACTACCGATCAGAGCAGCTAACTGCTACAATTCTCCAGACAGCGTCAGAACTCGGCGTACCTATCTGGCTAGTTTCGAAAATCCTGGCACCCCCGGGACTCGAACCCTTGGACTTCCCGATCAGAGGCTCAGCAGTGTCGCAAAGTGATAAATACCTCACGTACGAAACATCCACCTTTTGCGGTAAAACAGCGGCAGCATCGTGGTTGCAGGGTTTGAATCCAGACCTTGAATGTTTTTCAACACTAGCTAGATAGCGGTCTCAAATGTAACCCCAGAAGGAAGAATTCACCCTCTGGAGGAGAATTTTAGCGGCGTTGCTACGATTAATAGATTTTCATGGTTTCCCCCATCAACACTGGACGAAATCTCGAACAGCAGCCTAAACACGAGGCACAGACCGTCCTTTCCCGTCCTTGTTCCTTTCTCTGCCTTAACACACAATTGTTTACACAACTCTACCACATACGTTGGGAGACCATTCGAGAGTCTATCACTTGCCCCAATGGAAGATGCCTGGGGAGAAAAAAAAACAAAAAAACAAAAAAAAAACAATCCAATGTGATGGTTGGCGCCGAACTCAAGTTCTGGAATACATCGTCTCCGCCTGATAAAGTATGAATTACACTTACTGATCTAATGACCGTAGTAGACGCACTCAGAATTAATAAATATTCATTCATTCATTCATTCATTCATTCATTCATTCATTCATTCATTCATTCATTTCTTAATTAATTAATTAATTAATTTAGTCAAAAACTAGATATTTTCGTTTCCGAGTAATAGACATCTTATTTGTAACGGTAAACGAACAGTAGATTTGATTTTTCTGTATTGCTAACACACACAAAAAAAAAAAACCATCACCCTATCTCTACTGCCACTACAAGCAAAGGAAAGCTCAACAAAACGTGGGATATTGAAGTACATTTACGTCCAGAAGCAAATCAAAGGGCCATCTCAGCATTTGCTCAATGGATCAGGGAAGCTTGACCAAACCCCAATTGAGATGGTGGTCATTGACCCGAAAGCTGAAGTACATTACTTATTACAGGCATATTAAGTTTTTTTAAAAATTATACAATACAAATGTAAACTATTTCATTATATTATATCATTATTTTGTTATAGTAAACATTATTTTTCTTTTTGACGATCAGTATAGTCTCTAAATGTATAGAAACAGTTATGCAGCAGAAAGTATTTTACTTTTAACTTAAATTTGAGTACCAATTTTAATTGTTTATCTTCATCTGGCAATGCGTTGAAAAGTAACGTACATGTATTGTATGTGGATTTCGTGTTGTGAGCTGTTGATACTGACAGTTAATGAACATGATTTCTACGTCGTGTGTTGTAACTATAAATATCAGTATTACATGAAAATATGTTCCCACCGTTAAGTAAGTCAGTTTTGACAAATACTATAGATTCTAAATAAATAGGCAAGATTCCAAGCTCAATGAAAAGAGGCTTGCAGGGCTCACCTGAATGGCATTTTTTCATTATTCGGATAATTTTCTTTTGCAATCTAAATGTCTGGGCACTAAAGGATGAGCTTCCCCAGAATATTATGCCATCCCTCAGGCGGGAATGTACATTTGCAAAATACACGCAACGAGCTGCATGAAGGCTGACAGAATTAGAAAGAATTCGGAATGCATAAAAATAATGAGCTTAATTTAGTGTTTAATTGTGTTATATGGACATTCCATTTGAGGTTTGACTGAATTGAGAGACCTAGATATTTTGTTACGTTAACATCAGCTAATTGCATATTCATTTTTATTGGAGCATACGACTGCCGATGTGAAACGCAAAATTGCATTGAGACAGTTTACGACAAATATTGTGGACAAATATAACACGACAAATATTGTTTGCTGCATGTCCATAATTACCTCTGGAAGCCTGAATACTTAAGATGAGAAAGATCAAAAAAGGAAAGGATTATTTTAGATATACCATGAATAAAAGGTGAGCACGGAAAGTAATGCATATTTTTAAAAACCGATATATTAATTGAATATATTATTACAAACGTTTAATACTGTTTGAAGCGGTTCCCTTGGGCATCTACACTCGTTTTCCAGCTACTCTGTCACGTACGGTACGCCTCCTGGAAGACTTCAACGCGGATATCTGCAAGGGCCCTCGTCACACTACCTTCGATGGCATCAATTGATCCCAAACAGACTCCTTTCACGGCGGCCTTCATCCTCAGAAAGAGGAAAGAAGTCGGCCGGAGCCATGTTCGGACTGTAGGTAGGTTGGGGCAGTGTTGTCATGTGGTTCTTCATCTGATACGAACGCGATGGTGATTCTTCTGATCGTCCGTCAGCAGCTTCGAAACAAGTTTGGCACACTCCTTAATCATGTTCAATTTATCGGTCACCAGTAGGTGTACATTTCTTTGACTTGTGAGATTTTCTGCAATCATCCGGAGACTCAATGGACTGTCAGGATTATCTGATCCCTCACACGGGGCAAAGTGTCATCGGTTGTGCTGGTTGAAGGTCGTCCAGCGCGGGGTTCGTCCACCACCTCTTCCCGGCCTTCCTTAAACGCTTTCAACCACCTCGAAACTTGCGAATATGATAGAGCATTGAACCCATAAACTTCAGCAATCAATTCGTGGATCTTCACAAGATAACTGTTGAATTTCGAATGAAACGTTTACGGCATAACGTTGTTCGAGTGACGATTCCATCGCGTTTCGTGACACAAGCACTAAACAGGGGGACGGGGGGTCAGCAATCCTGACGTTCCAAGGGCTCGGAGCAAACTGCCAAAAGCATCGTTTTGAAGTTGAGAGTCCCCGCACAAAACCCAACCGATGGGAACACACTGTGGCCATTTTAAGTACCCGCACAAAAAAATGCATTACTTTCCGGACACACCATGTACCAACAAAATTCTAAATACGACTTTCTGAAGGCAAAGAAATAAACTATGTACGTGATCCTCTGCAGAGATAGTGGCGCACAAATCGGGTGGTCTTAAGAGAGGCGTAGCTCGTCAGTGCATTTGTCGTTTCGATTGATTGATATATCGATTATTTTGCTTTCGGGTGTGTCAAATGCCCCAAGAGTGATTTGACCCATAAGTGTACTGTACATCGTGCACTCCCCACGGCGGCAGGATTTTCGACACTAGCTTCTCAGCTAGGTCGAATTCAGTCGCTGTCTGGAGGAGAATTCTAGCGGCCGGCTGCTCTGATCGGTAGTTTTCCGTGGTTTCTCCGATCAACACCAGGCGAATGCCGGAGCAGTACCCTACCAAACGGGCCACGGACCGCGCGCAATCTTTTCTTCCTCTTCCTTGTCCTATCCTCTCTCCTTACACACCCACACTTACACTAACATGCACTTCACTACCACATATTAGCCTAGAGCATATCCGGGAAACACCGCTAGCCGACCGTAGATCGACGCCGGATCTCGCCATTCAGCGGGGGGAGATCACCGCCATCTTCCGAGAAAAAACATGCACTACACACTCGGGACTAATGACCAAAGCTGTTAACGCACCTGGAATCACCAACCAACCAATTCCTTCGCCTAGAAAGTGAGCCAACGTAGACGTCGGTTTGTAGGTTTCTCCCTCCATGTCCAACACCAAGGCACGCTCAAGCCGGGTTAAGCACAAAGCTCCCAACTGATCGACCAATCGGCTTGTGCGGTAGTTTGGTGCAAGTAAATGTGTGTATGTAAGGGGAAAGGAGGGGAAAAGGATGTGAAGGTTCAAGACTGTACCCTCTGAGCCCGGTTGCCGATCCGAGGAGTAATCTCACTTTCAAAAACTTACCCTCTCATAAATTCTGTAGTAGCAGAGGAGGTTTTGTGGTAATTCCGTGATAAAATGTCTGAGATATAAGATATAAACGACAATAGTAGGCAATAGCGACAATATAAATTGGAGGAAATTCATGTCATAAATTGGAGTCACTGATGAAGGGAAGAATTTTCTGAAACCCGCGTATGGCTGAATTTTCTGTAAAGTAAATTTATTTAGCCTACTATTGTGGTTGATCTCTCTTGTATCCCGGATACATTACCGTATCATATTAGACATAACGACACAAACTGAAATAGATCATCTTTGGTAGTTGTAATAGTAAAAAGATTGGTATTTTAGTCACGTTTTAAGATTGCTTAACTATTCGTACGGTACCCCGTAGAATCGATACGTATTGTTCATAAATAGATTGAACTGACTTGATCTAATTGGCACACGATTACTAACACTTTCTCACCTCCTTTGATGTGAAACAGCGGCTCGCTTGCTGAAGCCGCAAAACCAAAATATGTTACCCTAATATCGCTTGTCTCTCTGGAATCGTATTGCTCCAAACTCTTACCTTACTGGGATATGGCAAAACCCTCAAATGCCAGATTTAAAATTTTTTCAGGGCTGAAAGTGAACGTGAACGAATGCAGAAAAGGCTGTTCCTCTCGAAACGAACTTCAGTTAGGATCTGGCGTTGTTCTGAGCGCCTCAATTATATCAAACTTTACTACGAAAAGGTCTGTGCCATTCTGTAGCACCTCTAGTTCAATTTAATACCGCGTAAATGTGGATTGACTTATACCACACATTCTTGTGTTCATGTTGTTGGAAACCGTTTCTTTCTGATGAACGAAATTTTTCGACTCAACAGAATCGAGTCACCACGGTCACTGTAGATGTACAAAGCTTCCCTAATAAATAAACTTCCGATTTACCTCTTCAAGTTAGAGATGTGTATAAAATTAATCATATATATAATGTGATTACACATTTGCACATTCTAGATATTGTACTCATATACAGTGAAATTATCTCTGTGTGACTCAGGAAGTTGGGAGTAGAAGAGGATTGGACATAAAGTGTTTAACTACTAATTGATGGGCTCAGTAGAAAAAGGGGCTACTCTACACATACATGGTTTTCAGATAATTAAGGTTTCACCTCAACTTACCTCCTATAACTCAATACATTTTAAAACTCTTAAACGCGGTACATTTGCATAGAAGTACATTCTGGATTTAAATAATATATTACACTAAAAGAATAATATTTCAAGTTTTGCCTAATGCTAATCACTCAATTTCACAAACTGTGGGATAGCTCCTTGTTCTACTGAGCCCTTCAATTGTTACAAATAGGTTTTGAGGAATCTCAAATAATGCGTACGTATTTTTGAATTAACACAAAATAAATTCATTTTCAAAAACATTAAAAACCAAAAAAAAAGCAAAGAACATTTTATTAGTATGTAAGACACTTCATAGCCCTATAGATACCCAAAAATCGAACTTTTGTGAGATAAAACATGACTATTGAAGCATTAAGTTAAAGAATATTAAATACAAAAATAATTAATTATAGCAGATTCACTATTTGTCAAGATTAAATTACATACCACATTACAAATACATTCACCATCGTCACCAGTAAAGTACTTCAGGTTTTTTAATTTCTGAGATTTAAAGGATATCCTATTCCCTTTTGATGCTACATATATATTACTCACAACTTTATCACCCACGTGCTAAATTTCGTTCTTAACTTACAAAACAGAACATAGCGAACGGTGGCTGAGAACATCAACTGATGACACTGCAGCTCCTCTGACCGGGAGGTCCGGGTTCGAGTCCCGACAGTGGCAGGATTTGTGACACCAGTTGGTCAGCTAGGTCGAATTCAGTTACTGTCTGGAGGAGAATTATAGAGGCCAGATGCTCTGTGTCGGTAGTTTCCCTTGTTTCTCCGCTCAATACCAGGCGAATGACCGAGCAGTATATCATAACAAATGGGCCACGGACCGCGCGCGAATTTTTCCTTCCTCTTCCTTTTCCCATTCTCATCCCTTACACACACATTTACACGCACTACAGTGGCGCAGCCTTAGAGGTCATCCCGGCTGCGGCAGTGCCACACTGGATGGAGATTCCTGGTTGGGGAACCCGCCACCGCCCATGAAAAACATGCACTACGCATACGGGGCTAATGACCTCAGAAGTTGACGCGCCCGGAATCACTGATCAATCAATAAAATACAAAATTACTTCTTGCCTGACCCGAAGCGCCGTGTTTATATTTGGTACAGCAGTTTGCCGCAATGAATGCAGATTGCATCGTGTCTCGACGTAGAGATAATAGGAGTAGCGGCTAGTTTGAATTCTTGCTCTGTCGCGGTGCTGTCATAGACAACTCTGTCGCTCTGTAGGTCTTCGGAAGCAGTTAAGTTGTCCCAGTTTATATTATGTGAAAACCAATGTGATTAGTTCTTCCAATTCTTTCCTCTTCTAATCTGGAACTGGAATCAGTTTTGTCTGAAAAATCGTACACGTAACTTATATTACAAGATTTTCTTGTGCTTTTTATACATATAGTTTATCCACAAGTAGTCATAACGTAATATTTGGAAGGAGAAGGAATAATGATTCCCCATGGCATCGACTTTTCGAGCAATAAAATTATGTCTTTTCTTGGAAACCGCTGCAGCTACTGGCAAATGAACCTGGATTCACTATTCACATGATTGTACTGTCCTACCAGCGGGACACCGCCCCAGCCGGGACAGGCTCTAAGCTCCCAACCGGTCTCCCGGAATATGTCGTATGTAGTGCATGTTAATGTAGGTGTGTGTAAAAGGAAAGGATAGGACAAGAAAGAGGAAGGACAGATCGCGCGCGGTCCGTGGCTCGTTTTGTAGGGTACTTGCTCCGGCATTCGCCTGGTGTTTAACGGTGAAACCAAGGAAATCTACCAATCAGAGAAGCCGGCCTCTAGAATTCTGCTCCAGACATCGACTGAATTCGACCTAGCTGAAAAGCTAGTGTCGAAAATCTTGCCGCCGTCTGGACTCGAACCAAGGACCTCCCGGTAAGTGGCGGTGCAGTGACATCAGTTGTCGCACTGAGCTACCGCTTCAGGTCCCTAAAGTACGGCATACTTAAAAATAATGTGCAGGAATCGTCACTGATTGTAACATTTTGTTTAGTTTCTCTTGTTCGCGTGCTTTACGTGCAGCGTCGGGGGCGGGGCGCCAGCCAGCGCTCCAGCAGCAGCAGCGCGAGGGCGCCGCCGCCGGCGGCCGCCAGGAGCGCGAGCAGCGGCGCGGCCTCGGGCAGCCCCACCTCCGTCAGCGGCATCTCGCGCGCCGCCAGCGGCCGCGCTGCACCGCGCCCACCTCGCGCAGCCGCACCACTCTGCCGCACGCCGCGCCACGCCCCCTTTCACCACGCAACACCCCGCTTTGGTTTATTTTACGTGGCGCCTCGAGGTCACGAGCTGGACGAAGGGGGGGAACACTGTCATCCTACCGGTAGCTCTAATCAAAAAAATTAAATCATTACGAATCTTCCGATTGGATGCCAAAGTTCCCCTCTTCGTCCAGCTCGTCACCTTGGGGCGCCACGTTAAATAAATTGGAGTATATACTTGGGTATCTACCGTGGCCGATGACATCAGGTCATTTGTACACTTCCTGCCTTATAAAATGAATCTTTTTGATGAACTCGCGAACGCCGTTCCCAACGGGGCTCATGGCCTCATTGGCTCTGACAGGAGTTACAAAAATGACCTAATCTCATCGGCCACGTAATAAAACGCAAGTATAGGCAAAAATTATTTTTATAATAATAATAATAATTATTATTATTATTATTATTACTATAGTTATTATTATTACTATAGTTATTATTATTGTTATTATTATTATTATTATTATTACTATTATTATTGGAACAGTTGTATTTTTTCCTGTTGATCCTAGTTTAATGTTGCAGCTAGATGACTCGTTTCAAGTAGTTTTTGACCAAATAGGATCAATCCATACTAGGATACCAGGAATTTGTATTTTATATGACAGACATTGTATTTTATATATTTGCAGCTTTACATTTCGCACATTTGGCATGCGCCTTTTCAAAAGCAATATAGAACAAACGGTTGACAATAGTATAAACAATACATATGCACCAAATTGTATATATGGATTTTAATATTTTTGCATTCTTTGTTTTTATTACGTAAAAATGTATCAATCTGACAATTCGTAAGATTGATCCTATATGGTCCAAAAGTACTTGAAATGAGCCGTCAATCTGCAATATTATTATTGTTAATTATTATTATTATTATTATTATTATTATTATTATCATCATCATCATCATCAGCCCATTACAATCCCACTTCAGAGGAAGGGCTTGGTGGTTGTCGAGGGAGAGATCGTAAGTGCAGCTTAGTTGATTAATATCACAATAATTTCAGTTATATTGTTTCATACTTAGGCTAACTAAATAAACACTTAAATTACAATTAAGACCAAAATATAGAAAGGAAAAATAAAAAAGATTGGTTTTGCTGATTACTATATTGCTAAAATAAGAAGTTTCTCATATAATTAAATTTCTAAAATTACAAAACCATTGGTTGAGCTACTAGTACAAACAAAGGTAAGAATAGTTCCGCACGAATACGTTATTAATTAGCTATATAAGCAATACAGCAATAAAAATCTGCTCGCACAATACTGCCCCAAAGTGCCTTGAGACTGTTTTTACTTTTCTAGGGATTTTGTTTCATATTTACAACAATGATTAATAAAGATCGAAATGTCTGCAAAGAACCAGATAGAAATGAATAAATGAATATTGTAAACAGCAAATAAGAAAATGGAAGAATAAAAAGTCAGAGGATAGAAATGCGGAGAGCGAGTAAAAGAGCTTGAAAAGTAAAAAGCAAGATGCGATTGACCCTTGAAGCAGCTCTAAATTGGACTTTTCACGAAAAAATCATTACGGTAGATTCGCGCGAACGCAGCGAGTGAG
Source organism: Teleogryllus oceanicus (assembly GCA_964035755.1). Classification (NCBI taxonomy): domain Eukaryota; kingdom Metazoa; phylum Arthropoda; class Insecta; order Orthoptera; family Gryllidae; genus Teleogryllus; species Teleogryllus oceanicus. The sequence goes on along the minus strand of CAXIVR010000009.1, from coordinate 4,750,062 downwards.
AACTGTCTTTCATTCTTTTGAAACATACACGAGATTTTAAGCGGCAAAACGTGGAAATTGAGCATCTAACTCCAATTGTAAACGTTATTCACGGAAACGTTAAAATGTTGAAAGCAACCAATATATGTATAATCGTTTCAAATTACAATTTGTCTATAATACCGTAACAGAATCTCATCTTCTATTCTTGGAAACTATTTTAATTGGATATTAATATTAAAATAATAATCTTTTCCAGATTATTACATAATACATCAACACATTACAATCTGTTAAGCATCTTATTGCTTATTGCTTTTTGTTATTTATTCGTGTTAGACGTTCATCGCTGACCTCAGGAAATATGATTGTCACGGTTTTTAGTTCAGCACGGCATGCTAATTTGCATCCACATAGAAAAAAACAACTCACAAACTTCTCTTATATGACTTATTATATTTAATAGTATTAATTTTTTTTTTTTCTTTTAAAAAATTTTTAAAACTACAAATTTGGTTAAAAATATTTGAATAATAAGTTTTGTCATTATCAATATTGTATTTTTACAATTTTTATCGTATGTGAACAATTTCTGACGGCTTATGACATAATAGAATAATATGATCTAGATTTTTAAAACAATATAAAGTATTAAGTAGGTAAATGTTCTAGATTTGCTTTCTAGCAGATCTGATAATAGTTACACTTTCAAAAGCTGCTCATAAAATGAATATTTTGTCGCATGAGTGTATTAATACCCATTACATCGAGGGTCGTACGGTACTTTTTCCACGACTTTTTGTAAGTTAAACTTTTACATTGAATTGTTTCCTAGCAGTTGACATGTGGGTTTAAGCCAAGGCCACCTATCGGATAGCTCGCTACCCTTGCCTTAGATGGCTGTGGTGCTCCAGTCAGCATGCGAGAGAATACAAAAATTGCAGTAATAATTCCGACTCACCATTTTCGCTTTTTCTCTTATTTCTGGAGGTGCCAACTCCACTTCTGATTCACTAGACATTTAAAGGTAACCACACGGCAGCAACATACTACACAAAATCATTTGCGTTCAGATCTTAACGTCAGTCAAATGTTGCCTCCAATAACTATCACTGCACTAGTTAAATAGGTTCAAAGTGAAATTACGGTCCAATTTATTTTGAACAATATTTTCCGTAAAAATGATTAATTATAAAAGAAATTAAAACTGACAAGCATACTGTTAATATTAAATGCAATTTTAATGTACACAATCGACCGAAACAAATACTAGATAAATTCTCAATGTTTAATTAAGTGTAAATACTTGGTTTGTAAACTTATCTGTTATTGGACAAGAACCTGTATCACAATGAAATCGGTATCGTAATGAGTATCATTATGCAACGGGGTGCAGCCATCCAATCACAGAATTATACAATGGGAGTAGAAAATAGTATTAAACGTCATTAGGCCGATAGACACCAAATAACCAATCAAGTCAGTTGTTTGTGTCATCGGCCGTGTGTCGTTCAATACTTTTCGTAATACCATCTTCTTATAAGAAAAATAATATAAATAAAAAATGTTCTTGCCTTTGCTTACGTAGGAATGCAACACTCCCTTCTATATCGATTCAGACGCGAGTCCAAGACCAAATATAATATTGGTCTTGGCGAGACATTGCGATTCGATTGTTAATACGTAGCGGCTTTGTTTGATACCATTAAAAGGATAAATTTTCCACAAAATTTGAGATTACAGATGATCTTGTGGTGATGGCGAATAGTGTTAATTTTGATTTGTTACCAACAAAAACGAAATTTCGGTATGAGAAGGAATACGAAGGTTTCAAATATTAGAATCGATGAAAAATGTAAATGAGGTGAATGCAACAGTAATGCTGGCGTATGGTAAAGAAAACTCTAAGAGATATTCTCCCACATCTTTGTGTACAAAATTCTCAATGTTAAAATTATGTTTAGTAGCTAACGAAACTGTTAAAAATAAGAATGTTTTAAGTGCTGAAAATTAATATATTGTGTTTTACGTTGTTTGTCATTTATCTTGAGAGTTGAATAAATAGTTTGAATCTCACGTGATTACTTAACGTCGGGCGGCCGTTAATTCCTTAACGGCCGGCGGCCATTAGGATAACCTTTTCATTCTTCTATTGAGTTTCGTTACGCAGATGTGTTTAAAGCACGGTATTACGAAAACGAATTTATATTTCCGAAGATGAATTGATGATATTAGCTGAGGAGGGAGAAGAGCGGGAACAAAGAAGACAATGTATTCAGTGGAAATACAAATATTTGAACAATATTAGTCTCAAACCATCAGAATCTGTCCAAAATCAATACAGTCTGTTTAATTTGGCTCAACCCAGGCCTATAATTTTTTAAAGGATAACTTAAGTGGTAACTTAAGTAAAAAACTTAAGTGGTACTTTAATGTAAAGCTCGTACTACATTTGCGATATTCTCAATGTTTCGAACGAATTTTGTACAGATTGTACACTTAAAAATTGAATTAAGTCCGATTTTATTTAAACCGTTGAATTTTTCAAAATAGCAGACTTTTGAAACGTCTAGTAGAGAAAGCAGGGTAAACGTTTCCTGAACGCACACAGGACAATGTCCAAAACTACTCTTTTTATCCCATTTAATGCACGGCATTTGAATTTATTCGTGTATAACATTTATTGTGTGCCAGTGTATGATACATTTTTGTGGCAGAAAATTGGAGATAACAACGCGTTAAAAAAATAATTTACTCTTTGATAATAATCATGAGTTATTCAGTATTTGTAAATATTTTAGAACAAGTGAGGAAGGAGGATGGTGAGTGGAACCCCAAAACAAGCACGTCCGCTGCAGCCCTTAATTCCTTAAGCAGCACGTCAACACCTGCCAGGACACTAGCAGCGCCATTCTGATAATCACCCCACAAGATTTGATTTCCAGGTGGACCGTTACGCAGACCGGACTAGCCGGGCCGAGCTAGCCAATAGCAATGGCTTGGATCTAACAGAACAAGATGTGAAATTTATCTGCCGGAGCCATACCCGGCCGTTCCCAATTTACTTCCACTTTTACACCGACCATTCGTTTTTTCGTATAATCCTCGGCAGCATGGAGAAAAGTTGAAGTTAATCACATTTAGCTAACGACCTTTACAAGAGAAATTCCGTATAACGAGGCTTACGAATTGCCTCTGTTAGGTATGCATTGGTATTGACTGGTCACGTTTCGAAGCAATGAGATTTCCCTCTATGTTCGCCGGCAAAATGTGATCATCTTCGCCTCACCTACGTTGCTTAGAACAGTTCGCTCGCAACTCACGCGTGGCTGAGCGCCGCCTGAAGGGCTGCCGCCGCGCGGCCCCACGCCGCCCAGCGCCGCCCCACGCCCCGCGCACCGGGCACGCACGCGCGCCGCGCGCTCTTCTCCAGCCCCTTTCACTCTTCCCGCCATCTTTCACTCCGCCCGACCCCTTTCACTCATTCACTCCTCCCGCCCCTTTATCTCCACGTCTCTCGCCCCTTTCACTCCTTTCCTCTGGGTCCCTTTCACTCCTCCCGCCCCCTTTCACACCTTCACTCGTCTCACCCCCTTTCACTCCTTCGCTCCTTCCGCCCCCTTTCCTCCTTCGCTCCTTCCCCCCCTTTCACTCCTACGCTCCTCCCGCCCCCTTTCACTCATTCACTCCTCCCGCGCCCTTTCACTCCTCCCTCCCTTTCCCCCTTCCTCTCCCACCCATTTCATCTTTCGCTCCTCCCCACCCTTTCACTTTCCACCCCCTTCACTCCTTCCATCTCCCGCCCTTCCCTCATTCACTCCTCCCGCCCCCTTTCACTCCTTCGCTCCTACTATCACCCCTTCCCTCCTCCCACCCATTTCATTCTTTCCTTTCACTCCACTCCTTCCACCCCCTTTCACTCCTTCCTCCCCCCCCCTTCCCCCCCTCCTCCTCCTTTCCCCCCCCCTTTCCCCCTTTCCCCCTTTCGCCTCACTTTCTCTCTCCCTTCCTTTCCCTGCTGTCTCTCTTCTCCTCCTCTTCTCGCGCTCTCTCCTGATCTTGCACCTGCTCTCATTTTATCCCCTTTCTACCCTCTCTGCTCCTTTGCCACCGTTCACTCCCTCTCTTATGTCTTAACTTATTTCCTATTTTGCTCCTCTCGCTAATCTGAACCTGTTCTCTCGATCGTCCGTCCACACCTTCTGTCGGTCCTTCTCTCGCACCCGCTCTAATTTTCTCTCTTTATGTGCTTCTTTCACCCTCTCTCCCTCTCTTACGTCCCATCAAACTTCCTCTCTAGCTTTTTCTCGCCTTTTTCACACTTATCTTTGGAGGTACGTCTTTTCCCACTCCCTCCCTCGTTCTCTGTTTAGCTCCTCCTTTCATTATTTCTGTCCTTAACTCATGCCCTGTCCGCTACAATCCTCTGTCTCATACTTTATCCACTACATTCCTCGTTCCTTTTATTGCCCCCTCTCTAGATTTAAATCTAAACAAAAATATCAGCCAACAGCAATCGGAATTTGGTGGGTCGTACTTTCAGAAGAATCGAATGACGAATTCAGAAAGTCTGTATTGAAAATTTCTAAAGATATTTTGAGCGATCTAGAAAAAGAGGTAGAACGGATTTTGAAGCGTAGGAGAACCATTAAAAGTCTACCTAAGTTCAGACAATAAGGATATTGTGTTTTAAGAGAGCCGGAATATCAGGCCTCGTACCTATTTAAAAATATTATTTAGTTGCAATGAAACTACCTAATGTAATCTTCAACATTCGTGAGGGCTAGGTTTCCAAAACATATCGGAATGTAAAATTCGCAAATGTTGAGTATATCTACTTAACAAAAAGATTAGATTTCTGGTCAAAAAATGCGGCATCCAGACGCTTTTTTCGTTCTCGTATATTTTCAACATTTTTACAACACTGTCATTTTTGACTCTCTGTATCTCCTAAACTATTCGCTTTACGACGCTGAAATTCGAACTGCAGATGAGGAGTACGGTTCTCTTTGTTTTGCCTGTGATGGCTGGTACATTGACCACAGACAACAAACAAAGTTCGGCGACAATATAGACTGCATTTTGGTCTGAATTGGCGTAATTTTGAACATTTTCGCAAATTTCGGGAAAACGAAGGTTTGGATAGAAAAATGATCTTTACCATTGAATTTGCTATAAAATTTCGAGTAAGAATGCTAGTTTTCAGAAGATTCGACATGCGGCCGAAATTTGAAAAATTCAACAAGGGGGGGGCGTCGATTAAATTTTACGAATTTGGCCCGAAAAGAGGCATATCTTCAAATGCACATATCTTCTAAACTAAGTCGTGTATATATATATATATATATATATATATATATATATAAAATGACCTAATGGTCATGTAACCATTTATCTATAAAAACGAGACGCCAATTTGAATCGGGCGCGCAGGAAAGAGAATCGAGAGTCAGACGAACGGTTCTGGTGAACGAGTCGCGCAGAGCAAGAGGAGACGCTAGTCATAAATGAGTGAGTAGAGAGAGAGCTGAGATGGCGCGCACGGGCGAGGTAACGTGTATCAGTTACTGTAGTGTTATCGGTGAACATCGGTGAATATATGTGTGGAGAACTAGTGACAAGAGAGTGAATAACGACTAAATGCAGTGGGCAGGAATATTGAATCGAGGGAATTGTGACCTGAACGCTTGTTAGTGATAAATAATAGAATGAAGATGGAAGCATGTGGCGAGCGATTGCGCGTGGGCCATCAGCCATGGGTATACCACTAGATGAACGATTCTGAGAAAACGCATCGTCGTAATAATACTGAACTCGTACAACAACATCGAAAACGTGTGACTGGACAGCAAAATACTGGAGTCGGAGCGGCAACCACGCAAACCAGCCAGCGGCAGCGCGAGGGCTCCCACCACGCCGTGGCGTGAAGGCCTCGAACAAAAGCAACTGTGTCTTGCACAACATATTGCCACGAGTGTCACGACAGATGGGGAGAATTAATCCCTGACATAAATAGATGGTTAATAGCGATCCCGCATGACAGCACTGGAATAACGCCATATGAGGCGCACTTTAGGCGAAGACCACCTCATGTATTATACCCATTGGATAGAGAAGAAGTGTCCCAGAGAGCACGGGAAGGCAGCTGTGTCTCTGCACCAAGAGATTGGGAGATACAGGATGAGTAACCGAACATATAATAGTCATGTAATTCAAGTGAATCCAACATAGCCACGCTGGCCAGAGAGTATATTAAGGGATAGGGCGTATTAATGAACCATCACGTAGTTAGGAGAATGAAGTATAGGTTATACACGTACGATGCTAGTAATGGTTGCAATAATAACTACAGAAGTGATTAGCGAAAGAGTCATGTATTTGTTGATATCAGAGTAAACCAGTAATATAGTTAAGAATAGATGTTGATTTATATCGATGTAGTTTCACGTAAGATTGCAGATTCATGTATTTACTGGTATCAGATTTTCTTTATGCTTATTTCTCTTTGACGAATAAATGTGTGATTACAAAGTGGCAAATTAGTGATTAATGAACTGTATAAAGGAAGAGAAGGTAGCAAAAATCAACAGCCAACATCCTCCTTATAAAGGCGCTCCCCCCTAAAGGAATCCCTTGTCCCTTCATCATTTTAGAAACAGCAGATATTGCTGTTTCTAAAATCAATATGTGGTCACTGCCTCAATCGATGTGGATTCCTAATTGGGAAAGTGAGTGATTGATATATATATATATATATATATATATATATATATATATATATATATTCTGAAAGCACGGCCAGAATAAGAAGATTGAAAGATGTCAGAAAATATCATCATTTGCTCCATTAATTCAAAAAAAGCGGCTTCCAGACTCTTATTTCATTCTGGTAAATTTTCAACATTTTTACACTCATCTTTGACTGGCTGTATCTGCTAAACTATTCGCTCTACGACGCTGACATTTTACATTTTCGCAAATTTGCCGAAAACAAGACTTGGATAGAAAAATGATCATTACCATTAATTCGGTATAAAATTTCGAGTTAGGACGCTACTTTTCAGAAGAATCGATTTCCGGCCGAAATCTGAAAAATTCAACAGGCTAAACAAATTCGAATTTGCCATTCTAAAGCACAGCCGGTTTCAGCAGATTGTCGCATTCAGAAAAATCTTCGTTTACTTCAATCGGACGAAAACTGCGGCTTCAAGACGCTTTTTTGTTTAGGTATAATTTTCCAACTTTTTAACAACACTGTCATCTTTGACTGGCTGTATCTGCTAAACTATTCGCTCTACGACGCTGAAATTTGCACGGCAGATGATGAGTACTGTTCTCTTGTTTTGTTTTAGATGACTGGTACATTGAGCACGGAGGTCATAAATGAACGGCGACAATATAGACTGCATTTTGGCCTAAAATTGCGTATTTTCAGGAATCAGGAATTTTTTTAATGCTCATATCTACTTAACAAATTTGAAATTGGCCATTCGAAAAGCACAGCCGGTTTTTGCAGATTGTTAGCTTTCAGATAAATCTTCGTTTACTACATTCGGATGAAAGATGCGGCTTCGAGACGCTGTTTTGTTTAGGTATAATTTTTCAACTATTCTACAATACTGTCATATTTGACTGGCTGTATCTCTTAAACTATTCGCCCTACGACGCTGAAATTTGCACTGCAGATGACGAGTACTGTTCTCTTTGTTTTGTTTTAGATGACTGGTACTTTGAGCACGGATGTCATTAATAAACGGTGACAATATATACTGCATTTGGCCTAAAATCTGCGGCCTAGGGGTACAGATAGCGAGTGAGAGAGCTTGAAATGTGAAAACACAAGCTGCGATAATCTACAAAAAATGTATTTCTTCTATTTAACACCGTGTATTGAGGCGACAAATTTCACAGAATCTTTGGGTTCTTGGTGATATGATATTAGAATCCAAAATAATAAAATTAAAGAAGTCATTAACAACTTTTTAATTTACTATATGAACAGCTTTCTTTTATTTATTTACCATATGTCTTAATGCACCGTAGAATAATTTAATACAACTATATTGTGACATACCAAAATGGGGACATGGTTTATTACAGAATATTTGTCGTAAATGGGCGAAATGGTTAGAGCAAATAATAGGCAATATGGCGCCTTAGTAGCGACATTGTGGTTGTTGTCAGGATTAACAAACATTCATCTGACCGTGGAGGTGACGGTGAGTACGAGGAAATATAAGAGATTTGGGGATTGGTTGAAGAAGCGTCCAGTGATTACTAAAACGGAAGTTTGGGCATTTTGTCGAAATAAAAGAAGGGCGAGGCATTGTGGGTTTTAAAAGGGAGGATAAAATGCATTCGGTCGCATGTCGTGACGATGAGCAGTTCGCTCGCGAATAGATTAATTTGTGCATGTTAGGACCTATAAAAATTTCGGGAGTCTACAATACGTGTTGGGACTTTATTACTACTATATTTTCGTGTGGTAGAGCAGGAATTGGACTTGAGGGACATATTTGGACTCTGAATATTTTCGTAGCAGAACCAGAAGCGAACTTGTGATACTTCTAAGATTTGGGGAACGTGTCGAGTTCCGAATATTTTGCTGTGCATCAAAATAAGACTTGGAGTTTTTTCGCGAGTTAACTCTAATCATTCTTGAACTTATAAATGTATGCGGTTCTGAAACGATACCGGACTTTGCATATTTTCTTGCTAGAAACGGAAGATACAAGTACTTGTAGAACTGAGAGGATTGTTTTGCGGTGTAATCATAAAAGCTCTGGATATTTATACGGTGAGAACGGGCTTCAGACATTATATAGTGGAGCTGGAACAAATATTTGAGTGGTGCGAAGCGGTGAATCGGCGATGTTCGTTTTCAAAGAAGAGAAGGAAATTCGTGGTAATTGGACTTCGGGACTTCGGAGCTTCAAATAAAAGAAGGGAAGGCGTTTCTTCGAGGTAGCACCAATCAAGAGCACGCAAAGACCAAAATCGCCGTATAAGGTTCGAACCAGGTAATGACTAAGAAAGTTTCTCAATGTAATTTTTTTTCATTTTGATTTGCTGCATTGATAAGAAATAAACATTAAGTTTCTCTTGAAAGAAAGATAAAATGATTTTCATTGGCCAATTCAAGCTAATAAGTAGCTAGATCAAATAATCTGTTTTTAGATTCCTCGCCATTCTGTATAGATGGCAGATCGGGTAATCGGCTATTAATAGAAAATTGCGATTATTTTTGACGTGACCCATCGACCCAGCTAGCGGGATAATATTCAGTTTTTTATCAGAGTAATAATAGTTAAAATATTATCGTAACCTTTTTCCTGGCGCCCATGTTATTAGAAATTTGGAAACTGGTTACGACGAATCTCCCAATAATTGTAGCAGTTAGGGGCATGTTTCAATATAAAATTATATAAATAATACATTAAGTAATGAAAGCAAATACATTGTTTTCTTACTTAGTGCTTAAAATAGATATTCTGCATGATTTGGTTACAAATACGCTGTAGTAAGCTGCTCATACAACAAATAAAATATGTGTAATAAATAATAACGACCCCTTTTATTAAAATTAATTTAATCTCCATTGTCTATGGATTAAGGACTTCGTATCACTTGTAAACCATCGATTCAGTTTCTGAGAATAAATTTTCAAACTTCGCTACACGGAGAGAGGTCGAAGATAATCAAATTTAGCCAATGAACTTTTAGTGCGAAATTTCATAGAACTAGGTTATATATTTAACCATAACCTGTCATTGTTGGCAGTTGTAAGGGAGGTCAATCGTGTTAAGGCATTAGGATTTCGGATACAAAATCAAAGGAGCAAATGCTACGTGTCAGGAAGTTACATAGAATTTCCCTCGACAAATTTGTTGGCTAAATGTGATCATCTTCGACTACCCTACGTGGCTTGCAACAGTTCGCGTGAAACTCACGCGCGGCTGAGGAACCGCGTGAAGGGGCTGCGCTTGGTGAGTGCGAAGTTGAGGCACGTGGGCGCGCTGAAGGCGCTGATTGCCACCATGTCACGCCCGCGCACGCGCCACCTAGCCGGCCCCCACGCCCCGACGCGCCAGCGCACGCAGCTGCGGGTCACGCGACGTCTGCGCCGCCGCCCCCGCTCTTCTCCAGCCCCTTTCACTCTTCCCGCCATCTTTCACTCTGCCCGCCCCCTTTCACTCATTCGCTCCTCCCGCCCCCTTTCACTCCTTCACGTCTCTCGCCCCTTTCACTCCTTTCCTCTGGGTCCCTTTCACTCCTTCACTCCGCCCGATCACTTTCACCCCCCCTCCTTCCGCCCCCTTTCACTCCTTCGCCCCCCCGTCCCTTTTCAATCCTTCACTCCATCCCCCCCTTTCCCCCCTTTCTCCGCCCGACCCCTTTCACTCATTCACTCATCCCGCCCCCTTTAACTCCCTCACGCCTCTCGCCCCCTTTCACTCCTTCACTCCTCCTGCTTCTTTCACTCCTTCACACCTCCCGCCCCTTTCACCCCTTCACTCCTCCTGCCCCTTTCACTTCTTCACTCCTGCCGCTCTTTCACTCCTTCCTCCTCCCGCCCCTTTCACTCCTTCCTCCTCCGCCCCCTTTCACTCCTTCTTCCTCCCGCCCCTTTCCTCCCTCCCCTCACTGCTCCGCCCCCATTACTCCTCTCCTCCCGCCTATTTCACTCTTTCATTCCGCCTGCCCCCTTTCACTCCTTCACTCCTCTCGACCCTTTCATTCCTTCTCTTTTCCCGCCCCTTTCACTCCTCTCCTCCCGCCCCCTTTCACTCTTTCACTCCTTCCGCCCCCTTTCACACCTCCACTCCACCCGTCCCTTTCACTCCCGCTCCCGCGTCCTTTTTTTAATTAATTTACTTAACTTTATTACGTGGAAGAGGTTCTGTCAAATGCAGTCTCTATACTAGATATTTTACTAGGTTCGTAATACCACCTCTCCATGTCCAGCGAAATTCCTCTAGGCAAACTGCTTGTCTTGTAACGAGTCGGGCACAAAGATGATTCAGCTCAACCAAAATCTGATCACTTTCAAGACAACGACTAAATGAAACACTAGCGAATTTCACAAATAGGGAATGGTAAAACCAGTAGCATATCCCAGAGAACCCGGAGGCTAAAGGGTGTGGCTCTGGGAATCATCTGATGTCGACAACGGAGTCTCCTCCGATATCGATGTGATTTTCGACTCTAACGACATGACTGGGTAGAATTCAGCCGCTGTGGAGGGGAATTCTAGCGAATGGCTGGTCTGTTCGATAGTGTTCCGTAGTTTATCGGTCCACACGAGGCGAATTTCGGAGCTTTACCGAAAACAAACGGCTCACCAGCCACGCACGATCTTTCGTTGCCTTATCCTATCTTTACCCCTTATATACACACATACACTTACATGCACAAAACTACAATGCATGTCTGAGTCGTGAGCGTGTCCCGGCGGGGTCGTTGCCCTGTTGCTGCGAATAGGTAATAGCCCGCAAGCCCACGTGTCGTGTAGGTCGGTGCCGGATCCCACCTCCTGATGAATTTGGTTGGTTGGTTAGTGATTCCGAGCGCGTCAACAGCTTAGGTCATTAATTCCGTAAGTGTAATGCATGTTTTTCCCCGGGAGATGACGGTGATCTTCCACCAAGGGGGCACCGCCCCAGCCGGGACAAGCTCTAAGCTTCCGATCGCTCTCCTGGAATATGTGGTAGTGTACTGCATGTTCGTGTAAGTTTCTGTGTATAAGGGGAGAGGATAGAAGGAAGAGGAAGGAAAGATCGCGTGTGGTCCGTGGCCCGTTTGTTAGGGTGCTGTTCCGGCATTCGCCTGGTGTTGATCGGAGAAGCCACGGAAAACGGGCCAAGGGGCTTTTTTTAGGCTTGAGAACCTTTTACATGCCGTAAACCTACTAACATTGTACAGTCAGCTTTACTTCTCCTCGTAGAAAGACGTACAAAGAATTTTTTCTCCCTTAAAAATCCACGGCTCCGATCGGGTTTGAACTAGCAAACTTGGGTATATCAGCCCGATACGTTATCCATTACATCATCGCCGCCACAAATAGCGATTATAGTGTTCGTTTCGGCTCATTAACTGAAAGCAAATTTTCGACAAAACTACTCGCGCCCGCTTATTATCTTTCTCGTTATCCAGCTATCTAGCCATCTGTCTCATCGTTTCCGAATGCAGTAGCAAAGAGAGGTGGAGGAGACGACACCATTCCGGCCGCCCACACATCGTCCACACATCATCCACACATCGTCCACACATCGTCCACACATCGTCCACACATCGTCCACACATCGCTCACACATCGCCCACACATCGCCCACACATCGCCACACATCGCCCACACATCGCCCACACATCGCCCACACATCGCCCACAAATCGCCCACACATCGCCCACATCGCCCACACATCGCCCACACATCGCCCACACATCGCTCACATCGCCCACACATCGCGCAGAGGCTCGCGAAGCGCCGGGCCAAAATCCTCCCGTGAGGAGGGCCGTTGTGGGATGAGCTTGTAGGAGGCGTCGGCCAGCAGCTCCTGCACGCTGTGAACGCACGGCCAGGTGCGACACCAGCTGGCCCGAGTACGCCGCGAACACCATCACGGCCGTGAGGTGGCCCCCAGCGCCCGCGCCGCGGCGCACGCCGACGGCGGCTCGCAGCCTGCGCGCACGCCCACACGGCGGCACTCACGCATGCTTTAAGGCTATTTGCCCATCTGCCTTACATACACACACACACACACACACATATATATATATATATATACATGTATATGTATATATACACATTTATACACACACACACACACACACACACATATATATATATATATATATATATATATATATATATATATATGATGGTGGGCGAGCGCAGGCGCGTCAGCAGGTGCAGGAATAAGTGAGGGAGTAAGTGATTCGATGTGTAGTAAGTGAGTGAAGTGCCTTGCAGACAGGTGGGCGAGCGCAGGCGCGTCAGCAGGTGCAGGAATAAGTGAGGGAGTAAGTGATTCAATGAGGAGTAAGTGAGTGAAGTGCCTTGCAGGCAGGAGGCGGCGGCGGCGCAGAGCAGCGCGTCGGAGGGCCGCGCGCGCCGGGTGGGCGAGCCCATGCGCGTCAGCAGGTGCAGGAATAAGTGAGGGAGTAAGTGATTCAATGAGGAGTAAGTGAGTGAAGTGCCTTGCAGGCAGGAGGCGGCGGCGGCGCAGAGCAGCGCGTCGGAGGGCCGCGCGCGGCGGGTGGGCGAGCGCAGGCGCGTCAGCAGGTGCAGGAATAAGTGAGGGAGTAAGTGATTCAATGAGGAGTAGGGAGGGTGCCTTGCAGGCAGGAGGCGGCGGCGGCGCAGAGCAGCGCGTCGGAGGGCCGCGCGTGGCGGGTGGGCGAGCGCAGGCGCGTCAGCAGGTACAGGAATAAGTGAGGAGTAAGTGATTCAATGAGGAGTAGGAGTGAAGTGCCTTGCAGGCAGGAGGCGGCGGCGGCGCAGAGCAGCGCGTCGGAGGGCCGCGCGCGGCGGGTGGGCGAGCGCAGGCGCGTCAGCAGGTACAGGAATAAGTGAGGGAGTAAGTGATTCAATGAGGAGTGAGTGAAGTGCCTTGCAGGCAGGAGGCGGCGGCGGCGCAGAGCAGCGCGTCGGAGGGCCGCGCGCGCGGGTGGGCGGTCAGAGGTACAGGAATAAGTGAGGAAGTGATTCAATGAGGAGTAAGTGAGTGAAGTGCCTTGCAGGCAGGAGGCGGCGGCGGCGCAGAGCAGCGCGTCGGAGGGCCGCGCGCGCCGGGTGGGCGAGCCCATGCGCGTCAGCAGGTGAGGAATAAGAGGGAGAAGTGATTCAATGAGGAGGGAGGCGGCGGCGGCGCAGAGCAGCGCGTCGGAGGGCCGCGCGCGCCGGGTGGGCGAGCGCAGGCGCGTCAGCAGGTGCAGGCCGGCCGCCGTAGCCAACAGAGAGGCGCCAACAGCCGCCCACATCCCGGGCGCGAACGGCTCCAGGAAGCTGTGCCACCTCGACCGCTCCGTGCCTAGATGGCGCACGAACAGACTCGTCCTACAACCGCACAATGCCATTTGCCACGTGACATGCAGTATTGGTGAGGACAATGATGCATCGATTTTTTTTCTACAATCAGAAACATCGGTATATCAACATCGGTGTTTTCGGTTTGATATTTTATTTTTATCGATATATTTTTACTGAAATATCGATGGTTAAAATAGTTTCATGATCTATAAAAAGTTTAAAATTTCTAAATATTTTGACGGCTGCTCCAAATCAATAGTGACTGACATTTGTCTTTATTGTCGATCCCCAGACGGTTAGGAACTATTTACTATTCACAAACCTTCCGTGTTGCCGAGATAGGGGATTTATTTTGTAATTTAATTCCCTTTTACAAGTAAATATGAGGGATTTTTATGAGTGTTTAGGGAGATTTGTTCAAGAAGTCTTACTTTATAATAATTTCATCAAAATATTTGTAAATCGGTTTAATATCTTCTGCAGATACCTTATAATGGGCAGATATAAAAACTAAACTAATTGTTTTAAATACATTTTTATTAGTGTCGTGGGGGGATGGGTCTGGCAACACGTGCGGGGAAGTGGAAAGACGATAAGTGCATAAGGTGCCCCCTGGGTCGTTCTCTATTCTCTTCAAGGCCTAATACGGATGAGAGGGAGCTATAAGACCAGTGATGACCCCAGTCATGGCAAACAGCAGTTTATTGGGGTGGTATACGTACATACACGTTACCGTCACCTGACGTAGCCCATCCTCGCCAAGGACTGTTCTCCGGAAGAGACACTTTGCAGCGGCCTTCGGACGGGTTAGCAACACTCGAAATGCACAGCGGTCAGGGGAGATAGAAGCTGCTAGCAGGGCCCCGGAAGATGAGATCTGAAGTAGAGGGGCGGAGGAGTGTCTGCAGGGCCAGTTAAGGTCAATCTGAACCGACGGAGGGGTAAAGGGATGTCGGCAGGACCAGTTTGCGTCGATCTGAACCGACGGAGGAGTGGAAGGTCCATGCACACGGGCGACGAGCTCACGAGTAGCATTCGTCCCCCCGCTAAGCGGAGGTCAAGCTGTTATATAGGCCTTTTCTGCTGAGGCGCTCTTTCCGAAGCTGAGCTACGCAACATGCTTACGCGGGTGCCAGCTGTCTGCGGCCAAGCGATACGAATCGCATTTGACCAAATGAGGAACTTTTTAAAATTAATGACCTAAGTTCTAAGAAATGAAAATAGAGAACATGTAGATATGTATGTATTTGGCATTTTTAGTCTAATGTCCGACTTTGTGGGCTAGTTAGCCGCGTCCTCAATGCCAGGGCCTAGTTTCCCACATGGGGGGGCAAAAGAGACACGAGGCAAACATCACGTATTCCCTTCACCGTTACAAGCGAACTCCGCCTGGCGGAGCTTTTCTTCGCCACACAGCCACAGAAACTCAGACGATTTAAAAGGAAAGCTGCAACTCTATTTTTGCTCTGTCTGGAAATCGAACCCGGGGCCGCACCGCGAGAAGCTAGTACACTACCCATGAGCCACATTAGGCCAAACATGTGAAATGTCTTAATAACATGAACTAAGTAATTAATTTAAGAATTATGTTTAAGAATTATGTTTATTACGTCAAAATGTTCAATTGAGATTAGAACAAAGTTTTGCAATTATTGCATAGTTTTGCAAAGTAAATATATACAATGATTTACAATGGTCCGTTTTTTATACATTTACAGTAATATCATGAAAAATCTTTACTCTGACGAACTGACTGAATGGAAGTTGAATCAGTTTAAAATGAGTGGTGCTTTTCTTTGATATTCAGTACAGGTAAGTTAAAGAATTATGTAAGAAACATAAAAAGTGTTTTTGTCCAAAAATACCTTCCAACACTTTATTATTTTGCGTTTTTATTAGTTATGTAAATGTTACCTTTCTTAATTTTTTATTCGTGATAATACCGTTAAACGGCATTTTGAATTTTCTTTTATATAAAATATTGATTGGATAAATTAAGATGGCAGTCAAAGTTAATCATAATATTCATTGAACTAATATTTATGTATTATGTATCACATTAAATCCAGAACTTTTTACTTTGATAATTTATGAATGAATGTGAATAAATAAAAAATAGGAAAACTCAATGTCCTTTATTTTTCATCACTTTCTTTACGCTCGATAAATATTTTTATTAACATCATACTAATACGTGTCCAAAATAATAAATAAAATAATAAAATGTAACTCATTTAAATACAGTGATTAAAACTGGAAATAGGATAGGTAAACACTGTTTTATCATACTTAATACACCGATATTTTAAACATTCATGTTTTCGACGATGTTTTCATCGGCATCGAAAACCTTTTGGTAATGTATCGAAATATCACGATGGTTTGGTAAATTCTGCCATCAGTACTACAGACTTTCACTTATTTGTGATGGTTATTTTAAAATTTTCATTGTTTTCTCATTTTTGTGCATAATATAATTACTTGTTTTATAAAATACACATCAAAAACGCTTTTGGGAAAGTTTTGTTTTCGCATTTGGCGTATTGTCGTTAATAATGAATATGAGAGAATGCATATTTAAATATGCCGAAATTTGTGTTTGTCCTAATGTCATGTGAAAGCAACCGAATGAACCACTCCACATCTCCTCACTACTGAATTGATTGCTGGTTGAAGGTTGTGCGTAAGTGTAGTGCATGGATTATCAAGTGAGACGGCGGTGTTCTCTCGCGGAATGCGCTGCCTCCGCCGGGCCAAGCTCTAAGTTCCCGACTAGTCCTCCGACATTGGTGGTAGTCAATCGAATGTGAGATTAGATGTGTGTGTGTGTGTGTGTGTGTAAGGGCAGAGGATAGGACCAGGAAGATGAAGGAAAGATCGTGCGCGGTCCGTGGCCCGTTTGTTAGGGTACTGCTCCGGCATTCGCCTGGTGTTGATCGGAGAAACCACGGAAAACTACCCGGAGAGAAATGTTATGGTACAGGGTACAATACATGTTTAGTAAGCATTCATACAGTAAATACAATTATTCGTGTAGTAAAATTTGCTAAACAGTCCGTTGGACGAAACAGCCATTTCGTGAAGGCGCATAAGCACTTTGTTCTACGAACATTTACTAAACCGTTTAGTTCGATATACTACGTAATTAATAAAGTGAACTAAACATTTCTCTCCGTGTACCGATCAGAGCAGCCGGCCGCTAGAATTCTGCTCCAGAAACCGGCTGAATGCGACCTACGTCTCAAAGGAAGTAATAAGAGCCAAAATTTATTGCTTATTTATCTTTGAAAATAGATTTTATTACATGGGAGTTTTTTTTCTCCTTTTCAAAATTCAAAATTTATTGCTTATTTATCCTTGAAAATGATTTTATTACATGGGAGTTTTTTTGTTTTTTCTCCCTTTCAAAATTCAAAATTTATTGCTTGTTTATCCTTGAAAATAGATTTTATACATGGGAGTTTTTTTTCTCCCTTTCAAAATTCAAAATTTAAGTAGTATATGACTTAGGGTAGGGATCACAGAATTTTGAAAATGTGCACACAATTCACTTTTCCCCATAGCACGTCATACGCAGTTTTTAACTGTTTTTTTGGCGTAAAATAAATAAATAAATAAAGCCCTTGCCGCCGCCGGAGCACTCACTTGGAGCAGTGGAAGCCGACGGAGAAGTCCGCCTTACGCAGGCGGCGGAGGCTGACGGAGAGCTCGCCGAGGGCGACGTCAGCGCCCGCCTCCTCCAGCGAGAAGATGTGCTGCTCCGTCGTGTCTGTGGTCGCCAGCTCGTACTCCACCCTGCAACCGCCCCGCCCCACCCACTCACTCCTCCTCCAAAAATAATAAGCTTTTTTTATTTATTTTTTTTTATTTTTTCATTTTTTTTATAAATTTAAGGTCGCATCAACATCAAGGTCATTAGCGACCACTATTGGTGTTTACACGTAAACTTTCGCGGGTCGAGTCGATGACTTCTTGGTTGTCCGGGTGATGCCGCGTAGTGAGCTGAGCGGCCGACGTTTTGCCGGTCATGTCGCAGGGTAGTGACGTCGCTGCCCTGACTATACATAATACCCAACGCCCAACAACGCAGCGTCACTGCCCTGAGGAAGCCTGCGTCATGACAGGCGAAACGTCGGCCGATCAGCCCACTACGCGGCGTCACCCGGACAGCCAAGAAGTCACTATTGGAGTTAACGTTATGATAACTGTGAAGATGATACCATATGGTGATGATGAAGCTGAAAGAACACAAATTCAACCGTGTATGAGGCGGGACTCGAACCCGCGATCCGAGATAGCTACGACACTACAGACTTAACAATTTTGGCTACCGGATCGGCAAGGTGCGTTCTTCGTAGAAACTCTCGGAAGTCTGTAAGTGCTACTCAAAGCTCATGTGCACTCGCTCCTTGCTCGCGGCTCCACAATCTTTGGGGTGCTGTAACGATTCATTGTATATTTGTAGCTTTGGGTTAGTCTGTGGGTCTACCCGTCATTGTCTAGACCTCTTCCGGTTTACTATTTGGGACGAAAGAGTGTCATTCGACGCTTGTTCGATTATTTGATTTTTTCCTGTTTCAACTGCTAGAGTCATTAGTCCCGTAAGTGTGGTCCATGCTTTATCATGGGTGGACACTGTTCTTCCCTGCGGAATGGCGATATCGAGCGCCGATCTACCCGTCGACTTGCGGCGTTTTCCCGTTCCAGGTATTACCACCAGTGGGTAACTGCCCCAGCAGAGAACAGCTTTGAGCTGCCGACTTGCTCCCGACATGTATTGTAGTGTAGAACATGTGAGTATAAATTTGTGTAAATAAGGGAGAGGATATGGCAAGGAAGATAAAGGAAAGATCGCAAGCGGTCCTTGCAGTTTTGAGATACAGTTCTTTTAATGAGTGGCCAAAACATGTAAATCGATGAAACGTCTAGTACATAAATGAGGTGTTATTCTGCTTCCTGGAGGGCAAATGAAAAACGTGTAATGCTGAAAGACAGTAGTGTTATCCGATGGCTGAGATCGTTAAGGTAGTGGTGCAGTAACGGCCTCAGACCAAAGGATCGAGGATTTGAATCTTGCCCCGGGCATGTGTGTTTATGTGTGTTTGTGTTGTCCATACGTGTTCTCCCTATAGTTTATAAATCAAAGTGGTCGCTATATGACGTAGAGGTTGATCTTAAATAAAAAAAATTCGTGTTACTAAGAGATTATCGTCAACGTGAAGAGCTGAGAATGTTAGGTTAGGGCTCTCTCGCTACTCCTGTGGTGAGAGGGAAGCACTAGTGTAACAAATTGAACATTGCGCTCTCCGCCATATTGTAGGCAAATGTGGGAGCGGTCATTTACAATTGTGTCATTTAACATTCTTTTCACGGGATATTACGGATTCAAAATTTTGAAAATCACATTGTTATTGTTCCTTTACACTATGATATATAAATTACGAAAAAAGTTAAGGTGTTTTAAAAATAACGTAATTAGAAATAGCTCGAATCGTTTGACTTTCAATTCAGCGAAAATAATTTCATCATTCTTGCGTTGTTTTGTTGCGCTCAGTAGCTAATGCAATTTTTCTTTTTTTGAAGGAGAGATTCAAATTATTCTTTAAAGTGCTAATGATTTAAGTAAAGATTGGCACACAAAAATTTGCATCCCAAGAATGCTATGAAATGACTAAAACTCGTGTAACCTGTTTTGTATTTTTTACTTTCTCGTTTACGTACGGAGTAATATACGTAGTATAGAGAAAGTTATGTAATTCTTCAGCAAAAAAGGTGATTTTTCGACAGAAAAGCTCGTAGTGTGGTGCCCGCACAAAAGATGGATAAATTCTGTTCTAAACTGTAGTAAATTATTCCCTTTAACACGTTATATAGTCAGATATTTAATAACACGAACACGTTTTCAAATTAATATAATATTTTGGGTTTATAACGAATATATTTTCTTACTACGTGTGCAGGTGTGCTAGGACCAAATTAAAGTATACGTTTCAATTAGACGTAAAATGCTCATGTTGCTAAATGAAACATGTTTTGGATGTATCATTTGGGTTATTGAAAGTTGCTTCTTGTAACCCTAATGCTTCTTTATATTGTCCTTGAGGTCACCGAACCATGGATGGGTAAATAATAATCTCTGTGTAGTAAGATAAAAGCACTTCAAAGTACTAATTTACATGGAAAATTCCCACAGTGTAATACCTACAAAACTACCCACATAAATGTAACTTCATTATCTGTGCACGTCTCCTAGAATTCAGTGAGAAATATAGTTATTCAAATTATCGCTTCCATGTTGTCGCGGAAGGAATTATTATCCCTTGACAACGGACATGAGGGATAAAAGCCCAAATTGAATGCTGATTTATCCTCGAAAATAGATTTTATTACATTGGAGCGAATATTTTTGTTAACAATCCTCGCCAAAAACGCTCATTTTCTTTCTGTACTGTGACATACCGATATGTCACGTTAAAATAAACTAACATTTATTTGTAGACAATATGGTGGAACATGCATTACGAAATATCACGAGAGCTAGAGCTTAGCAACGACCGTGAATAAACAATGTAGTTTTTGTTTTTTCTAAATGCATTAAGAGATGGCTTTGTGCCGAAAGTAGAAGATTTGGGATTGGGCGAAGAAGTTTCGACGGTCAGCTACACCAAAATACTTGTATAACAAACGTATGGATTGGCTGGGTGAGAGAAGGACGGTCAAATGTTATGAAAAAAATGAAGGTAGTTTAATACGAAGTCTTGGAGGGATGAATCATGCAGGAAGATTTCATTCTGCTCGGAAACGCGCTTCTGAACTGATCGTATGTTCGTGAGAGGGAACGAGAACAATTGAGATAGAATTGGGTTATCAGTGAAATTTTAAGGACAGTGAATGATATTGCAGATATTTTGATGTGGAAGCAATATTGATGTATAAATTGAACTTTGTCGGGAGTGGTAATCGAGTTCGGACTAGGTCATAGGACGTAATCGGACTGATAATTTTGATAGTTGAGACCAGCTTGATAGGGGCAGAAGAGGATTTCTGAACTTTGACTACGGCAAGATCGCAAGATATTTGACTGAGAAGTCTACGAGGACACTCAACGAAGAAAAGATAAGTTAACGCGGTATAAATTGTAAATTGAAAGATATCTTGATCAAAGGCCTAAAAAAATTGTAAATTCACTAAATTGTTTACTAAAACCGTAAAAATAAACTTTGTTGAATTTTGTTCTTTAGAAAAGAAAGCGATCTTTCATTTAGTCAATCCAAACAGAAATGAACTAGGAATAGAATCATTCTATTTCAGATTCCCAGCTGCGCTGTATAGTCGGCGGATCCTATAATCCATTATAGAGGTAATAAGGATTATAATTATATCGTGACCCATTGACCCAGCAAGCCGGACGCTAAGATCTTTAGCAGATATAAATGTAGAGAGAGGAAAATTTTGGTATATCTCAGTACTCACAATTCAAGTAGTGTATGGCTTAGTGTAGGGATCACAGAATTTTGAGAACGTGCACATAATTCACCATTGCACGTCACGCACATTTTAAAACTGTTTTTGACGTAAAATAAATAAATAAGCTATCGTCGCGTACGGACACAACACGCGTGTCAGCACCTGCCAGTTGCCTACAATACGGCAGCCTTCAATTTGTAACGCTACAGTAGGGCTACATGTGCATGTAGGTAATAGTAGAATCGTTGCACTCACTGGAAGCCGAGCAGCGCCTGCAGGTCCTTCCAGGTCTCTCCGGCCAGCGACGACACCTCCACGCGCCCGCCGCGCACCTCCGCCGTCATCATGGGTCCGTCTGCGCACGCAGATCGAGACTCTCCATGGCACTGGGCCCGTCTTCATTACATCTCGAATGGTTCTTGGGTTTTATATGTGTATATATGTATATATGTGTATATATGTATATATGTGTATATGTGTATATGTATATATGTGTATATGTATATATGTGTATATGTGTATATGTGTATATGTGTATATGTGTATATGTGTATATGTGTATATGTGTATATGGGTATATGTGTATATATGTATATATGTGTATATGTGTATATGTATATATGTGTATATGTGTATATGTATATATGTGTATATGTATATATGTGTATATGTTAATGTATATATGTATATATGTAATATGTATAATGTATATATGTATATGTATATATGTATATATTTATATATGTATATATGTATATATTTTATATGTTATATTTATATGTTTTATGTATATTGTTTTTGTATATGTGTATGTGTGTATGTGTATATGTGTATATGTGTATATGTTATATGTGATATGTTATATGTGTATATGATATATGTGTATATGTGTATATGTATATAGTAGATATGTAATGTAATATGTAATATGTATATATGAATTGATATATGTAATATGTATATATGTATATATGTAATATGTATATATGTATATATGTATATATGTATATATGTATATATGTATAATGAATATGTATATTGAATGTGAATATGTATAATGAATATGTACATATGTTACATGTATATACATGCATATATGTATATAACATATTGTCATGTATATATGATATATATGTATATGTATATGAATATGATACATGTATATATGTAATATATATGTTATATGTATATTTTGTCTTTATGTTATATGGCATATTTTATATATGTATATATGTGTATATGTATATATGTATATATGTATATATGTATATATGTATATATGTATATATGTATATATGTATATATGTATATATGTATATATGTATATATGTATATATGTATATATGTATATATGTATATATGTATATATGTGTATATGTATATATGTATATATGTATATATGTTATATGTGTATATGTGTATATGTGTATATGTGTATATGTGTATATGTGTATATGGTATATGTGTATATGTGTATATGGTATATGGGTATATGGGTATATGTGTATATGTGTATATGTGTATATGTGTATATGTGTATATGTGTATATGTGTATATATGTATATTGTATATATGTATATTGTATATATTGTATATATGTATATATGTATATATGTATATATATATATATGTATATATATATATTATATATGTATATATATATGTATATATATATGTATATATATATGTATATATTATATATATATATATGTATATATGTATATATGTATATATGTATATATGTATATATGTATATATGTATATATGTATATATGTATATATGTATATATGTATATATGTATATATGTATATATGTATATATGATATATGTTATATATGTATATATGTATAATGATCCATATGTATATATGTATATAGTGTAAATTTACAGATATATGATATAATTAGATATATGATAAATACTGTATAATGTATATATGTATACATGTATACATGTATATATGTATATATGTATATAAGTATATATGCACATATGTAATATGTAATATGTATATATGTATATAGATATATGTATATATGTATTTTTATGATAATGATATATAAAGATAATGATACATGTATATATGCATATATAATGTGTATATGGGGAATGTATAATGTGATATGTGATATGTGTAATGTGTATATGTGTATTTGTATATGTATATGTGTATATGTGGTTTTTGTATATGTGTATATGTGTAATGTGTATATGTGATATGTGTATATGTATATGTGTATATGGATATGAATGTGTTTATATGTGTATATGGGGTATAGGATATGGGGTATGGGAATGGATATGTGTATAGTGTATTAAAGTGATATGAATGTGTAAATGTGATATGTATATGTGAATGTGTATATGATATTGATATATGTAAAATATATTATTATTATTGTATTATATTGTATATATTATTAAATTTTAATGTATATATGTATATATGTATATATTATTTTATATATATGTATATATTATTATTATATATGTATATATGTATATATGTATATATGTATATATGTATATATGTATATATTGTAATGATTTACACGATCCCCAATGGTGTGCATTTGGATGATAAACAGTTCCAAACATTTACAGCAAAGACGCCATAGTGAAAAATAAAACCAATTGAGGAAGAGAATAAAGGAACCTGATACTTGTGAGTTTGACTATAAACATTAGATCCGGCTGTGATTTAGAAACATTTTGAAAGTTATCCCAGTGAAATGCACAGGCAATAAAAAGTTATTGAACTTTTGTATTTGTATATTTTGTTAAGGAAAATATTAATGGAGCTCCATTGTTGGAGCGATAAAACGCTTATAAAGAAGAGGGTTTTTCGAATACTGCAAGAAAACGCGATAAGATATCAAATTCAGACTTTCGGGGAAAAGAAGAAAATTAGCTGCATCATGCAAAATTTATCCCATTTAAATATCTTGACGGGAAGTATCAAAATTTTAATAAAACAGATAAATTAATTCAAGCAAAAGCTTAGCAGGAAGAAGCGATTAGCGAACAATTGCAGTGCGTTCCATTTCACATTCAAAAACGGAAAACAGGGAAAATAAAAGGATTTTGACCAAAAGAAAACAAGAGGAAAACATCAAATTTTAGGAAATTACTGGGAGAATTTATTGAAACTAAAACGGAAATAAAGTGTTTCGGAAAACGTTAGGAATTAAATATTTTGAGAGAACCATGGTGACGCGATCGTCAGTTATCGAGCGATCGGGAAAAGTTGTAGCAAGAATAACAATGCTAGGTTGAAGAAGATTCAGTCAGAATGTGCCTGGACTTGGTGAAGGCAGGATGTGCGTTCGCGTAGGCGATTCTTGAAAATTTTGTAAAGTGCGGAAGTTATGAACATCATCCGAAATAGTAACCGGGAATATTTTACGCACGTTGTGTAACAGTCGTGGAAAGAAAATTTCATAAAAGAAAGGGGAATTTTCGGAACTATTCTGAAATTCGGCAACGCCCGCTGGACTTGCGAGAGCAAACGGCGGTATGAGAAATTTTGCAACGGTGGGGAGCGCGACGTTGCATTGATAATTAGAGGCGCGGAATTTGATTCGGAATTCAGTGAGTTTTTAATAATTTGAAGGGTTTATAAAAAAAAGATGGCAGCGTAAACCCGACACCATGAGGAACTGTGATGCGTATGCGAGTGTTCCGGAACTGATGGCGACAACGGAGGCGCGTTGGGCTGAATAATCACCCCAGACACGCAGATTCGTCGCAGAGGCAACAGCATACGTGAGCCAAAGCATTTTGACATTTGTTTGTTTGTTTTGATTGAAGAAAGCTCTGTCGAAGACCAAGTCGTGTAATTGTGATTTTAAGACGGAAACTCGACAGAATGCATTCTGGGGTTAGTTATATGTGAATGGTATTTGTTTTGTTGTTGTAAATAGTTTGCGTGAATGAAAGAGTATATATATATCTATGTATTGTGTATTGAGGAGGAGAAATGTTTATTTTGTTGTTGTTTTGATGCTGGGTTGTGTTGATGTGTGCCGTTAGAGGTACCTAGTGCTGTGCAGCACCAAATATGCAAATTGAAAAGAAACATGATAACGGAGGCGATTGAATAAACTTCATGGCTATTTTGGGGGCCGCGATTCGCAAAATCAATATGTTTTTCGCAATCATTTACGTAGCATTAGACTGATCCACGCGCGTGAGCGCAGTACCTTGCTCGCGTCTGTACAGACGCACCGCAGACCACGCCCAGGTGAGTGAAAAGGCCAGGTAAGCTAGCAGAGGGGCAATTGTGAGTAGGAAAAGGGGAAAGTTATTATATGTGGCAACCCAACGCGAGGCTAGTGTTTATTGGTTTGTTCGTAAGAAGGGCTAGAGCAGGGCAATTTATTAACGTAACGGTATAACGTGACGGGAGAAAAGGGAGTAGGGAAACCCATTACAAGTGGGAGTGGAAGCGAACCATTACAAGTGGCGCCCAACGTGGGGCAGGTTTATATATATAAGGAGGAGAGGAAGGGTGAAACCCGACCTATTACAATATGTATATATGTATATATGTATATATGTATATATGTATATATGTATATATGTATATATGTATATATGTATATATGTATATATGTATATATGTATATATGTATATATGTATATATGTATATATGTATATATATGTAATATATATATATATATATATATATATATATATATATATATATATATTGCAATGAGGCCATAGCTGGTTGAACTTCCCCCTCTGTCACGCCAATTAGGACAGCCCCTGATCCGACACGGCTCAGCGCAAGACACGCGAACACGCGCCTTTCCTCCCATTCCCAGATTTACGATCGTCTCCCGGGACAGCCCCTCAGGCAAAGAGCGGGCGGCTGCCCGCCAATGTTCACACTAGGCACCGGAAGAAGTGAATTATAGAGATCCCGGCTACTGTTTACGTAATCCCATACGACTCATACAATCATCACGGAGACAGCAGAAAGGACTGCTTTGTTCATCTCTGGTGTACTGGCCAAAACACACGCACAACAAAGACCACTAATCATGCGCCCAGAAAATGACGTTAGTTAGGAAATGCCCTATCGTCTTCCACCTCGCGTCGAATATTCTAGAAATTGAGATTTCGACCAATAGCATTTGAAATTCTGATCATGTGAAGGAGCGATGTGCGAAGTTAGAAAAGAGAGTGTGGATGCGAAGCAGAAAGGTAGAGAGAGTAGGATTTTTATCAGAAGACAGATAGAAGGCGAGTAAACAGCATGGCAAACAGGCTGATGTGTTGAGGAGAGGTAGTTGGAGCCAGCGATTAGTGTTGGCCGACCAACGGAGTGCAGGCCGCCCCGTTTGAAATCACAAACTAGGATTTATTCCGTTTCAGCAGGCCGGCGTAGATCCGTAAGGATCGATACTACAGCCGAGTTATCGAGGCTGACCTGATACGGATAGAGTGGCGTATTGACGGTCCTTTCCGCTATCCACCGATTGCGGCTCATTTCATCCATTTCCTGACTACGGGCTTCGGATCTGCGAAGTACTGGAACGGGAAGGAACGCTGGCGCCGAATGAACTGCTGCTTCCGGCTGGCTGCGCCTTGCTGCAACGCGGTTCGTGACAGCGTTTGATTTGAGGGCGACCACAGGTATGCAATCATCGAAAGAGGTAGAATTAACGACTATCATTTTGTATTAATTCTAAATACATTCAAAAAAGAGTCATCTATTGTAAAAGTAATATTAGAATTTAATTTAAGAAACTTTCAGACCAAAATATATTTTAACAAGCAATAAACGTGTTCTCGCCATTCAGGCGATTAACACTTAAAAAGGAACATGACTTTGTAGTTATTATAACTTAGTAATAGTAGTGGACCCAGTGCACGCCCTCATTCAGGAGTGCTCACCCCTGAGATGCTCATATGCCGGTGCCAGGTGTCAGGCAAGTGCCCGTTTGGCGCCCTTTATTCATAAATTTAACGCGCAAACCTGTCATCTGATTACCGACACACTTCGGTGTGGCGGTGTTTTTCCCCCCTTTGTGTGGTATCCAGACCGTGTGCTACGCGCTTTGCTGCGGCAGGTCGGGTTCATCACAATATATATATATATATATATATATATATATATATATATATATATATACAGAAATACGTTCAGTGTACTATTTATTATATTATATTATTTACATTATATTATATTAATCTGTTTTCTTTTCTGTGACCCAAACTCAGAAACCATTAGACATATAACACAGATCATTACTTCAGGTGGATTTCTATGTTTTGCATGTTTTTGTCTTCTGCTTCATACTAGAAGTATACAAATTGAAAAATTTACACGGTTTGAACGATTTCTATTCGAGTTGCCATAAGACGCCGCCAGGGGCTCTACTGACACACGTATGAATTCAAGTTCAAGAACATTCATTCGTGGCATTTGTGTACGTGTTTTCAGAGTTATTTTATTAATACGTTTGCTAAGTATTAATAAAACATGGGGAGAAGAAAATAGAAAAGCTGACATCGTCCCTACAAACATGTGGCTGCTTAGGTTTTAGCCGATACGTAGAAAAACCGCTCTGAATGGATTTAGTCACGCAATGAAGACTTTCTCTTGTTTGCAGGAGTGAGATTCAAAAACATCAAAGTTACAATTGGCAGGAAAATAAACTTACTAGAAAAGATAACTCTTATCCAGCACACCAATAGGCAAAACCCACGGATCTCACCTAACCTAATCTAACAACAAAATTGAAAAGCTGGGACGATTTCCGCTGTAAACAAATCCGTTAGAGAACAATTCTGACGATTGAGACACTAATCAAACAATACACATTCAGTATGAACAAAAAAGGAACATGCTTAAACGTTTTCATGCAGGAATCTTGCAGAATGAACTGCAAGCTTTCTGAAAGACGAATCTACCCGAAAACAGTAAAGACCTTAACAACTTCTGCTAGAAATGCAGTTTGTGGCACGATTCGTTCAAACGCACCGTTTATTCCGAGAATGAGTCAATGACGTGTGCGAGGCCGCCGCAAATCGCAGCGGAATGTGACGCTTCGCTACGCAGTTGCAAGTTGGGGACTAGGCTCGAGCCCTCGATCCTCCGGTAAATCTTAACACATTCGTGAGCTTGACAAAACAACAGTACACATGGTATAAAAGTTTAAAAGCGATCATAAAAGCTTGCATTTCAGCTCACCTCGTAGTCATGGAAAAGTCTTCGAAACCGGCGCTTAACGCTTGATGGCAAGGAAAGGAATGACGATGCCATCTAATGGACCACACATGAACTATTTAGGTTGTCAGATAAAATAACCTCTGTCTGATAAGCGCCAGAGAAATTTCTTTAAAAAGTGGTCAGTATATGTAACCACCGCCCTTCAAAGAATTAAAGCCTTCAGCCCAACTCATAGTTACGGAAAAGTCTTCAAAATGAGCAGTAAACGCTTGATGGCAGGAAAAGCCATGACGAGGCCGTCTAAAGGATACCGATGAATATTTAGGTGGTCGGACAATATAATCACTGCCTGATAAACGTGAGAGAATTAAAAAAAATGGTCAATACCAGCCTCCAGCCCCGCTCAGGCCTCATTCACAATGCAAACTTAAACGTAACCGTAACGTAGCCGCAAAACCTAGAAATGGGTTATAAAGCGAGATCATTCACAATGCCTTGACGTAAACGTAGACGTGAGACGTAAACTTAAGAGCTCGCAAGCCCCAAGCTTCTACGTTTAAGTTTACGTCGAAATTCTACCGATGACCAATCAGAGAGCAGCATGAAAAAAACAAATGCACAACAAAATCCGTGAGAAAGAAGGTCGACTCCAGATCGATTCTTGTTTATGCGTGTGTATTGGTGTGCGTTGGTGTGTATAGTTGAAAGGTTTTTGTGGAGTTTTGGTACGACTTGCGCAGTGTTGGTTCGAAATGGCAAATAATGCGCCTCCTTCTTCTTTTTAAATAAAGCGACCCTAAAATTAATGCTACTGAAGCTTGCAACAGCACAAGCTGCACGCCCAAATCTCTCTTCATGACAAAATCTGAACGTGGCGTTAAATATATTTGCGGTACACAATTGAAAGCTCACTGCTCGCATATAACCTCAATAGGTAGGGGCGCAACAGCTGCTCGCAAATGCAAAAGGTGAAATCGATAGGAGAGTCGAAAAAAATGCAAGAGACGCATCGATCAATATGTTGAATTCTGATTGGTTCAGGCAAAACCTACGTTCCAGCTTACGTTTGCCATTGTGAATGCTCGTTTTTACGTGAAAAGTTTACTGCATACGTTTACGGCTTACGTTACGTTTAAGTTTGCATTGTGAATGAGGCATTACTCATACGCACCGGGCGGACGAGCACCTTGAGCGCGAGCCCCGTGAGCGGCGCGCGGCGCCTCGCCAGCCCCAGCGGCGTCCAGCGCAGCGCCGCGCCGTCCCAGCGCGCCAGCGAGCGCCAGCGCAGCGGGCCCCGCGCGGGCGCAGCGGCCGGCGCCGGCCGCCACAGCTCGCGCAGCGCCAGCGCCCGCGCCGCCCCGCGCGCCGCGCCACGCACAGCAGCGCGTCGGCCGGCAGCGCGCGCCCGCCCGCCGCCACGCCCCGCCGCCGGCCCCGCGCGCGAACACCAGCCACGCCGACGGCGGCGACGTGCGCAGCCACGCCGCGTGCAGCGCCTGCCGCACGCACGGACCCTAGCCCCTGGCTCCTGGCTCCCGGCCCCTAGCTCCTCGCTCCTGACCCCCGGCCCCTGGCCCCTGGTCCCTGACCCCTGGCTCCTTGCTCCTTGCTCCTCGCTCCTCGCTCCTGCCTCCTGGCCCCTGGCCCCTGGCCCTCGCCCCCGACCCTGGCCCCTGACCCCTGGCCCCGGCCGCGTTCCCGCCGCCGCGCGGGAACCCCAGCCACGCCGCGTGCAGCGCCTGCCGCACCCCGCGCCGCGCACGCACGGCCCCTAGCCACTGCGCCCTGGCCCCTTGGCTTCTGGCCCCTGGCTCGTGGCTCCTAGCTCCTAGCTCCTGGCCCCTGGACCCCCGGCCCCGTTCCTGCCGCCGCGCGGGAACCCCAGCCACGCCGCGCGCAGCGCCTGCCGCGCCGCGCATGCAAACCCTGGGCTCTTGCTCGCCTGGCGCGTGGCTGGAGGGGGCGGGGCGCACCTGGTCGAAGGGGCCGGCGTGCAGGCGCACGTAGAGGCCGGCGCCGGAGCAGTTGGCGCGCGGAGGCGGCGGCGACGCCAGCGCCGCCGTGGGGAACGGCAGCGCCCTCTGCAGCCGCACGGCGCCCAGCGCAGCCCCCGCGCGCGCCTGCGCGTCTTAACAAACAGACGCTCTTTGTTGCTCCTTCGCTGCGGAGGAAAGAGTGTTCGGCAAGAAAACGCACAATCGTAATCTGGTAGCGAAAAGGTGGATAAATGTACATACTCGTGTAATTATTCGTGAATGATTGATTGTTAGTGCTTCCGGACGCGTCAATTACTGTGGTGATTAGTCCTATAAGTATAGTTATCTTTTCTAATACGATGAAAAAGTATGTAGTGTTCCATTTGAAAAAACAAGTTTCCACAAATATCGCGTAAAATAAAGTGATAAAATATAAATGAATACACATATCAATTAGCCCCATTCCCTCATGCACTTTCGTGATAACTGCATTGCAAAAACTTCAACTGTTCAAAAGTTATAGGAGGGCTTAATTACGTGATTCACTATGTACGTTAATTATTATTATAAAATTAATTTTTAAATTAAATTCAACTAAGGGACATTATCATAAATGGATAATTTTATTTAAAATTTAAGAAAATTTTTCTCAAAATTTTGTATTGATTAATAAACTGAAGTGTACCAAATATGGTATAATTTATTCCCTGTGCACAAATGTACCATGTCTCACTAATACTGCACAGTTTATTATAAATGTCTAGTATTATAAATTCAGCAAATGTTATTCCTTGATTTTAGATAATTAAAAAATTACACATCTGCGTGTTAGGTTATACATTACAAAGAAATTGTACAACTCAGCATAATTGTGAACGAACATAATTGCATTTGGCACATTAATATTTGCACTACATAGTCTAACAGCTGAAAAGGCAGAGCATGGCCAGAAGAACTTCCCTTCGAATTTTTTGCAAAGGGTTCAAGGCACGGATCGTCCTGACTCCACTGCGACGGCCTAGTGCGCCCATCCTTATGGGACACTATGTAATAGCCTTTAAAACTAGTGGTGCTACAGAATGGCTCAGACTGTACTGTAGTCAAGTTTTCTAATTTCCTTGGTATGGACTGGCTTTAGGTTCTCGTCCTAACGTGTTGCCAGCTGCCATCTATCGCCGCCTTCAGTACATTTCTTTTCACATTTTCTCAACTTTTCGGTTTCCTAATAGTAGAACCGAAATATTATTTTAATAATATTCAAGAAGGTTGAAACCTGGTTATAAATGACAATTTGAATGGAAACATTTGAAGCCGATTTTAAGAAAATGGTGTTTAAGCGTTGCTGTAAAAACGAATTTTGACGCTCTGTTTCATAGAAAATGTTTGAGTTTTCAAAAAGCATGAACATAATTAATTTAAAGTACATTAACTCTCAAATGCAATAATGTTTACAAGTCTCTCGAAGTGCGAATATTAAACGCGTAAGAAATATTTCAAAAAAATACATTTGTGTAATTTTTGGAAAAACGAAAGAATACAGCAAAATGAACTTTACCACATTTGTAACAGTGCAGAGAGTACGAAGTGTTGAAAAAAATTGAAGAAAAAATTTGGAGCTATTTTTTGAGAAAATGGCGTTTGAGAGTGTCTGAAAAAGTGGAATTTTGGATCCATTTTAACAGAAAACTGTTGACTTTTCAAGAAATTTTATATAACATTATTTATAGCATATGTACTCATAAATACAATAATGTGAACATTTTGCCGGCAATGTAAATATTAACGACATGAGAGGCAAGTCAAAAAATTACATATTTGTAATTTATGAGCAAACAAAAGAATAAAGCAATATGGCGTATATGTTTCCTTATAGGGTGCAATTGGCACTATCCCTAACAAAAATGTAAAGAAAAAATTTGGAGCCGTTTTTGAAAAAATCTTATTTTTGTAATATTTTGAAATTATAAATCTTGCACTAGAAGTACTAAAATTATCAATAAATGTGGATGACTGCAATGAAAGAACTAATTCAGAACATCGAATTTAATTTGAAAGAAAAATCCCATATCTTTAATTTTATAGCTTTAGTTTGACGTCGAAAAAAATTCATACCGTTTGAAATTGTCGAAAATTGAGTTAACCGTGAAAATCGGACCTACAACACCTTTATAAAGTGTATTTTACTCTATTGATACAAGAAATATAAAGAAAAAAATTGAAGCCTTTTTGAGAAAATGTGAAAATATCCGGGGTTCTTCATGTAAAGCAACCCCCCAATTTTAAAGAATGTTTTTCAAAATTTCAAAGCTTCGACTCGATCCAGATGGACAGGGGTTTCTTCAATTTGGAAAAACATTCCCTTCTTTCATTGCGGTCATCCACATTTATTGATAATTTTAGTCTAGTGCAATATTATAAAATTTTTAGTGCAATATTGCGTGCAGTATTTGTAATTTAAAATATTACAAAACCAAAATTTTCTCAAAAACGGCTCCAAATTTTTTCTTTAAATTTTTGTTAGGGATAGTGCTAAACTCCCCACTTCGTAATTTTCTCTTTACTACGTATACTACTTCGTATATAAGTACGTACGTATACGAGAAAGTAAAAATCCTGTGCGTCCCATCTTAGCCGTACTCCCCTAAAGTGCGCTAGGTTAAAGAGAATATTTTGGAATTCCGAATCTCGTTGACCACTTAATTTCGGTCTCCTTTACGGAACGTGTTCTCTCCCGCAACAACGCTTGTTACCGAACACTGGGCTCACGAGGGCGCGCGTAGAGCAGGAAGACGCACACGCTGCGGAGGCGCTCGCGCAGGGCTGCCAACAGCGCAGCCACGTCCACGCTGGCCGGCGGAGGCACCCCTGCCACCCCGCGCGCCATCAGCGCCAGCCACATGGCCCAGCCCGCGAACGCCATCGCCCTCGCAGCGCCCGGCTCGGACTGAAAGCAAAGGCACATAGAAGCGTGCTTCGGACTTTAGCCGGATGAAGTTGATATTAGGCAATACGAGAAAGGGCGTGCAATTTCGCGAGTATGTTACTGTGGATGTAACTGTGAGTATAGCTCAGTTAACTTTGAATTCTTGGCTGTCCGGGATTAGCCGCGTCATGGTCGATGGAGCTGACGTTTCGGCCATCTTGCTGTAGCCATCTTCAGAGCTATACTGCTGCTCTGAAGAAGGCCACAGCAAGATGGCCGAAACGTCAGCTCCATCGACCATGACGCGGCTAATCGCGGACAGCCAAGAATTCGACTCCGGCCGTGGAAGCCTACGACTCTTCAGTTATCTTTGTGAACAGCTGTGTGTAAATAACTGTGTAAAACTGTGGGTATAAAACGTGCCCTAGATTCGAAGTCGGACGATGGCACGGTTTTCGACACTAGCTTGATAGTAAGGTCGAATTTAGTTGCTGTCTGGAGGAGAATTCTAGCGGCCGGCTGCTCTGATCGGTAGTTTTCCGTGGTTTCTCCGATCAACGCCAACCGAATGTCGGAGCAGTACCTTAACAAACGGATCACGGACCGTGCGCGATCTGTCCTAACTCTTCTTCGTCCCATCCTTTCCCCTTACACACACACTAACATGCACTTCTCTACCACTTGCGCGAGAGACCGATCGGGAGCTTAGAGCTTGTCCCGGCTGGGGCGATGTACCACTCGTGGTAGTCACAACATTGAGGAAAAAAATCGTAAGCCGACAGTTAGTCGGCATCGGATCGCTCCATTCAGCGTGAGAAGATATCCACCAACTCCCGCTACAAAGATACACACTATACTTACGGGAATAATGAACTTAGTTGACGTGCTCGGAATCATTAATCAGCCGAAACAATGGAATGAAGATCTGAATGGTTACCACGTACATTGTTCCCTGAATTAATAAATAAATTACATAATCATTTGAACATTAAAAAAATAACTGTAGAAGTTGCGTTCTGTTGTTGCACTGGTCGAAGAGGAAGGGAAGATCGCGTGCGGTCCGTAGCCCGTTTGATAGGGTTATGGTCCGGCATTCGCCTGGTGTTGATCGGATAAACCATAGGAAAGAGCAGCCGGTCGACAGAATTTGTCCTAGCTGACAAACTAGTGTTGAAAATCCTGTCACAGTGGGCACTCAAAGCCTTCTATCTCCTGGTCAGAGGCACTGCAATGTCATCAAGCCAATACGAGTACCGTACAACTTTTATCCGCTTTACAAAAATTAAAATGCACTAATAATTTTGTTTAAATATTGACTACTCGTTGAATGTGGCGGTTCCGATGCCGACACATAAACTGTTTTAAAACTATTTCCAGATGATGAAAATTTCTTTCATTTTTCATTTCTTTCATACGTAGCTTTGTTCAAATATGTTCTTACAGTATTTGGGGCGGGTTTGGTGGTATAACGGTCAGCGTACCGGACTGTTGTACCCGAGTTTGCGGATTCAAACCCGATAGAGGCCGTTGATTTTTAAGGGCGAAAAAATCCTTCGTACGCCTTCCTTCGGATGGGAAGTAAAGCCGGCTGTCCCATGTAGTAGATTTACTGCATGTAAAAGATCCTCAAGCCTAAATGAAGCCTCTGAGCAAAATTGAGATCGCCTGTCTCGTCGCCCAAGATAATACCTCCGTTATCGGCTAGGTAGTGAAAGGAGCGTAGCGAAATTTGCGTGGTTAGACGGAAGAGCAGGCCTGATGGCCCGAGTCTCGCCACGTAAAATAAAGCATTAACTAAAACTACAGGATTTGGCATTGGACTTAACAATGAATTGTAATAGCTGATAATGTTACACTCCCCTTCAAAACTTTGACCTTATTATCTCCAAAAATACTCGTAAGAATCACCAAAATACGTCTAATAGCTCCGTTCCTTCTATTACAAAATCTGAGAATTGCATTAGAAAATATGTAAACTTACAAAAATATAAATATATACTATTAACTCATAATGCATTTTGAGTAAGTTTTTGATCTTATCATAACACAGTAATTAATGCCATGAACTTTGAACTTGTATGTTTACTGTATTTTAAAGCACTTGTAATAGAAATAAATTGTTATTTGAATTTAAACATACTTCTTAATTGTAATCCCGATAATATTAAAATAACTTGCTATTCGAGCCTATATAAAAGTGCATTACGTCGTTAAAATTGATTTCAATGTATTACCTTCTATAACACAGTTCCAGCTATTAATATGCGTTTTAGGCAACCTGTGACAATATATATTCTCGCTCTTCTTTTACAGGCATTGACATCGTTAGATGTCTTCTAAATTTAACCATCTTCCACCTTTTTCCAAAGGGTGAAACATTCTCTGCCACACACTTATTTTCTTAATAGCCTACACAGTATTCTATGATGAGTTTATTAATGTAACAGGCGTGTATTTACAATTGGCAAACATTCACCTAAAGGAACATGTTACTGTCGGGAAGAAAAGACTCACAAACCCACTCTAATTTACTCGCTTTCCCGCCAGAATTGACAATGAAAACAGTAAAACACATTGAGAGATTATATCTAATTTCATATCACTTGTTTAATTAAAAAAATATTCCAAGCGTTCTCCAAGAAAATTGTTCCTTTTACTATTGACTTTTGATATTTGATCATGAGCGCTGATGCGAGTAGTGTCAGACTCCGGAATTAGAGTTGTAGCACATTTAGTTGGATGATACCCCAACAGATGGCAGAAGTGCGCGCTCACTTCCAGAATCCGTCAATGCTACTGTGAAATATGTTTTTTACGATTAGAATCGTTGATCTTCCACAGAGTCCGATCTTGTCTGATGTGCACTGAGAGCAATGACTATATTTCTCCTTCTGCTTTTACATTTCCCACAGCCTTTCTTCACCTCTTTAAGCGTTTCTCCGCTTCATTTTCATTTTCTTTTCCGTTTCGTCTTCTTTTCCTGTTTGTTCTTTCCCTTCTCCCTCTTCTTTCCGTTCTTCATCCTTAAGTATATTTTTTTTTGACAAAATTTCAGCCAAGTCACAGTATTTATTACGCATTCTTTGCCGCAAATTACTACTACCTCAAATATCTGGAATTTCTGTCACCAAATACATTGAAACATTACCAGGATCTATCAAAATGTCACTAACACGAGATTCTATACTAATTTATTTTCAAGAGTGGAGCAGAGGGCTATTGGTGATCTAGTAAAAACATTTTTCTCTAAATAATTTCCAAGAATACATGGTCATTTCATAATACATGGACAACAAATATTTACAATTTCCAGTCAGGAAAGTTGATACTTCTCTAAACTATGAACAATTACAAACTATATTAACTATGAATTTCATTAGGGCCTTTTATTTTCTAAAGGGCTATTTATTTGAAATCATTCCCTTCCAAGCGCTGTTTGTATTTGAATGTATTTTAGTGTACTCTAAATATTTCGGTCTGTCGGCATTTCGTTGATTTTTCTCAAACGCATGTTGATTTCCAATGTAAATGAAATTAACAGCGATAGTTTGCACACTCAATATATATTTTGCAGTTGGAACGTTACATCCATAAAGGTATTCCATGATATTTGCAATACGATCTCCCTAAAACGTATACAACCTCCCTAAAACAGATTATTTCCTGAAAAACGTATATGACGCAAATATATTCACAATATCAATCTCATGAACCAGATACAGCTCTCTTCTCGAAAAAACTGTATTTTAAAATCTGTTAAACCAAAAAGTCTTCTTTGTTATTTAACATAATTGTATATAGAATTCTATTCTCAACGTAAACAACACAGTATTATCGCAAAGTTCAATGTCACACGTGGATTTATTTAATTCTTTCTTCATAACAATTCTTGAAATTTTGCTTGGAAATATTTTATCTACCACGATCTAAAACGAATAAATCTGAATGAATAAATAAACAAGTAAAAACCATCTACGAACGCGCTTTGCTCACCACAAATTCACAAGCATAAAGGCAATTTTAACACCAGTTTTAGGAAAAAGATGAGTGATATGACCTTTGCACCAGGGATCTCCCTCCCAAAAGTTTGCTGCTGCTGCTAAGGACAGAGTTTCAATCAATCTATCTTCTAGAATTCAGTGGGAAATACAATTATTCAAATTATCGTTTCCATGTTGTCGCGGCAGGAAGTAATAAGAGCCAAAATTTATTGCTTATTTATCCTTGAAAATAGATTTTATTACATGGGAGTTTTTTTTTTTCTCCCTTTCAAAAATTCAAAATTTAAGTAGTATATGACTTACTGTAGGGATCACAGAATTTTGAAAATGTGCACACAATTCACTTTTCCCCATAACACGTCATACGCAGTT
Organism: Teleogryllus oceanicus; assembly: GCA_964035755.1. Taxonomy (NCBI): domain Eukaryota; kingdom Metazoa; phylum Arthropoda; class Insecta; order Orthoptera; family Gryllidae; genus Teleogryllus; species Teleogryllus oceanicus. Next base: position 4,712,129 of record CAXIVR010000009.1, on the reverse strand, counting down.
TTTAACTGTTTTTTTGACGTAAAATAAATAAAATCAACTTCCTGAAGATATATTTTGGCACTTAGATCGCTTCGCTCTGCCACTCCAATGCGTATAAATGTTGAAGGCGTTCTGTCCGTAGGCGTTTTATGCAGTGGGCGCATACTGTACGGAACAATATTTGGCAATTACAAGGGTGTTCTGAAAACTAGTTGTACCACAACACCCTCGACTTCGTTGAATTGATATGGTAACCTGTCACTAATTGAACTCGCAAAATCATTTCTAACTCGCGAAAATACTTGCTCGCTCCCGAGCGCGTTCGTTCGGCACGCAATAAACTTCACTAGACCACCTCGCTCTCTGGATACAAACAAAGCTCCCGTCACATCAAAAAGGAAGTTAATTTTTTGCAATAAACGAAATTTTAGAGGTCGGACTGTCATATTATAAAGCGAATATTGCTCTACTTGAGTATGAAAGAAAGATTTGAAGCCGTTTTGAGACAATCTTTGAGTTTTTTTTAAATCTCAGTTTTCACTCATAATTACACGAGGACTACTTATGTGTCCAAACAAATTGTATATGACTTTATTTGATTACGTAATTTTAAAAAACGATTTTCATTAAAAATATATTTATCTTCAATAATCTACTTATACGAAGTTGTCGAAATATTTTTAACCTTTACAATGTTTAAACTTCAAGAGATTTTAATTAAAATAGCACATACACCATTCTTATTAAAGTACTTTCTTCTAATCGAGGAAAAATATTAAAGAAATATTTGATTTATTGATTGACTGATTATTTTGTGTGTCTGAGCACGTCTGCGGCTTCTACCGTAAGTGTAGTGCATTTCATACCGCGGGAGAGGGTGAATGAGATTCGGTGCCGAACTTCACCTCGACCTGCGGGTTTCTCACTCTAGGTATCTGTCCGCCCCAGCCGCTACATGTTCTAAGACTGCTTACATGTGTTGTAAAGTAGTGCATGCAAATGTAGGTGCCTGGATATATTTGTATGTGTGTATAAGGGAACAAGGATAAGGAAGGAAAGATCGCGCGCGGTCGTTAGTCCATTCGTGAAGATATGGCTCCAGAACCGCCTGGTTTTGTTAGGAGAAACCTCAGAAAAGCACGGAATCAGGAACTCGACTCCCAGAACTCTCCTTCAGAGAGGTCGTCAATTCGACCCCGCTGTCTAACTAGAGTCGCAAATCCATTCTAAGATCTTACGACCAGAGTCGCCGCTGTAGCAATAGGTTGCTGCCCTGAACCATCTCAACCAGTAGCGATTTTTGAAAATATTTCGAAAATGGCATAGAAATTTCTTATGCAGTACCACCCAAAATTAAAATTCCCTTTCTAAGTATAGTGAGAATCTTGTGTATAGTGACATTCCAACATAAACGGACAAACAAATACGCAGGAGGAGAAAAAGTACTTTTTCGGTATCATGATCCCACAAAACGTAGATTGTGACTACACTTCGTATTCTGGAAGGTGACATACGGCATTTAGAAGCAATAGCAGCAGCACTTACTTTCGTTTCAGGGTTCCACGAAACGAATTTTTTCTGTCAAAAATACATTACTTTTGTTTTTACGAAATAGGTATGAAAAAGCACACAAACCGCTCCCCAAAACCATAAAGAATTTGAATAGTGATTTGATCATTTTATATTATATAAAAATGTAATGAATATGTTATTGATGTTTTAACCGATTCTCAAGTTTCCTCTTTCCCTTGTTCTCCTGTTTCATTATTATTAATTCCCTTCTCTTTCGTTTTTATTACAACCACATCATATGCCAACGACAAGTTTCAGTTTATGCTCAAAGATTTATGCGGTGTAAATAAATAAGTTCTATAATCCGGAATAAAATTAGTGGTACAAATTTTGTTATTTTCATCGCATTTTACTCATATTATTTAAAATCTTGCATTAGCTATTACAAATGTTTTTTCCTCTTTTTACAATAAATTTGCAACATTTTCCTCTTTGGCCTTAAAAAGCATGAGACTCAAATGTACTGTAGAGATTAGTAATGTCCTCATGGGACAAGGGTGGATTGTTCCCAAGTGCGCTGTGATTGTGAAAGGATGAAAGACTGTTTCTTGAAATAAAATTTTTAAAACTATAGTGTATCAAAAGTGTATAACTCGCGGTATTATAATTTTGTGCTTCCCCGTTTTGTTTGCGTATTGTGCATTGGAGAGGTTATTTGGGAAACGGATAACGCTTTTTTCCAACATGGCGAACCCTTTCCGGAAGTGGTGCTGGTTCAGGGACTCCTCAAGGCCGGAAATTGCGTCACATTGCACGGGTGGCTGTATGTCCATCGCGGCAGTCACGCCAATGAGCGCGCGCGGGTCAAGTGCTGGAAAGCAGGGCTTGTGGTGACGCGAGTGAAGCTGAATTTGACGGACGCTCTCGTCAAGAAGAATGTCGAAGATTTTGTATATCCTATCGCTTTGCGAAATTAATATGAATTCTCGAATTCTGGATTTACAATTTTGTTAATATAGGCTTCAGTTTGCAAAAAAATTGGTAAGTACTACATGCAAAGTGGACTGTGAATTTTCTCTAAAATAATAAGCGCTCCACGTTTCAATGAGCTTGGACACAGTGATAGGTGTGCCACAAGGTTCAGTTTATGTTCCAATTGCGGAGATTTTGAAGTTTAATTTTAACTTCTCTGGTTGGAAGCTATTTTGAAGTCTTTATTAAAATTCAGTCAATTAATCGGTTACACCAAACATTATAATATTGCTTGAATAATATTTTTTGAGTCATTTTTCTGGTTTTTCCTTTTAAACACTCACTGAATGGCACCTATGAATGTCATAAATTAATATTATTTATTTTATTATTATATTATTTATTTTATTATTATATTATTTATTTTATTATTATATTATTTATTTTATTATTATATTATTTATTTTATTATTATATTATTTATTTTTTTTTTTTTTCTTTAAATATGTGGTCAAATTTTAAAAGTACTAATGGAAATCAATGTGATGATAATTTAATTAAGTTAATGGTATTTATAATATTATCTGCATGATACAGGCTTCTGCCTCAATGAAAATCTTAATTTTAAAAAAGTACTCAAGGTGTCTTCTTTGTCAAGATTTCTTTATTCACGAAGATTGTACAAGTTTCTGGTAAGAAGATTAAAAGTAAACTTATATTAGTGAAACATATGGAAACAATTAATAGAATGATTTTACTAGATGTTGAAAAATATTTCTAGAATGATTTCCTGATATGTAATGCATAGGATTTGTAAATTTACTTCCTACTGAAAGGGAGGACTTGTCCTACAATAAATTAATATTGGATTATAAATTAATATTGGATATAAATTAATATGGACTAACGAGTTAAACCAATAAACTTACTCTAGTCGTTAGAGATAATGAAAATGTGAATTTGAATCAAACCTTCTGTCGTCAACTGTGAACAGTAAAGAACCAATTAAAATGATCTTAAATATACTATCAGATAAGAAGTTAAAATCACTTTATACTGAACATGCCTCGGCTACACAATGTCCAAGTTTACCACTATTTGAGAAGGTTTGTAGACATATCGAGGCTCGTCACAAAAAGATTTTGCTTTAAACTTAAATTTTGTAGTTTTCAAATGTATCTACGTTGATGAGCAGTTTTTGATATCTTGGCAATTCCTATAAGATGATGACCTTGTTCAAGAAGTAGTAACTATTAGTACTATTGATAGTGCTTTGTAATAAAAATTCAGGGACATAGATATTGATCATCTTGTTGAATGGTCGCGGTTATGAAGCCTCGCTCTTAGTGAAAGTCATGGGTGTCGGTCATTGAAAACTCGGGAATCCCCACTCAGATATGGCGCTCAAAAACTACATTCATTGGTGCCAAAAAAGCTACTCTTCGCTCAGCAATGCGAAACACACATCAATTTTCTTAAAAAGAAATTCATTTATTTTCCATTCAGTGGGTTTTAAAAAACTTGTCTAAAATGTACCGCATTAGTACTCTTAAAAGTGAAATTCTACTTAGTCCATTGAGTGATTTTGTCATACATTCTTATGGTTTTATATGCATAATGCAAACAGACATTTATATCAGGTACAATGATTTTATGTCCGTAATTCAACGAAGTCAAAAATGCACAGAATGGGTAAGAAAATTTCGCAAGCATAACAAAATTAGCACAAAATCGGCACGATACTTTGTTGAACCTTGGGAGTACCAAGATTTTCTTGCATACTTCGATTAATAAGAGACGTAACGAACTTGGTTGGTTGGTTTGTTACCATCTTTTGTACCGCTGAATTGAATAGTTCCGTTTTTGGTACTACAAAAGTCTTGCGTTTCTGATTCCGGTAAGTGTAGAGATATTAGAGAGTTTTTGCAAGACGGGAAATCTATTGTCGTAGTACGTAAACATTATCGTCAATAGGAAATGACGTGTCTTCACAAAAATGAGTTTCTGCATGTCATACAATCGAAAACATGCCTTAAAACTAGAAACTAATTGAAAGCGAATACCTCTAGCAGGATGTAAAAGCTTTTATTAAACATGTGTATCTCTGAGTCCATTTTTGATGTCATAAGCTTTACAAGATAGTAAAACGTGTGATAGACCCCTATATGAAATTAACGGAGCCTCAATATATACATAACCTCCAAATTCTTAACAATTACCTTAGTTTATTTCAGACATATTTGAATGAACTTAGAAAAATAGCCATTAAGTTCCTGTCGTATTATATTGGTAATAGGGATATTGTATCTTTAATTACTTCCATTCTTATTTATGTTAGTGTTGAATTCGTGTTTAGAGGTGACGGCGAAAACTACGTAAAGTGTACGTTTTGAACATATTTGTCGTAGAGGACAAAACAGGGAGAATGTCCGAACCAGTCAATCGAAATCCCGTCATTTGATGCCGGCGCATGAGCGGTTCAGTTCTCCACAGAATTGTCGTGATATGTCTTTCAAATTAACGACTTGCAAAACTCTCTATTGAAATAACTATGCTCTTCATTTTGACAGACCCCTTTGCCGCAGGGTGCAAAGCGACTGAGGGGACTTCGTGAACACTTCGTGAACACAACGAGCGGTTCTCCTCCCGCCATGCGCGCTCCTTCGCTCCTCCTGTTCTGCGCTGGGGTTGGGCTCCTCGGTAAGTCGCTGCAGTCGCTGTCTGGAGGAGAATTCTAGCGGCCGGCTGCTCTGATCGGTAGTTTTCCGTGGTTTCTCCGATCAACACCTGGTGAATGCCGGAGCAGTACCCTACCAAACGGGCCACGGACCGCGCGCGATCTTTCCTTCCTCTTCCTTGTCCAATCCTCTCCCCTTACACACACACTTACACTCACATGCACTACACTACCACATATTTCGGGAGACAGGTCGGGAGCTTAGAGCTTGTCCCGGCTGGGGCGGTGCCCCGCTGGTGAGAGAGTCCTGGTGAGAGGGAAACCCCAGTAGCCGACGGTAGGTCGGTGCTGGATCTCGTCATCCATCGGGGGAACATCCCCGCCATCTCTCGAGAAAAAACATGCACTACACTAACGAGACTAATGACCAAAGCAGTTGACGCGCCCGGAAACCCGAAAAAAACAAACCAAACCAATCGGTGAGTCGCGTCGCTTTCAGGGAAGTCTTCGGTCAAACTATTTGTCGTACTCGCTCCCCTGTTTCTGCAACGACTAAAATTCACGTTTTTTACGTACTGCTAATTTTGAAATAAACACTGTTCATAACATTGGCTGATTCAGAAAGTATTTTAAGGGGGCCTTTTCAGTTGGGACACCCATAAATATTTTTAAAATAATGTTTTTTAATCCTTAGCATAAAATGAAAGCATACAATAGATGCATGAGACACTTCGGAGGTAGAAGTAGAATTTAGGAAAAGTTGACTTTATGCATCGTTTATTCCCGATTTGGTAACTAATATTATTTTCATAAGTTTAAGAAATGGTTATGTGTAATTTAATTCAAGGAAATCTCTTTTAATTAACGACAAATATTTTTATTTAATTATCAATTTCTATACACTTAAAAAATGTTGGTTTATAGTAGATGATAATTTGGAGTGTAACGTTTCTAAATGTTTGAGTCGATGGTTGTACGTGATCTGGTTGAGGACGGTCCTTTGTGAGCGTTCGATCAAATTTTTCATCCAAAATTCTTATTTACTGTTCAACTTCATCTAAGTTGAAACTGGTGTTGAAATAATCACTCACGAACATTGACATTTTGTCCAAATCTTTTTTCAACAAAGCTACATCTTTAATAGTGTATGCCAACTAGACGTCCTGAATGGAGTCAATGATATCATTAAATTTTGTATTGATTGATATGTAGATGCCAACATCATAATTATTTGCCCTTTTTCCATTAGCGTTTTTTTGTTATTTTAAGGTCGCATCAACATCTAGGGCCTTAACGACCACTATTGGAGTTAACGTTATGGTAACTATGAAGATGAAATGATATGATGATAAGGATTGAAAGGACGAACACAAATACAACCATGCCCGAAGTGGGACTCGAACCCGCGACCCTTTGGTCTGAGGTCACTAAAACAATACGGCCTTAGCGATCTCTGTCACCGGATCGGCTCCTGCTGATATTGACCTGCAGAAATGTCACTAATTCCTGTGCTCTGAAATCCCATTGTATGTTCCATTACAATGTTCACCAGAAGTCCCACATCTTCCCCACATGTTTGCTCAAACGTTCCCCCAAACGTTATCTCAGATGTTTCCCCGGATGAAATTGTTGAAGGTATTTCATTGTTCATATTGATATTTAAAGATTCCATTGAAATTGTATTAGAAGTGTCTAATGCCGGAAATAAAATATTGTTCATTTAAGGTTTCGAATGTCCGAGGCACTTGCTTATTACTTTTAATCATTAACTAGTTATGAAAATAATAGGAAAAGTCGAAATGTTATAAGTAAACACTAAATAGATTATTATACCAAAATTCAAGAGAAAATTAGCTGCCGTGCTCAACCTAAAGCAACATCCTCTATGCACACGTACCAATAATCCCTTGCCACGAGTCGTTTACTGTTTATAGTGGGTTCAATGGGGGCCGTTTAATTGTAACAATTCTGCATGCGCTTTACATTGCGTGCGCAATGTCAGTGAGGACTCACATGCTTCAGCTACAGCGACCATTTTGCTGTACAGAGGAAGTCTGGCGCAACTTGCTGGAGCCATCTACGAAGTTGATGGCACACGTCGTCCGTACATGGTAAGTATTAGAATTATAGCGCTTTCCATTCGCCGCACTGGTGCGCACCCAGTGCGCACTCAGGGCAGCTTTCGTGAACTCTCCAGTCTGGTGTGGAAAAAGTTGACTTTCGTAAATAAAAATAATGAAAGAAGTTAACTAGTAGTGCTACAATAGCACGAACTTTCTCGCATTATCTCTACATTTAAAAAATTTTGAATATTTAAAGAGTTCAACGAAAATAAGACCTGCGTAATCCTTCTAAGTTTCTTATTCTATCCGCAGAAGAAAAATAATTGAAGAATAGATTTGGAGTGGTTTTTCAGGAAATACGTTTTTCTAAATTGCATGAGTTTCAAGCACTAATTACAGAAAAACTACTCTACTCTAATCTTTTTTAAATTGCTGATTTTTAAAGTATATTTTAAGGCAAAAATCTCTATCTTCATTTTTGTAGTTTTCAAATGTTATATTTTTGCAATTTTTAAAGATACAGTGTTCGTCGAAAATGAGTTTGGCACCAATTTTTCTCGTCCTTTGATGCACACGAGGAGAAAGTTTAAAGACAAAATTGCAGCCGTTTGAGAGAAAAAAATGTTAAAAAATTAGAGACTTCTATTTTCCATACTAAATTACGCAAAAACTGTTCATATTTTCAAATAATTGACCATTTTTCAAGATCTGCCTTTTCAGAACAGTTTTTATTCAGGAAAAATACCTAATCATCTATATTCTAGTTGTAGCAAGACATCGAAAAAATTGAACTTTGGCAGTTATCGAAAAGTCGAGGATTTAAAAGAAAATCAGGTTTGCATCATTATTTTGATAATTCCTTACATTAACTGAAGATAACGTTAAATAAAAATATTGATGCCATTTTTGATAACATTTTGAATGTGTTGAGGCTTCATGTAAAGTCGGCTACCTTCGAAATTCAAAACATCACTTTGAAACTCCTAAAGCTTCGAATTCATATCGATCGGGGAATATCAATTCGGGAGAAAATCGGCTGAACACATTTATGCAATAGCGTTGACAACAGACAAACGTTTTGCCGACAATGCATTTTTCGTTATCAAGGACTTCAAAACACGGATTCTGATTTCGACATGTTAAAGGAAGTAACTTACGATGTTTAGGATCAAGGTTTATCCAGTTTTTCTTTACCAGGACCTTTTAATAAGAGTTTTTGTATAAAAGATTCACCGTTTTCCGGTCCCCGATTACAATACTTTCCTTCTTTCCTACCTAAGGGCCACAAAGCAAAATTAAAGTACTCATTAAAGGAACTTTAATGTTATCATTATTAAATTCCTCCCAATAACTAGTGATATTATGTACTAATTATTACTATTAATTGTTTTTTAATTAACTACATTCTTGTGACTTATTATTAGTGAATGTAAGCTTAATGCATGTAAAATTAAGTTATTCTGCCACCAAGTTACTCTACTTAATTGCAGAATTAATTATAAAATCTAATATAATCTAACTAATAACTTACACTTTAACACACACACAAACATTAATAAGTTACATCTTACACACCCACACCCACACACACTTACACTAACATGCTCTACACTACCACATATTCCGGGAGACCGGTCGGGAGCTTGGAGCTTGTCCCGGCTAGGGTGGTGCCCCGCTGGTGGGAGAGTCCTGGTGAGGAGGAAACCCCACTAGCCGACGGTAGGTCGGCGCCGGATCTCGGCATCCAGCGGGGGAAGATCACCGCCATCTTCCGAGAAGAAACTGCACTACACTAACGGGACTAATGACCAAAGCAGTTGACGCGCCCGGAAACACGAAAAAATCAATCAATCTTTGATTAGAAATATGGTTAGTTGATTGCCTGGGGTGTTGTTTGAAATGGGTATTTGGATTTGTTCTAGGCTGGTTATTCTTATAAGTGAAGTTTGAAATTGGATTGTTTGATTTGAGAAATAAGAAGTTGTTGGTGGAGAATCCAGATGCGAGAGGCCTGCCATTGTTTGATTTAGTTTTGGGATTCCTGGCTTCTGTATTTGTTGGGGGAGGGGGTTCTACAAGTTTCTTGTAGTAAGGACATTCCTTAGTTCGTGTATCTACGCGTTGGAGGCCCTTACAGTTCTTACAAATCAGTACTTGTTCCCTTTGGGGACAATTTACTGAGTATTGGTTCTTTGACAGTAAATACACGCGATTGTGTGGTTGCAGTTATGTTTGGCGTGCCCAAAGTCCAGACAGCGCAGACATTGCCCGAATTGAAATATGTTTATCTTTCGTGGGCAAAATAGTTGTGATTTTTTTGATATGGGTTTTTTGCCGATACCCATCGACAAAAAACTCAATTACGATCGTGTAAAAAAATTTCATTTCACGCACTTAATGTAAAGGTAATTATTTCTGAATTGGAGGCCTCCGAGACACTATAACAACACTACACTATTATTTTAAATCATTAATTTACTGCACACATAAAAAATACTATTTATGGCATCTAGTATTTGGGGCTGTCTAATTGAATTGTTTTGGTAAAAAAATCTGCACTATTTGCTGCAACATTACAGTTCTTTCTTTCTACTACGTATTCGAAAAAGGAAAAATTAACACGAACTAATCATTTTATTACGTGCAGTAGAATCCATGAAGTAGAGTAGTTTGAACAAAATCCTTACAGTGGTCCTGTCTTTCATCATTTTGTTTAAAAAATGTACAGCAGTTTACATGCATTTCCGACATAATTTTTTTCGAAAAATATCCTCCTGTAATGAGCCATTGACTTGTGTTCAGTAACTCGAATCGTTACATTTCCGTTTCCTAATTTCCGTTTGTGATGTTCAATTGTTTTTATATTTGAAAAACAATTTCCGTTTCAGTAATAGTATATGAGATGTTTCATCACTTTCAAAGTTTGTTAGAAAAATAATCAGCTTGTAATCAGAAAAATAATTAATTTAATTTAATTAATTTCATTTAATTAAATTAAATAATTGTCAGTTTGTTAGAAAACAAGAATGATGTATTATTAAGATATGTCAATGTGACTAGCGACTGGCATCACCATCCCGCTGTAAGATTCCTTTTTGTGAAGAAAATCACCAGTTAACCCTCCAATTTATATTGAATCTAACACCATAAGATTGTGCAAAGTTACACATTGCAAATATGATTTTCTTCTTTATGTATTTCGAGAGGATTTCTAAGGGCTCAAACGTCGAATATTACAAATACATAATTAAACATTTTAATATCTGTTCATTTTTATGAAGGTCGTTGTATCTTACAGTTCTCATATTTTATAAAAATGTTAGTTGTATGAAGTTAAGATCTTTACTTATGCCACACATTCAAGTTATTACATTATAAAACCTTATCATTAACCGTTGGAACGAACAAAAATGCCACGTGGCAGACGATTTTTTCTTATCGTGACGTGAGACTATGGAACTGGCGGATGCAACATTTCATAATGGTCGGTAAAGAACCTGGCAAAAACTGATGTCAACAGGAAAAACCTGCTTTTCAACCAGGAGGCTTCGCAAAGCTAAAACAGCTATACAAAAAAACCGAAAACATGGAAATTGTGAGGGGTTCTGTGGATTTCGTGTTTATGATGATGATAAGGCATTGTTAGCAAGAATTGCCGTGGTTCATTAACTTTCGGCAGTAATAATATTGAACGTAAATGTTTTTGAAAAGGCGTTTCTCTGTAACAGAAGTCATTTTATTCAACTAGCGGCACGTCTTCGGAAAAGTAACTAGCAATTCAACTAGCAACCTTGCGGTACGTCTTCGGAAAAGTAACTTTGCAAAGAAAAGGAAACACTGTCATGACGTGAATGAACATGTTTACCGACTTGCATATTGAGCATGATCCCAAGAGTAGGAAAAAAATAGATCGTGGGCTTCCAAATGCCATATAGTGTTCTTGAAAGTCTAAAAATATACAACCTCGTTTGATTTCTCTCCAAATATATACAAGTTTTATCACCGTTTTTGTATTGATTCTATTTCATTGGTAAAACAGAGAACCCATTTTCGGAGTATATTGCAGACAAATGGAATTTTTATAATTCTTTGAGAGCATTCATATTTCTCTTTATGCGTACTGTTCAGCGTGCAGTAGAGCATTTCTTTATGAATTTGTTTTATTTCCAAAGGCCTCTTACAAACTAAAAGAATCTACTTCCCCGAAATTTAAGTTGTATTGCATTTAGAACATTAAGTCATTTTAAAAATTCAAATTTCAAATAAATTTAAAGGATTAACAAACTTGTTAGATTCACTTCCATAAAATGTTTTGTTAATCTTTATTTTTAGGTTTTATGTGTATTAATATTTTTTTCGTTCAAACCTTTATTATGCGAACCAATGACGATTGGCGCACTCCAGGATCAAAGCACTGGAGATATGATGGATGACGGTTACTCTGACCGGGAGGTCCTAGATTCAAGTCCCGACCTTGGGAAGATTTTCGTCACTACCTTGTCAGGTAGGTGAACTGTCGCTGTCTGGAGGAGAATTCTAGCGGCCGGCTGATCTGATCGGTTGTTTTCCGTCGTTTCTCCGATCAACACCAGGCGAATGCCAGACCAAGTACCCTACCAAACGGGCCACGGACCGCACGCGATCTTTCCTTCCTCTTCCTTGTCCTGTCCTTTCCCCTTACACACACACTTACACTAACATGCACTACCCTACCACATATTCCGGGAGACCGGTCGGGAGCTTAGAGCTTGTCCCGGCTGGGGCGGTGCTCCGCTGGTGGCAGAGCCCTGGTAAGGGGGAAACCCCACTAGCCGACCGTAGGTCGGCGCTGGATATCGCCATCCCGCGGGGGAAGATCACCGCCACCTCCCGATGAAAAAACATGCACTACACTTACGAGACTAATGGCCTCGTTAGTCGGCGTGCCCGGAATCGCTAGCAAGCAAGCGCCGCCTGCAGCTGTTGTGTGCGCAGGTGTCCATCGAGCGACGGGGCCGCCACCACTGCGCAGGCGCAGTCATCAGCGCGCGCTTCGTGCTCACCGCCGCCCACTGCTTCCGCAGGTGAGCGCTTCCAGCACCGACTCCCACTAATCACTATTCTACTCCAACTAATCACTAATCTACTCCCACTAATCACTAATCTACTCCAACTAATCACTAATCTACTCCCACTAATCACTAATCTACTCCAACTAATCACTAATCTACTCCAACTAATTACTAATATACTCCAACTAATTACTAATCTACTCCAACTAATCACTAATCTACTCCGACTAATCACTAATCTACTCCAACTAATAACTAGGGCCCGGATTTTAGTGACTTAAAAATCAGCGAAATATGCATGCATGTACGACCTAAAACTTATATAAATATGACGTTATACAAGTTTATTTTTCAAAAATTCCTGTTGACTTTTTTAGATACAACAAATACAAATTTCATTTAAGAACAGATTGTGAGCACGGTACATACTGTTTGCAGTTTTTGGAACTAACTAGCATAAAAAAAATTGCTTGTGTGTGTAAAACAATTCAGGTACAGTACAGTGAAACCCATCAAACAAAATGTCTTGCTTTACTACTGCATACTGCTTGTTTAATGTTTTCTAATTTCCTCTCAGTCTCCAGTGGAGTCACCAAAAGAGATCAATTTTCACTCAATTCTTTGCTCCACCGCTCTATATAAATGCTCTCTCGTTTCCTCATCACTTACTTCAAGTTTCCGATTCATACCTCTGCCCTGTTCACGCCATGATCTCTCGGGGTAGGCCACATGCTATTTTTGCCTCACCACCCGCGACCGGTAGAGGTAGCTCAGTGCATCAACTGATGCCACTGCAGCGTCTCTGACCGGCAGGTCCTAGGTTCGAATCCTGACGGCGGCAGTTTTTTCGACACTAGCTTTTAAGCTAGGTCGAATTCAGTTGCTGTCTGGAAGAGAATTCTAGCGGCCGGGTGGTCTGATCAGTAAGTTTTCGGTGGTTTTTCCGATCAACACCAGGCGAATGCCGGAGCAGTACCCTATCAAACGGGCCACGGACCGCGCGCAATCTCTCCTTCCTCTTCCTTGTACTATCCTCTCCCCTTGCACACACTTACACTAACATGCACTACACTACCACATATTCCGGGAGACCGGTCGGAAGCTTAGAGCTTGTCCCGGCTGGGGCGGTGCCGTGCTGGTGGGAGAGTCCTGGTTAGGGGCAATCCCCACTAGCCGACGGTAGGTCGGCGCCGGATCTGTCCATCCAGCGGGGAAGATCACCGCCATCTTCCGAAAAAAAACATGCACTACACTAACGGGACTAATGACCAAAGAAGTTGACGCGCCCGGAAACACGAAAAAACCAAACCAAACTCACCACCCACGAGGACCTCGTCTCATGCGGCCTGCGGGGCATCAGTTGGACAACCCTGCGCCAGAAAATATCGTGTCCGAGTTATGCACGACGGTAATGTGCTTTGCAGGGTACGGGTTCTGCAGGTTGCATGTGCGCTTGATAATCCGAATACGCATGAATCTGCGAACATTAATTTTTCGATTTCTGTATCTCTGATGCATCTTCCTACCCGTCAACAATTCGTTTTTGGCTTCTTATTTAAGAGAAAATCCGTCATTTTTTCTTAACGAGGGAATGAAATACGTACACACGAATTCTGTTAATACGCGAAGCTAGATTAAGAGTTCATTAGAATTCTATTACTGTGCTGAATCACATTTGAGCTGTCTTGTCTATATAGCGAAACACAAAATTGAGAGACATTCAGATATTAACATTCATTGATGTATCCTCTATTGGCCATCGAAATGAAGAAATATATGAAAATTCTCAATAATGTATTTATGTGAATATAAATTAAAACAATGAAATTTATATATCTTACTGTGTTTCTTTTCGTAAGCCAGAAAAAGATAATCAGATAGCAAATATATTCTATTTGCAGTGTTGCCAACTACAGCGTGCGGGCAGGATCAGTCATGGCTCAACAAGGTGGAATCCAATATGAGATCGCGGAAATCATCATTCATCCAAAATACAATGTTTCGGAGGTGGCATTCGACATTGCTCTAGTGAAGGTACGCTCTGAAGAATGTTTCACAATACAATTATATTAATATCATATTGTTTATTTGTTGATCAATAAACGGAAATAATTGTTTCAAAAATTAATATAAATTTTAAATTTTGATATTAAGTATACCACATTTTGTATCAAATGTTAAAGTGTTTCGATACGTCATGTTGAAATATTCAACATAGGAAATATGTCTCCATTTCTGGAGGTTTAATCATTTTCTGGTTGTGTTTTTATTTGATTGTTGTTAGTAATGCGAATGCGGAGTTTCATTGTTGGACAATACTATTAAGCGTTACAAAAATGAAAAATAGTAAAAACGAATTATTTCCGAATGGAATGTTTTCTGATGCAATGTAACGAAAATAATATCACAACTTACATCAATCGTCAATGCACGAGTTAATATAAATATTCGAGTTAGTGATTTATGAATGGTTTCAAAAACACTGTTTAAATCGTAAACCACTCAGTCAAAGACGGGCCATTTCTCATATCCAAGGTGACATTGGCAGCTTTTGCTTTACACTGCCTTTGCACTATTCTCTATAACACTTCAGTCACACTAATCTTGCCCTCTAGAAACAATTTCTGATCACAAAAGAAAATACATCACTTACCACCAAACATAAAAAAATCAAATGAAAATTATCAGGCAAAACAAATTAACTATAAAGAATAAGTGATAACAAATATTGACCATAGTATTAGAGATACCCCGTCTACGAAACTATAATAAAATGTTACTACAATATGGAAATTGTATTTTTTGTATAGTTATTTCTTCTTCATTATTTATCTCATTCCAATCCAAGTTAATTTTGCCCATGGTATCTCAAAGCAAAATGATTATGAATAACTTGCACTCTCTACCATTATACATTTGTTGTGGAAAATGTTGGTGTTAATACATCGATGAGCATGACTTGACTAATGGAATTTCATTGTTAATTCGTGTGTTGCGCAGAATAATAAATAGTAATGAATAATGCATCACAAAATATAGCCACCTATTATTCTAATTTATTTGCAAAGAGGTTTTCAGCCAACCAAAAAACAAATACGAATTTACTCACATTTACTTTTGCGAACAAAATTGCTCACGGAACATGCGTATTAATAATAGGACTGGACTGGATGAATGGACACATTGCTTAGTACATCGAATATACTTGAGTTTTGACGAAAACTATATTATAAATAATAAATACATCAATTAAAATGTTAGTTATATTACAGCTGAATATATTGAGTTCAGAAATTTCATAGGTCAATCAAATAACTAAAATGGAAATGGGATGGTCACGTGGCAAGATTAAAAGATGACTGATAGACATATATGTTAACAAACTGTGACCCGAAACAGGGAAAAAGAAGCAGAGGACGTCCTTAACAAAGATGGGCCGACGTCTTTAAGAGTGAATATGGCAACATTTGGTCAAGAATAGCAAGGAACAGATAAATATGGAAGGCTCAAGAGAAACAAATGACAAGGTGGCAAGGCATTAGTGAAAGGAAGAGCTAAATCAGAATAAGTGTAAATAGTGAAAGTGTAAATATTAGTGTAAAAACAACAATTTCTTAAGGATTGGTTCAACTTGAGAATTAAGCAGAACTACCTGTGTTCCGACACCTTTGTTCTTTCAAGGATTCAACAGGCTCACCTCATCATAAATCTCTAACAACAAATTTATTTATGTTATATTATTATTTTTCTTATTTATTCCATTTTATTTATTAAAGCGTTTATATATTTCTTCAGGTAAGACGAGAGTTCATCATGTCCCGTGATATATATCCTGTAAGACTGGCAGAGTTTGGAGACCCAGAACCAGCAGATTACGAGGCTGAACTCTGTGGCTGGGGACACACAAAGGTAAGGAAAAGTTTATAATAATGCGCTTTTGATATTTATGAAAGAAATTGTGTTGCGATTATAAATAAATGAATTTCCATATTTATTATGGAGAAGAAATGTTGAAATCCGAGTTTCCTCCCTTCTAAGTCAATTTACATATGTTTACATCAAACCATGTAGGAAATGGAAGTAAATAGTCTTAAGGTATTCCAAGGCCTTTTAAAATTAATCTTTCAATCCTCTTCCCTGTCCTTTCCGCAACAATAGCTAGCATTACCGGGAGTGGTGGCTCAGTGCATCAACTCATGATGTCACTGCAGTGCTTCTGAGGGGGAGGTCCTAGGTTCTAGTCCCGACGGCGGCAGGATTTTCACATTAGTTTTTCAGCCAGGTCAAATTTAGTCGTCCGGTTGACAATTCTAGTGGCCGGCTGTTCTTATCGGTAGTTTTCCGTGGTTTCTCCGATCAATACCAGGCGAATGCCGGAGCAGTACCCTACTAAACGGGCCACGGATCGTTCACGATCTTCCCTTCCTCTTCCTTGTCCTATCCTCTCCCCTTACACATACACACTTACACTAACATGCACTACACTATCACATATTCCGTCGGCGCCGATTCCCGCCATTCAGCGAAAGGAAATCACTTCTATCTCCCGAGGAAAAAACACGGACTACACTTACGGGACTAATGACCTAAGCTGTTGACGTACCCGAAATCACTAACCAAACAACCAATCAAACCTAAATGGCCGGTGACCCAACCACCAGAAGCTTAGTTTAGCCTTTGGAATGATTGAAGGCGTTGTCATTGTCAACAATATTATTTATTTCACAAATAGCAGCTTTCGATGGCTTAGCCATCATCATCAGTTTTCTGGTACAAGAAAAATATAAAATTAGAATTAACATAGTTACTTAATTTAAAAACACATCTTAAGAAATGAAAGGAGAAGAATTAAAGAAAAGAAAAAGACAGAATGAAAGAGAGAAAGGGGGCGGAGAGTTAGATCTTTATAATATAAATAATTTATATAATTTAAAACATCTTAAGAAATGAAAGAAGAAGAATTAAAGAAAGGAAAGAAAGAAGGGGTTTAGTTTAGCCTGCTCACTGCTTTTACGTTCAAGCTAACGACGTGAGTGGACGTGAGACTCAGGGTCCGAGTGGTCGTCTACGAGATGCCGACAACCTACGTCATCGTGTCCCCCCGCCTGCGAGAACGTCAACCGGATAAGTCGAGAAGAGCAAAGAGAAAGCAAAGTGAGTGGTTAATGAGTGCTGCGTGCGCAGGACCCGAGGGAGCGGTCGGCCGCGCTGCGCCGAGTGGCGGTCCACGTGCTGCCGCGGGCGGAGTGCGCGGCGCTGGACCCTGCGCGCCCGCCCGCCCCGCCCACGCCCCCCCCCGCGCGCGCTTCAGGGGCGACCGCACCAAGGACCCCTACGTGGTAAGGACGCCCCTCCAACTACTCTCGCATGGATGGCCAGCGTTCACTCACAATCTTTTTACTTTTAGTGATAAAAATTAAAAATTTGATATGTCTGTATGCATGTTGATTGATTTTTTCATGTTTCCGGGCGCGTCAACTACTGTGTTGAGTAGTCCCGTAAGTGTAGTGCATGTTTTCCCCGATAGATGGCGGTGATTTTCCCCCGCTGGATGGCGAGATCCGGCGCCGACCTACCGTCGGCTAGTGGGGTTTCCCCCTAACCCGGACTCTCCCACCAGCGGGGCACCGCCCCAGCCGGGACAAGCTCTAAGCTCCCGACCAGTCTCCCAGAATATGTGGTAGTGTAGTGCATGTTAGTGTAAGGGGAGAGGATAGTACAAGGAAGAGGAAGGAAATATCGCGCGCGGTCCGCGGCCCGTTTGGTAGCGTACTGCTCCAGCATTCGCGTGGTGTTGATCGGAGAAACCACGGAAAACTACCGATCAGAGCAACCGGCCGCTAGAATTCTTCTCCAGACAACGACTGAATTGGACCTAGCTAAACCTCTGACCGGGAAGTCCTAGGTTCGAGTCCTGACAGTGGCAGGATTTTCAACACTAGCTTTCCAGCTAGGTCGAATTCAGTCGCTCTCTGAAGGAGAATTGTAGCGGCCGGCTTCTCTGATCGGTAGTTTTCCGTGGTTTCTCCGATCAACACCAGGCGAATGCTGGAGCAGTACGCTACCAAACGGGCCGCGGACCGCGCGCGATATTTCCTTCCTCTTCCTTGTCTTACCCTCTCCTCTTACACCCCCCTACACAAACATGCACCACACTATCACATATTCCGGGAGACCGGTCGGGAGCTTAGAGCTTGTCCCGGAAGGGGTGGTGCCCCGCTGGTGGGAGAGTCCTGGTTAGGGGGAAACCCCACTAGCCGACGGTAGATCGGTGCCGGATCTCACCATCTAGCGGGGGAAATCACCGCCATTTCCCGAGAAAAAAACATGCACTACACTAACGGGACTTATGACCGAAGCAGTTGACGCGCCAGGAAACACGAAATAATCTATCAATCAACCTAGCTGAAAAGTGTCGCAAATCCTGCCGCCGTGGGGAGTGTAACCTAGGACCTCCCGGCGAGAGGCGCTGCAGTGGCTCGTATCAGTTGATGCACTGAGTATGCATTTGGCGTTCTTAGAGCGTGTGCGTGGGCGTGGGCGTGCGCAGGGCGAGGAGGGCGCGCCGCTGGTGGTGCGCGGGGCGTTGGTGGGCGTGGCGAGTTGGCGCCTGCTGGTGGCGCGTGGCGCTGCTCCGGGGCCCTACGGCCTCTTCGTGGCGGTGCAGGCGCTGCGCCCTTGGATCGACGCGCACACCAGCGCCTCAGCTCGCCACCGCACAACGCCAGCTCCAGCCAGCCCCTCACCGCTTCAAGCCCTTTAACGTTCAGGGTAAAACAGAATAAGTATGCGCTGCCTATGG
The DNA here is from genome assembly GCA_964035755.1 of Teleogryllus oceanicus. NCBI lineage: Eukaryota > Metazoa > Arthropoda > Insecta > Orthoptera > Gryllidae > Teleogryllus > Teleogryllus oceanicus. The sequence continues at coordinate 4,693,073 of CAXIVR010000009.1, read as the reverse complement.
CGTGTATGTATACTTGAGATTTGATGTCAGTAATTACTTGAGTATGTATATCAATAAAACGTGATAACATTTTTGCCATTTTTTAGAAATAAATTCCACTAATTGTTGTTCATCTTTTTCTGAAAAGCGAAACTTGCACAATCATGCGATTCATTAATTGACATGTGTAATAATAGTCTTTGTGTTCTTCTATATAGTATATTAGTTTGTACATAAGAGCCAATAAACCTACAACTGTTTTTAATTTACGTTATTAATAGTGTTAGTACGCATGTGTCTCAGAGAAAATGGAACAAAATTTTAGAGAATGTAGAGGTTTCAAAACCGATCACTTTTGCCAACTTCTTAATATATTTAACTAATTTTATTTTATTTTTCATCTTCATATGTCTAATTTACATTACTGCTGTTTTTATATTCAAAACTTGTTGCGTCAGATGTTGTGAATGCATTAAATTATAAAAGTAACAAATTTAACTCTCAAATCCTTTTACGCTTCTCTTATAGAAAACATCTTTATCGGTGTCCAAAAACATCTTCAACCGCTTTTTTGATTGACTCAGCTTGAATAGGTTTTCTTTTTTTTACAACTTTTACCTTGAATTGTACTGATACATAAAAAGAATGAAAAACTGATAATTGTAATATCATATATTTATGATCATTGATCAGTGGTATAGGATGCATGATGCAAGATTCATGATGATGCATGTTTCCCAACTTATCCTTCTCAACTTTCTAGGTTACGTGTGGAACTAAATATGGTATAAAAATGACTCATAAATAACCAGTGATTAATGTAGAATGTTATTTAAAATAGAAAATACATTGCTCAAATTGTGAATAAATAAACGTTGATATCAAAGTGTAAAATAATGAGTCTTTTGCACCAAAATATTTTATTTTAATGGTTCTCAACAACATGCACAACCATTCTCCCGCTTGGTTTCACTGTAGTAAGCAAAAACTTTGTAATAGTGCAGTTGCCTCCGCGTACGTAGAAACATCTGTCAAGAAATTAAAGAAACTAAAGCAAGGTGTACTATGATCAAGGAGCAACTGTAAATTATTGTTCGCCCCAGCGGTTCGCAACAGCTTGTAATATTCTGATCTCTGGAGAAAAACAGAATAGAAAACTGCGATACATCATATGACTCATTCTCAATAGTTTTCAACACCAAGATGTTGTTGATCAAGACATTGTTATAATTTGTTGAAAATAATTAATATTTGCAAAGATGAATGTAAGGTGGCACTACCAGGAACGATGATTGCAGCCAACTGGAGTAGGGAGGATGCATAGGAGAGGCAGGGATGCAATAAAAATATATTAAATTTATTCTCCCGTCTAATAAATCATTGTGATAATTTTATATCCCCGAGCAACGTCTCAGCAGAGAGATTTATTTTAAACTAGCAAAATGCCCGGCGTTTACCATGCTTTCTTCATATTCAATCCTTGCGAGTGAGGAAAAATATCAATTTTATATAAACTACGGGGTTTAATATTATTAGTTTTATGTAATTGGTTAAAATTTTAATAAAATACTATAATTTGCTTTCATTTTATTTTACAACATATTGGGTACCAGTTTTGTACAGCACTACTGGGATCTGACGGAATATACTAGCAACCACGTGCTCTAAGCGAGTAGCCAAAAATGGTCGCGATGCATCTACAAACGTATTATGTAAATTATTTATTTTTCGCATTTGGATTGTCCTAATCTTTATCAAACTTTGCTAGCACACTAAGGCAATTCTGAAGAAGAGCCTGTAAAAATTTGATATCTATTCAAACTCCAATTGTGAGGTATCGATGACGGTTACACATCGTTGAATTCACTTTTATTAGTATAGATTACTTTTTTCGCTATTTCCCCACTGATATTTTAATTTCTTCTTTTATTGTACTACAATATTAGCAATTAAATGAATGGTGTTTCAATGACACTGTCATAAATTCTTGATTACGTGGCATTAAACTTAAATTACATTAGCTACAATACATTGATATATCTATCTTACATTTCACACATCTTCTGATATGTTGCACTTGGTTGTTATACTTGCATCAATAACTCACAGAGCATTCTACGGCATTTTACGATTTCCACCTTCTTCGGTCAAAAGAAAATAAAAAATGTAATTCAGAAAGATAGCTTAACCAATCGTTTCAATATCCATATCCATTTTGAGATCTCCCCCATCAAATTCTACAGTGGCTTTCCTTTCTCTTAATTACTATTAGTCACATCAGCAGAAAATTTCTTGACATCTTCATTTAGTTCCGAGAGAAAAGCTGGAGTTAGCTAATGGAAAGTTGGACGTTCAGAAGAAAGTTACTTAAGAAAAGAAGATCCCTCAGTTCCACCGAACAGATAAATGACGGATGGGACAACAAAAACTCTCGACAAGAATGAGAAGGGCATGGATGACGCGAAAAGTGAGGTCACGAAGTATTGCACTGAAACGCAGGCGATGAGAAGGCATTTGGAGTTCGCAGAGTATTTAATCACTTACCAAGATTTGTCGAAGTATGGAATCTGCGAAGGCATTAATGCTGTGGATGGGGCACGTTTTAGGTATTACTCGAGGGGAACATTTGAGATTTCCAATGATCAAATGTACTTTATAAATCCTAGTTTTGTAAAACGTTCGTCGTTTAGATAGCAGGTCAAGGTTTTTAGATCAGATATTGTTATTACACACCCAAAACAGGCAAAATTTTTAAATGATGTTTTATAACATTTTTATTCTGCTCATTGAATCAATATCTGAACACCCATCACGAAAAGATTAAGAAACTAGTGGAGCTACAACATGACATACATTTTCGCATTACTTGTAACTTTTGAATTTTTCAAAAATCCACAATGTTCAAGGAAAATCAGAGCCATTTTTGAACGTCATTTGCTCTGTCCGAAGAATATATTAAAAATATATGGTACTGGTTTGTCACATTATCTTGTTTCCATAATCACCATTTCATGCTAAATCACGCGAAAACTATTCATAATTTCAACAAATTTTACATCGTCTCATTAAAATATTTAACTTTGAGGAGCAGATTATATTAATTAAAAAAATAATTATCATCAATATTCGTACCTTTTCATCTTAAAATGAGGAACCGTTTTTCTGAAAATGTCGTTTGAACGTTTTTGAAATTCTGCATTTTAAAGCTTATTTTCACCCAAAACATTCGATTTTTCGAGACACATTATAACAAATTAAAGCAATTGTACTCATCAACGCGATAATGTGTAAGAAATGCCTCGAATGTGAATATTGAAGACGTGAGATATTCAAAAAACAATTTCCTTAATTTTGAAAAACATCAAAAGGATACATTAAAGGGGCATTTGTTATTCTGTACATTTAGCACTAACCGTACAAAATAAATTGCAGCCATTTTCGAGAAAATTTCCTTTGAGTGTTCTTTTTTTAAATGTAATTTATTTATAAAGATCGCATAAACAACTAGGTCTTCGGCGACTACAAGGTTGTAATACAGAGTCAGATATATTTACAAAGTATTTCTGTATGCTGAGTCTTTACAAAGTATGTTTCAATAAGTTACAATATGAAAAATACAGTAGGTTATTTTACATAGTATTATACATTATTGTGGATAGTTCAGACACTTGACCTGGAGGAAGGCATCAAATAGATATTATTTCATTGGTATGAAAGTAGTTGAGTATTTGAACATACATGGACACTTGTGTTGGTTTACAGATTTTTCTGGAGGTTGAGTTCCACAAGGAAATGGATCACTTTTTATATACATTACTTTTATCATTCAAAAGTGATTGTATATTGTTTGGAAGATTATATTTTTTTCTTAATTTATTAAGATTTGGGCAATGCATTAATATATGTATGATAGTGATAGGTAGATTACATGTTTCACAGAGATTTGGAGATTCCTTTGTAATTAGTTGTTCGTGGGTCAGAGCTGCATGGCCAATTCTCAAACGCGTTTGTAGCACTTAAGCCGTTAGCAGCTAAGAAAAAATTATTATTTAAATTAATAGCCATTTCCGAAGAATTGTGGTAGAAAACTTTCACGCAGGGATTACATGTGTTTTACAAATAACGAAATGATTTGATTCCCTATATTGGCTATTAAATGGGTATAATTATTTTTGCTGTTGTTGCCTTGTAGTTTGAATAAGAAGTAGATTTATTATAGTTATGTTAAGGCTAAAATTGTTCAGTTTGTATTTTTATTTTGTGGTGACAAATTAATATTTCATGATTGCGTGTATGAGATAATGATAGAAAATCTTTGTTTTTTCTATTTTGCAAGATTCCCCTTTGTTTCCTTTTCCTACAGACGTCGCCTGCACATATTTGACTTTGTGGGAATTCTGAATTGTGGGAATTCTGATTTGGTGTTGTTGACGTTCTTATAAGAAGAAATAAAAGAGGTCATCTTCGTCAACATATCAGCTTTATTAAGATAGCCGGCATTCGACGGCTTTGCCGTCATCGTCAGTCTCGCTGCTGTCGGCAAAAGTCGGACGACTGTGTCCGAGTGTAATCTTCATATTTGACTTTGGTAAGAAATTGTGACAGTCGATTGTAGATAAGGCAAATTATTCCATTTTCTGAATAGGCACTAGTCATAAACACGGCTTAAAATAATGCAATGATACCTACCGCTCGGGCCAGGAGCTCACAGTGCACTGGTGCCATTGCAACCAACGTATATGACAGATATCGCGCAGCGCAGCGATCAAGTTTGAACAATCTAACGGGACATGATTCAGCGAAAGGATAAAAATGAAAGGCCAGGCGATCTCAGAAACAATGTAGGAGTACAATGAAGGAATACATGAAATATCGGACGACTGATGCATGGCTTCGATCTCACAGATCTATTGCGAGCACTCCCGGGCTAATCCCTATCCCATAAGTTCTTCTCTAATATTCACCATATTCAAACATTTTCCTCGTTCAACGTTTGTAAAACGCCCACTCATCCCACTCGCATCAAAAATAAATATCCATTCCACATATTTTGTAAAATATTTTCAGACCTAGAATAATATCTACGAGGTGCCATCATGGTTTCCTCGACCACTGTATTAGAGTTAAGTTAGGTTAAGTGTTATAAGTTAAGCCATCACTGCATATGTGTAGTTTTATAAGAACTGATCTATGTACAGAAACAATCAAATAATAAAACATAATTTAAAAAAAAACAACTCCCGGGCTAATCCTGGACCACGAGATAAGATAAATTTTTTATTTATTTTATTTAATAGGTAATTATTACAGAAAAATGAAAAAAAACTTGATGCACTGTGGCTAGGCCGAAGGCCTTTAAGCCATTGCAATACCTACTACCTCGTTCTAACCTTTCGAATTCTGGTATTCACCCCAAATGGTCTCTCCTTCGCATCAAAGCCGCGGAAAAGAGACCATAAGGTATGGCTGAGGAAAAAACCCCTGAAGGGGGAAAAACCTGCCGTCAGAAGCCGAGTACATGCTACTCTATCCGGTTTTTAAACTATTTATTTATTTGGCGCGGGCGTCAGGCATTCTCCTTCCAGTGTTTGGCCTCCTCCGCACCTGAAAACAAACAGCACCACAGAAAATCGTCCGCACCAACGCCTCTGCCCTAACATTTCCGATTCCCACTTCCCTTCGTCCCCTAAAGTGTTTTATTTTAACCGTTTCCTTTTATTTTATTTTAATTTAATTCAATTTTAATTCATTTAACTTATTTTAATTAATTTAATTTTAATTTATTTAACTTATTTTAATAAATTTAATTTTAAGATAAGATAAATACATTCGAATCGGTAGCGGTAAAGTTTGCATGCCACAGAAGAAACTTAAAATCCTATGCGAGATGTGAACCTTGCGATTTGTGGTGCCATTTAAAGTGCGGCAATCTGCAATCGGTGAACGCGCATTTGGAGCAGAATATTTGTGGAAAGTGTAGGAAAATGAGTGTTCAGTGAGATATGAAGAGAATCAAGGAGCTAGAGGAATAGCTTGAACTAAAACGAGAAATAGAACATATTTGGTTTTCTCAATCAGTTTTTGAAAAATGACTGTTGGGTAATTGTTGCCAAACGAGTATCAACCGCACTTCTTCGTCAATAGTTTTGTATTGTTTCCGAAGTCTGGTACACGCAAGTTTAGTAGGTTTGCTGTTTCTGTTAAGCATGCTTGCTACCGTGCCAAAAGAAAAAGTATAAAGAAGTGCATTGCTAGAAGATTGAATTCGTGAAGGAGAACATTCTTTTGCTTATGTTGTGAAAAAGTGGTATACTGTGCCGAAAATGTCGTATCTTACAACATAAAAATACTGCAACTAATCCAAAAAATGCGGAAAAGTGAGAAAAATTATTTCACCCTTCCTTCAGCACCTGAAATGAGATGAACACTGTCTTGTTCAGAAAAGAATTTAACACTGTTTTGTTCCATGTGCTGATAGCCGCAAACATTCCATTTGATTTGTAATGCCCATTTCCCTGCCTTTTTTATTTTTTAGTTTTTATCTGATATATTGCATTAGACAATTTCGAGATAACATTAAAGGAATCCAATGCAAAAAATTAGATATTGTTAAGTTTCATAAACGTGCTCCTATAAAATGTTCTGATGAACGTCTGGTTTTCCAATTTACTGTTAGTAATGACAATACATAACAAGACCGCACTTTAAAGTAAAATTCAATAGCAAAACAAGTCCAATTTTACAAGCATCACTTAGCACATACAGTGAAATCCCATTGCCATTGAAAAGTAGAAAAGGACAAAGGAAAAAGGGTCCAGTGAATGGATGGAGATCATGATGGATTATTAGAGTAAATAAGAAATAAGTTCTAATTACTGTTTACCACAAGAAAAACAGCATCTTTTAAAAAAAAATAAAATTAAAAGTTTTAAGCATGCATAATAAAATGCTGCACAACATAATACTAACACAAAAATTAAACACGATTAAAACAAATTCCTTAAAAAAGAAAAAAAAGACCATTTTCAACTATAATGCTTATAACCCTGCACACGCTTGGGTTTTTATGTGCCTATTTGCCTGCCTACTTTCGATTTTTTAGGGCCTATATGTCCGAGCTCTAATATTATACGAGTCAATTTTTTTGTTTGCATACGATCCCTCTTGGGAGTACTTTATTTCCTACAGAAATTCACTATCGAGAATGAGATAGAATCTGAATGCATACTAGAGAAGTCAAACAACAGTAAAATGTGAGGATCATACAATAAGTCATGGCAAACTTTAGAATATTGAGTGCAGTATGTTTCCGTCCGTGTAACTTGTTCTGAAGGCCACCAACAGATAGCGACAGTGGCCGCTCGTGATTTATTAGCAACACACGAAATATAAATTCGCAACCGGCTGTGCTGCATAACTGATCTATGATGACGAATTATGTAGCTGGAAGTCCTAGAATCACTTTAATTTGTCCAAAGTTTATTTAGTGGGATCAGACCCCAATTAATATCTCAAAGAATCCTAAATGTAATCCCCCTAATGAAATTGAAATATTGGACATTCCTTTTGAAAATGTATATGAAAATAAACAATTTTCGATATAAAAAACACTATTTATGTTTTTAATATTTATTAAGAAATATGGCGATGATGTAAGCCTGTTAAATTCCTAAAAGTGCAAGGGGCTCCTGTCAGAATACATGGGCGGTTCTCCTTATCTCTTAAGTTGAACGAGTTCTTCTTAAGAGATAAAAACATACGTACTTAAAAATATTGTGTTCTTATCAAGCGGCGTTTCTAAGCCCATGTTTAATCCGTTTATGAAGTAATCACTCTGTATTTGTTTACCATTAAAAAAGGAAGGGAGAGTATTTTTCAAACAAAAAGGACATCTTAATGGCACATCACCGCAACTGATTCTTTGTAATGAATCATATTCGGGCGAAAGATTTCTGTGCCCCCTCCAATGGTGAGGATAAACTCTGAGAAACTACTGTGAAGGATTTGTTTGCATTGGGATTTCATTCCCTTTTGTGTCCAAGAGAACTCATTTTGTGCCAATGAGAATACGAGACCTTGCATTCTTCAATTTCTCGATGTTGTTGGCTTCTACTCTGAACGCAATTTGGTTGGAAAACACATACCATTCAAGTAATCCATTTTCTTTTGCTTGCATTTGCACTACAGTTAAATATGCGTAAGGTAACCGATCCTATCCAATGTAAGTCGAAAAGCGTTCCTGAAAACTTAAGGAATTAGTATAATTCAGCACAATTATATAAATGTTGTGCACCTGAGTACTATTAAATATTAAAATTACAAAGTTATTAAAACTGTATTAATATTTTTTTTGCAGGCAGGTCAACGGGGCTTGGTCAGAAAAAAAATTACTAGTTGTTTGCCAACGTTTCGGAAACTTTTATTTCCATCATCAGGGCTTGCAACATCGTGAACAACCCACACGATTCACTGCAGCATCCTCCATCTCCGGCACCTCACACGAAATGAGGAACACGTCATCACCCTCACCACACCACATCACATCACCCACATCACCTGTGTTGGTTAAGGCCAAAAGTAAGAACTAAGTGCATGCACATTTACCGACATGCCAAAATTGTGAATCTCATATTTATTAAGGTATTTGAAGTGACAGTATTGATTTCATGTTCCAACATATTTTAGCATATACGAGTTCACAAAATTACAAAAGCTGAGCTCGTGGCTCATTGCAAAGTTGCAAGCCTTTCACCACTGAGATCCGGGTTCGATTCCCGTCGAATCTCATGTGAAATTTGTTCCAACAAAACGAGTTCGGCTGCTTCACAAGGGCTAGTCCAACCCCTGTGAAGTGTCGTAAACCCTACCCCTATCCTTATTCCTTCCTAATTCTGGCCGCTGGGTAGTGACGCAGAAGCGAGGTAGGAGGCGTGTACGCGGAGATGCTACCTGGCGGTCCTCTTGACAACCGACTACGACGATACGCCACAGACAATGTTAACGAAGGATTACTCCATAAGCGCAGTAATGGGAGGATTACTCCAAGTAGCGCAAAGCGCTCAACGCCCCAAGGGGCTTGGAGACGCGTTGCGTCGAAGTAGACGCAACAAATTAAAAAAAAAAATTCAAAAGTATTACATATCCGTTTTAAGGTCCGATTAGAGAGATGCTCAATTACCGCACCCTCATGGGTCGCCACAGGTTGCCAAGCGTCCTCGCCAAATTTCTCCTGCCAATCTCAGGACTGTCGAGTTCAAAAGGGCGTCCACACCATTACTTTCACGCGACAAACAAAATTGTGTGATCCCATAACATTCCTTGTAGAAAATGTATTGCCTTGTTTTACAATAGTATTTTATTTGTTCTTGAGTAAGATGCGTGTTATTTCGTGGAAAGTCATTTTGTCTGGTTTTGTACAGAAGCAATTTTGCTAATGTAGGTTGCTATTTATATCCAAGAACGAACTCACGTGTATGCATTATCAAACCGCAGAGGGGAGTCGAAAGAGAGGCAAAGAGCCACATTTCCTGACATTGCGCCTTGTTGATTGATTGATTGTGATTCCGATGCGTCAACTAATGATGTCATTAGTCCCATAAGTGTAGTGCATTCTTTCTCATTGGGAGATGGCGGTTATCTTCTCCCACTAGATTGTAACATCCGGCGTTGACCTACCGTCGACTAGCTGTTTTCCCCAACCAGGTATCAACCCCCTCAGACGGGACAAGCTCTAAGACCCCGACCGGTCTCCGGCAATATGTGGTAGTGTAGTACATGTTAGTGTCAGTGTGAATGTGTGTGTGTGTGTGTGTGTGTGTGTGTAAGGGGAGAGAATAGGACAAGGAAGAGGAAGGATAGATCACGCGCGGTCTGTGGCCCGTTTGTTAGAATACTGCTCCGGCATTCGCGTGGTGTTGATCGGAGAAACCATAGAAAACTACCGATCAGAGCAGCCGGCCGCTAGAATTCTCCTCCAAACAGCCACTGAATTCGTCATAGATGAAAAGCTCGTATCGGAAATTCTGCTGCCGTTGGAACTCGAACCAAGGACTTCCCGGTCGGAGACGCTGCAGTGGCATCAGCTGATGCACTGAGCCATCGCCCTCACTGCGCCTTTGGCGTACTTGGTGCACTTGGAATCGGAGCACATTTGCCTTAGCCTCGAGTGCCTTCGGTGCACTTGAAATCAGAGCACCTGTGCCTTTAACCTTTGGGAAATCAGGCACCTGTGCCTTTGCCGCAAGGCCTTTGGTGCACTTGGAATCGGAGCACATTTGCCTTAGCCGAAGTGCCTTCGGTGCACTTGAAATCAGAGCACATTTGCCTTTGCCAGAAGTGCCTTCGGTGCACTTGAAATCAGAGCACATTTGCCTTTGCCAGAAATCAGAGCACATTTGCCTTTGCCAGAAGTGCTTTTGGTGCACTTGGAATCGGAGCACATTTGCCTTTGCCAGAAGTGCCTTTGGTGCACTTGGAATCGGAGGACCTGCGCCTTGCACCGCCAGTCGCAGCGAGGGAGACGGTCGGGGGCTGATCCTGTTAGCGGCGTGGGGCCACGTGTGGGGCGCTGTAATCCGCTGGGGTCACGTGCGCGCCGGTGGCACGTGAGGCGGCGGGCAGGGCGCGCCGCCCGCCAGCCAGTCGCCGTCCAGTCGCAGCGGAGGCACGCGCACCATGGACGTCGGCCCCGGTGAGTGCCGCGCATTTGATTTCAACTGCAATTGGCTATGGTCCGGTGGCAGTTAAATAACCATAATTACGATAATGATAACAATAACAACAATAATAATAATAATAATATTAATAATAATAATAATAATAATAATAATATTTTTTTTCATTTATTTCTGCTTGGCTCGAAGGCCCTCAGCATTTGAGTATGTTACAGTGATGTTACATTGAATTACATTGAACATTACATTGAATTACAGTGATGTTACATTGATTAAGAAAAATTATAGACATGAATACATTGAGTACATGTGAATTAAATGTGAGATGCCACATCGGGTACATGATAATCAAGGAGGGTCGAAGAACTATCGCGGTAGTTTTCGCTTTAGTCTATTGTGGTGAGGATTTTGTTTTCCGATTTTGAAGTGTACGGCTGAGGAAATCTGGGGAATTTTAGGATAGAATAATAATAATAATAATAATAATAATAATAATAATAATAATAATTCTAGTATAATCTGTAATCTATCTAGATTTTTCCGATGCGACTTTCTGTATGGATCCCAACATGCCACTCCTTATTCCATGAAAGAGCGAGCCAGCGAAAGATATGCTAATTCTTTTGCGTTTGCAGAACTTTTCTTTAGAATTCACATAACAAAATGCAAGAACTTCCACTTTTTTTCTAACTGATTTATATACTTGTCCCACCTTAATTTACTATCTAGATGAATGCCAAAATACTTGCATGATGAGACTCTTGGGGTGACCTCACCTAAACGATAGTCTGGTTCCTCATAATTTTGTCTTAGTAGTCTCATAACTTAGTTTCTCCTTCGCCTTTTACATTCTCGCAACGGAGTAGGGAGAACGTTATGTAATGCAGCGCCAAAAAACGACGAATTTTCGGCAGAAAAACTTTTATTAGAGAGGCCGGTAATGAAAAATTGGCTAAATCCAGTTGCTAAATTTAGACTAATCCTATAGCACATGGTGTAGCCACAATCCATATTTTGTGAAACCTTGATACCGAAAAATCGAATGACGGCTGTCTATTAACAACGCCAGCAGCTAAACTGGTCGACGAGTTTGAAGTGTGCTTTACATAAGCCCCTGGGACATTTAAACATTTTCAAAAGAATGGCGCCATAGTTGTTTATTAAATTTTGTTCCATACGGTGAAGGACGTTTTTGAAAATTTGTATTTTACAAAAAAATATGACTGGGATGTGTTAATTTGGAGAGAAGTTGCGGAATAAATAGTATTTCGTAAGGATTACTCAGGGTGAGCAAATTTGCAGCACTACTAATTTTTCTGATCCTCCTTGCACTCCGCCTTTTTCTGGCTCTCTTCTTCCTCGTTGTTCTTCAGTTTCCTTTCCTTTTTTCCTTTTTTTCTTATAAATTCATCGTTCGCTTCGCTCTTCTTGTAGCGCCACTATCCAATTCCAGCCTTGGTCTGGCATCCGTGAAATTGCCCCATTGTTGGAGTCCTTCGAGAGTATGGTCAATAGGCCAAGTGGAGACGGGAACAGCCCAACGCTGGAGATGGAAGAAGGGACGCGGGACGGGATAGGGAAGGGAGAATCGCGCACAGAGAGAGGTTCGACGTTCAAGCACAGAGGAAAGACTAATACACTTCCTCTACGGTTGAAGTTACTTCAACTTCCGCTTGAAATTCAGTGATAATACCATCGAAAGGACGTAAAAGGACTCGTGGTAACATAGAATTCTCTTCCATGCAATTATGTAGACCCACATCACTTCTTGCCCGCCAGCATTCTCCGAAGGTGGCCTTACTGCGAGAGAAGCCTTGCCGATATGCTAGTAGGTTATAGTTCATTCAATCTTATAACAAATCGTTCCTCCATTACATACCTTCAGTTTGTCACGTTCTACATCAGTATTTTACGTGAAATGTTAACATTTTGATGTACGAATGTATGTATTTAGCATTTTAGGGTCTGATTAATCCGACTTTGCTAACTACCGGTGTCCCCAGGTCTGCGCCTAACATTTTACTCATTTATTTAATATATCCTATTCTATATGTATAACTTCTTCTAACATGGAATACAAAAAGGGAATACAATTTTAATGAAATATCTATGTTAAGGTTCTCAGAAGTGAAATTACTGGGCATTTCGCATTTCACCTTGTCCTTCTACATCGATTAGTCTATTTCCACCGAGCAGGAAGCCTTATAGAGGTAGTCGATAATACATGGCAGGTGCACGAGAGTGGTATGTTTTTTCAGCAGTATGCAGAAAGAATTGTGTTGCGAAGCCCGTATCTTAAGCCAGGTAGTACTTCATAATTTATTTGTTGTATCATTAGAACACTAGCTGAAGTGCCACGCGTTGCCGGGTAATTTATTACAGGTAATACCCTGAGTGTTTTGGAAATTTCCGATAAATTCCCAACTCGCGAAGCGATGAGATTTATCTGAGAATTTCCAAAGCACGAGTGGTATTTAATAGGACTCTTCCACGAGTCCTTATGTCCAACAGAGTACCAAAATACACCAAATATTGAAATCAAATGAAAGTTTCGTTAAAACAGTTATGTCATAGTACATACGCGGTTTATTGTATATCCGCATAGCGATTGATGTATACTGCCTCCTAAGATACATGACTCACAGTTTATGATTGGTCAGTAGGGAGAAATGGTAAGAAAAATCGGATGGAAAAAGCGAAAAACGTTTTGAGATGCACCGACCGCCCTGATTGGAGCATTTTATACGTACAGTTAGATACTATTGGCTTGAATTTATTTTATTTTTAGTTATAAAATTCGTGAAATTTGGGGGAGGGAACTCCAATTAGAAAAAATAAAAAAATTATTTTAGGAAGAAAGTAAATGAGGAAGACATGGTATTTCCATGTGGGAGCAAGACAGAATCAGTTGCCACATTGCAAAACTTACTCTTTTTCATATTTTTTCTTATCCCGTATTTAGAAACAAAAGTTTGAATTCAAAAAGAATGGGGATTGTTAATATTAATACGTTGAACGTGCTTGGTAATATTACATCTTCACAACACCCCTCTTTTTGAAATATTTCGCATCTGACTTACATATTTCTGTCGCATCAGAATATGCGAAATAAAACAATTATTTCGATGGAAACAAGTTAAGAACATAATATGATGTAGAATGTAGCAGTAGGATATTTAAAATTTTAATATGATTTGAAACGGTGTTTTTCTATTTCCATTACCATTTTTCCATTGTAGTTTTTCTCTTAGCATACTTGAAAATCTGATGCACTTTCTTATTCCCTAGAAAGAGAGTACGCGCTATCAAGTATTTTGAACTCAGAATCGTCATGAAAAAGTAATATAATAATAATAATAATAATAATAATAATAATAATAATGTATTTTCAGGATTTAAACAAATTTTTATCAACGTAGTGGTCAATAGTACATGTAGAATTATAGACAATTTATGAAGTATATTTTCCAAATATCTAGACAGTATAAATATTTTTGTATTCCTGAGAAAACGCTGAAGAAAAATTCATTACATTTTCTTGTTGTGTGACGTTCTTGATAAAGCTCGGAGACTTCTTTACGTTTAGCAACCTTCGCTGTATAAACTCTTCTCTGACCTTACGAAAAGACTTCTAACGGGATGATTTTACCACTCAAACAAAAGAAAAGGCTTTACTAAATAACGTAATTTTGATTTGTTAGAGTTTTTACGTAACTGTTCGCAATGCAAATAAACAAAACTAAAAGTGCCCTTCAGAAATGTCATTTACTCCAACTATATTAGATGAAATACATTTTATTAGTATAAATTTATAGCTAAAACGAAACGTCCAAATTGAAACTAATAATTCTATCTACTGAATTATTAATCATTTTATATGTTTCTATTATGTTTAAGAAAAAGATGAATTGGCCATGAATGGAAATTTGTTAACAGTTCAAGCCACATTTGTGGAAGGAGATAAACAAGAGTTGTGTAAAAAATAGTACTTAATTCCAAACTTTGTAAACGTATTAAAAGGTAAATAATTCTGACATTGATTCGCTTTTGCGGAAGGCTCGTGTAACGGACTCCCGCTATGAAACCTTCTGAGAAGTGGAGGAAAAGTTTCCGGATTGGAAGAGATCGCGCTTTTCATACGTGGGAGACTTGGGTTCAACCTTCCCAGAGTCCGACCGCCAACGTAACGAGACCTCCGTCAAGTGCAAGTGCACTTACATAAGCTACGCTGTGGTTCAGGGTTGTCCAACTGGCGGCCCTTGGACCACATGTGGCTGCGATTAATGTACAAATAGGTGAAATATAGATTTAAGAATTTTTCTAGTGAATTTAGAAATTCAAAATCATTCTAATGTGCTTCACAGTGTTATGCATTGTACGGTCTGATATCACACATGGTTCCATTCCACACACACACACACACAAACATTTCAGAATGGCTGAGTGAAGTACTGATATCAACAAAGTCAGTGCGGATCGCCCGAGTAATGAAAATGTGGCTCCCAAACATATTAAAGGTTTTAGTTATGGCCCTTGGGACCTTGTAGGCTGGACCTCCCTGCTGTGATTTGATTTGAAGCCCAGCTGAGAGGAAAAGTCAACAGCGTTGTAACTCTTTAATCGCTAAGTTAAACCGGAATTGCGTGGTTTGTATATTTTTAAATGAACAGAGGAGTTTTACTCGGCTGTAGAAATGGTATCTCAAACAACTGCTATTGCAGGTGCTCAATTTGATAAAACAACGCAGTGCAAATACGTTCAGCTCATGAGGCAACATGGGAAATATGTAGAACCTGTTTTATCTCATTTAATAACGTGTCATATACGTTTTAGCATGTTGAAATACTTTTCCTCTTAATCGCATGTAGCAGGATAAAAATGAAATGCTTCATAACATTTTTTAATCATTTTATAACATAAACGCAGTAGAATATGAAATTTAAATATTATGCAACGAGAAATTCATATTTTTTTAAATAAAATAATGAGCCATATCACTACAGGCGTCATCACTACCTATATCACTAGAGGGCGTCGTTTTACATTGTCATTTCTAGAATTGATTGAAAATGTTGGGTCGTAGTACTGAAAATGTGGCTGCATTTGAGACTTTTCATATTGATGAAACTTTTTGTGAGAATTATTTAAGTTACATTCATGAATGGTTGTGATTCGTTAATGTAGTATCTCAACACACTGCGTGCATTACTGTTAATTATAAAAATGAGCAAAGATTTCCACTTTAAACTTGAACTTGTATCTTTACTTTTATAAATTGACTGTTAATATGTAAATTATGCAATTTTTCGTAATTAATTACACTTCATATTCGGAACTTTGAAACAAGTGGACATATCACACGCCTCTCTCCGCTTTCTACTGTCTTTGTCAATGGATTCATATTTGTGAATGTAAAAATTGAGAGTATATCATGGAAACCGACTTACGGGGCTCAGGACATCAACTGATGTCACTGTGGTGCCCGTGACGGAGAAGTTCTATGATTCGAGTCCCGACGATAACACGACTTCCAGCACTGGCTAGATAGCTAGTTGGAGCCCAGCCACTGTCCAAAATCGAATTCTAGCGGTCGACCACCCTGCTTGATAAACATTTTCGTTTGTTTCATCCAGTGATTGTGGTGCGATGCTCAACTCTTCCGTTCTTGACAATAAGCCCCGCTTAACAGGAGTCACACTTAAAAACATCGAAAAATTTGAAAAAACAAACAAACGTTGATGCGCTTTTTAAAGAATCAAAGGTGCTAGACTCTGAGACGAATGTGACCGCTGCATGTCGAAGTAAAAATTCTTCGACTACGCGCAATACGCGTTCAATAGAAAAACCAAGAGATCCAATAGTTCCTTGAATTCTCCGAGCAATTCCAGGCGAATGCCGGAGCAGTACCCTATCAAACGCGCCACGGACCGCGCGCGATCGGTTCTTCCTCTTCCCTGTCCTATCCTCTCCCCTTACACCCACCCACTTACACAAACATGCACTACACTACCACATTTCCGGGAGACCAGTCGGGAGCTTAGAGCTTCTCCCGGCTGGGGCGGTGCCCCGCTGGTGGGAGAGTCTTGGTTAGGGGGAAACCCCACTAGCCGGCGATAGGTCGGCGCCGGATCTCGCCATCCAGCGGGGGAAGATCACCGCCATCTCTCGAGAGAAAAACATGCACTACACTAACGGGACTAATGACCACAGTAGTTGACGCGCCCGGAAACACGAGAAAATCAGTCAATCCAGGCGAATGCCGGAGCAGTACAGGAGGACCACGTATCGCGCGCGATATTTCCTTCCTCTTCCTCGTTCTATTCTCACCCCTTGCTTACACGCACACGACCACACGAGGCGGCAGACGAGTCGAGAGCTTCACCCTCGAGAGGCAACGCCTCTAAAATTTACGCGAGGAGCAGCGGGTAGCAAATTCGCTACCAGATACGTTTTCTTTGAAATAATGTTATTTCAACGGCTTTTCTCACAAAAAGGGCGGCAAAGAAGTCTGATTGTTTCCTTGTGAACATAATTTATACATATGTATAATTTTACAAAATTTATATTTACTCGAATGTCTTGAGAAACTGAAAATATATAACATTGACAAAATTTGCATCAAAAATAATGTGTGAAAAATATTACTGTCTTGTTTTCAGTCAAATCATTCTGAATCATAATTTCTTGCATATGTTCTGGACTATTTTGTTGTTTTAGAATGTTATTTAACAAACATCACATTTTGTGGATGTAAATTGTTTTTTTGCTCTTCCACAAATGAGACCTCAGTTGTTTTTTTCGTGATGTTTTGCCCTTCACGCATTTCTCCAGGTCTCTACTGGCAAAGAATTGCTTTGATATCACTAGGTAAAAAACTCATTGTTGCTCTATCATTTAGATGAAGTTTCGTAAGCTGAAACGCCAGAGTTTCAAAGAAAATTCTTTTGTAAGCATCCTTGTTTCCTTAGTTAGCCTTCAATACTACATATGCATTCATTCCATCAATATTCATTAATGCATAGAAAAGCGCTAGTGGCCGTTTTCTGGTTGCGCGGGAAACACTGTAAGTCGCACACATCTGATCCAGTGTCGACGCCACCTTTAGTCACGTTATAATAAAAAAAATTTCTTCAATTTTGTTCGAGACGATTTTATTTTCTTCCTGGAATGTCATCCGAGGCATGCTACAGGTCACGGCTTCCCGGAAGGGCTATCGACGAACAAACCCCGAAAAATAGTTCAGTGGTGGGAATTCTGCACCAGCGCTGCCGCCCGA
The DNA here is from genome assembly GCA_964035755.1 of Teleogryllus oceanicus. Taxonomy (NCBI): domain Eukaryota; kingdom Metazoa; phylum Arthropoda; class Insecta; order Orthoptera; family Gryllidae; genus Teleogryllus; species Teleogryllus oceanicus. The sequence continues at coordinate 4,675,145 of CAXIVR010000009.1, read as the reverse complement.
GATTAAGAGCGTGTTCCTTTTGGGGCGATTCGTCACTGGTGGGAGTTCCCAGGAGGGGGAAATCTCGCAGGCAGGCACGGAGGTTGGATCTCACCATCCTGCAGTAAAATATCACACTCATCTCCCATGGATTGGTTGATTAGTTTGGTTAGTGATTCCGGGCGCATCAACAGCATAAGGTCATTGGTCCAGTAAGTGTAGTGATTGTTTCTCTCTCTCTCTTTCGGGAGATGGCAGTAATCTTCCCCCGCTGGATGGCGAGATCCGGCGCCGACCTACCGTCGGCTAGCGGGGTTTCCCTCTAACCAGGACTCTCCCACAAGCGGGGCACCGCCCCAGCCGGGACAAGCTCTAAACTTCCGACCGGTCTCCCGGAATATGTGGTAGTGTAGTGCATGTTAGTGTACATGTGTGAGTGTGTAAGTGGAGAGGATAGGACAAGGAAGAGGAAGGAATGATCGCGCGCGTTTTGGCAGAGTACTGCTCCGGCATTCGCCTGGTGTTGATCGGAGAAAACACGGAAAACTCCCGATCAGAGCAGTCGGCCACTAGAATTCTCCCTCAGACAGCGACTGAATTCGACCTAGCTGAAAGTGTCGAAAATCCTGCCGCCGTGAGGCCGGCCCCATTTTTTTCAAATCAAGCCCCATTTTTTTCCTCTTTTTATTTTATTTTCCTTTTTACATTTGTCGCGTCAACTCATGCCACGTGTCTCCTATCCCCTTCTTCGATGTTGAGTTCTATTGGAGTAATCCTCCGTTACTTTTATACGTATATTCTGGTGTAGTCCTTCGTTACTGTATATATGTCCGTCACGTCTCGTCGCACTCAGTAGTCAAGAGGACCGCCAGGTAGAATCTCCGCGTACGCGCCTCCCACCACGCGCTCCTGCGTCACTACCCAGCGGCCAGAACTAGGAAGGACTAAGGATAGGGGTAGGGTTTAGGACACTTCACAGGGGTTTGTCTAGCCCTTGTGAAGCAGCCAAACTCATTTTGTTGGAACAAATTTCACACGAGATTCGACGGGAATCGAACTCGGATCTCCTTGGTGAAAGGCGAGCGACTTCGCTCTGCGCCACGAGATGACCTTTCTTGTTTCAGACGAAGCCGTCGCTAGAGCAGCGCCGAAGCCGGCCCCGCGACTGAAGCGACGCCACCGGATGCTGAAGGCCATTCAGACAGGAAGCGGAACCGAGCCACCGGAAGTGGCTCCGCCGCGCCGGAAGAGCCGCCCCAAGGGCTGCAAGGAGCTCGAGAACATTTCGCTCTACAACCAGCAGCGCCATCTGCGCAGCGAGATGCTCTTGGAACTGAAGGAACAGGCGGCTCGGAGTGGGCGCATTTACAAAGTGAACCAGGAGATCATCCCGAAGGGGGAGCACCCGGGTGCGGGAATCTACGCACCGCAGCCGTTTCGCGCAGCTCCACTTCCACCCGCGTTCCAAAAAGGCCCCGCCCCCTCGACTTTCGGCAAAGTGCGCGCCATCCGGGAAGACGCGGTTGAAGACAGAGACAGCGGAGTGTTCGATTCTGACACTGGATTCCAAGATCCAAAGCCACCCGCGAGTTCTTATGGCAAAACATTTGCGTTTGTTTCATCCGTTGACTGTGAGGCGATGCTCAACTCTTCCGTTCTTGACCATAAGCCTCGCTTAACAGGGGTCACGTTTAAAAACGACATCGAAAAAGTTGAAAAAAAGAAATGTGTTGAGGCGATCTCTGAAGAATCAAAGATGTCTGAGACGAAAGTGAACACAGCATGTCGAAGTAAAAATCCTTCGACTGCGCGTTCAATAGAAAAACCGAGAGATCCCATAGTTCACGATGGTGTTCTAGAAACAAATAACGTGCTCCGTGAAAAATTAAAACCACCTACAAAGAGTGGTTTATTGTCTCCAAATTCCCAAGGAAGGTGGGATCTGGATAAAAAATTGGAAGGAACAGTCACAAAGAAAGTTCCTCCAATTGTTCATCCTAGAAATGGTACCAGGCGAAGCGTGTTAATTGAAAACAATTTGGAATTGCGGAAGGTAGAAGTACCTACATACAGTAATGATGAAGAATACCCAAAGATAGCAATTAAAATTGATTCAAAATCAAAATTGGATCTTAGAACTGCACCGGTGATACAGCGTAGAGAAAGAGGAAAATGCAAGTCGCTGCCTTGCAAAGGACCGGGAGAAAGTCCAGAGTCAGTGTCAGCAGCGAAAAGCAGCAATATTTATTTGTCTGCAACAAAAAATGACATCGTTCAAACGGGAACGAATTCAGATCCAACATCTACACAGAAAAATGGAAGTGACTTATCCCATCTTAAAGAGAACCAGATCGTGCAACGCAATAATTCAGAAACTAATGATAATGCTCTTGCATCTCGTGAAATAGAAATACGCAGGACACAATCAAAATTACAGGACGAACAAGCTAAAATAAGAAATGAATTTGGTGACCGGAAAGAAACAAATAACACATTCGAAAATACGACAAAATTAAAGTTTCCCAAAATTTCATCCAAAGATTATCCTAAGCAAGCGGATTCATTAAGTATAATACTGGATGAAGATTCAAAAGATGTTAACAATGCTTATTCAGCCAGTCCCAAATCGTTGGAACTGAAAGTTAGCACTGAGCGTTCCTTGGACCACGCACTGAAGACTGTCGCCTCGGAGAAGGTGGAAAGTCCGTTCTCGCCAGGTCTGCCGGAGGAGGAGGGGGAGGGTGGGCAGGGCCTCCCTCTGGAGGCAGAGGAAGGCCCAGCGCCGGAGTCGGAGCAGCCATCCAGCTGCGAGGTTGAGATAACCTCGCTCACGTCCGACGCCTCTTCCCTCAAGGTGAGCCATTCGCTTAGCTTTGCATTTGCGATCAAAAGGAAATTCTGAATCAGAAGGATCTTGATTTTGTAATCACATTTACTTCTGCACTGTCAAAAATTTCTGCATTACTTTTAAAGTAAAAGTGCATGAAAATTATTTTTAATGGATTATGTAAAGTAAATTTAATGGATGTATGTTACGCAAACAGTCGTATATTAAATCCACACTGATTTTAATTTAAGCATTATATTTAATGTACGGTTACATCAATCTACTTTTAATGTACGAGGTACATTAAAATTTATGCCTATTCGTACATTAATGTTATTTCTGACAGTGTACTACGTTCACTGTGAGAGCTGTAACAGATAATGGTTTTCAAAAGAGCTGTCCTCCCATGAGAGGGACTTGTTAATTTATAAAGACATGTTGAACCCATATTTGACATTCAGATGATTTTCAGCATCTTAAATTTTAAGACAATTAAATATTTTTTTAATTATCAGTAAATTATATTTTATAGAAATAACTCCTTTTGTATTTCAAACACAACTTTTCACGAACTAATTGTTCGCATCATCAAGTACATAGGTTTTTACCATGTTTTAAAAAACTTTTTTTTATTTTATTCAAATATCATATGACGTAGTAAAAACATTGCATTCTTGATTTCAATTTATCGTATTATAAAGTTTTATAAATAAGGTTTCAGAAGTGTCTAGCTTATATCCTTATTTCATTGTCTAAAATTGCTGGGTTTTCAAAATATAATATGTGCTAAATTTGAATGCTATGTTTTGATATCGTAAATGAATGGTGTAAGGCCGCCTTCACAATCGGCAGCGCCACTGAGAAGCGCTGCCGGGTCCCTTCACATGCAGCCACCGAGCAGCGCTGCTGAGCGGGCGGGTGGGGCGAATTCCTCAGTCGGTGGTCAAATGTCAGTGAATACAAATTCCCTGGCGGTAGCCGATATCTTGTGCTAATCTACGTTATATGTATAGGGATAATCAAACCAAAATAGTAAAAAATAAATAGGATATATTTATTTTTTTGTCCAACACATGGGCAAAAATAAATATATACTATTTTTTTCTATTGTGGTTTGATTATCCCTATACCTCTAATAAGCAGTGAATATGTTAATCTAGATATATCCTAGACGCAGGCAAGGCCACCAGCTTACTAGAGTTCGTGAGCACCGCCATCAGAGCTACTGCGGCATGATGAACAGTGAGGGTTGTGCAAATTCCTCCGGGGTGTAGGTATGTCACTTGATACCTGGCCAATGACATTCTTCTGGAGCAATCAATTCATAGTTATTGCCACCAAAGCGATATTAATTCCCATTGCCTATACAAAAGTAAATAAATGATCCATTAAAATGAAATGCATCTGCCATATTTAAAATTGTCTCATTGGAGAGTCAAATGAAACATTTTGAATCAAAAGAATCTTGATTTTGTGATCGCATTGACTAGTATTAATTCAAAAATCAAAATTATCGGCCAATTTCTCTTTTGTCAGTTTTCTCAAAACTGTTAGAGAGACTCTTCTACACTCGAATGGAAACTTTTGTCAGGAAAAATGAGACGTTTTGAGACTCACAACACGGTTTTAGAAAATCAAAATCTACGGAAATTACTACTACGTTGACTTTAAGAGCTTTAAAAGATACAAATTTTTAAGAGAGCTGTCCTCCCATAAGTGGGCCTTGTTAATTTATACACGCATGTTAATGTATTTGATATTATTGCAACCAAACTAAATAACAGAATGAATAAAACATAATGAAAACAATCAGGAATTTGTCATTCAGACTTGTTAACCCTTCGCAAAAATGTTTATTCAAGGAAACATTTAAAAAAAAGAAACACGAGATAAAGGAATATTATTAATAAAGTAATATAATGAATTACATACAGATTTCAAATCCAAATCTCGGTTTACGTAGAGATCTTGAAGCAAACATACTTTCGTAGAACGCAACCGTCCTTCGTGGTATATTGCGCGCTTTGTTCTCAGATTCCCCGCTACAGCATCCGTATGTTTACCCCTTTATGGAATTGGAGGGGAAATGAGAGCAGAGTCAGGGGAAGTTGCCCACGCTGCATGAGCGCCTAGCCTCTCAGGCGGGCAAATAGCTCGGGCGGGTACATTATTTTTTTATTTAATAGGTAATTATTACAGACTAATTAGATAACTTGATGCTTAGTGGCTAGGCCGAAGGCCATTAAGCCCTTACAATACCTACACCCTACCGCGTTCCGACCTTTCGAATTCTGGTATTCACCCCAATATACGGTGCGGGGTACAACATGGCAAGCCGCTGTTAACCGATAGGTTGAGTAGCGCTTCCGAAGGGACGCGGGTGAAGGCTTTCATTAGACGGTGCTCTGTTGGTGGTGACGCGGAAGCTAGTGACGGGATGGTGCCACTAACCACCGCAGCAGCGCCACTGCACCGCTCGTGGGAATACTTCCATTTGAACCAGTCCTCTGTCAGCAGCGCTGCTAAGTGGCTTCAAATGAAGGGGCTCTGAAAACTTCATCCACCTTCGCTTTAAATGCACTAAAACGAAGTAATGTGTAGTAAAATGTTGTTCATACAGTGTGATGTGTTGAATTAAGCTTTTTAATTTTCAAAATTTGCACATTCGTTTTTTTCTAAACACTAGCACATATTTACATTATTTATTTATTTACAAGAATTTGATGGTTGAATGTATATGAAACGGCTCAAAAAACTTGCGAAAAAATTTCTTTAAATATCAAAATATCTTTAGTATAAGCTAGCTGAAAATGGCACATTTTAAAGAACGCTGATACATTTTCTAAAAGCAGCTCCAAATGTTTTTCTCGAAAATGTATATACTAAATATAGACTTGTCGTTCGATATATATACCCAATTTCGATGACAGCGTCTGAACATGTTCTTTCCAAAAATGATTGTATGATAAGTGGCGTACCATTGAGGAACACATGTCATATGTGTCTTCGTCGTGATTTGCAAGATTGGCTAAACGATTCGTAGTCTATAAATTGCTAACCGCTTTGAAGCGAGCCTGGTTGACGGGGCGTGCGCTGGCGTGCTCGGCAGGTGGGCACGCCCAAGGTGCGGCGCCACACGGACACGGACACGCACCGCCACGCGCTGTTCGCGGGCTGCCGCGGCTGGGACGACCGCACGCCCCCGCCCGGCGCCAGCCCCGCCGCCGGCCACGCCCCCGGCCACGCCCCCGCCCCCGCGCCGCCCCCGCGCGGCCTCGGCGGCTTCCTGCGCAGCATGCTCCACGCAGGTGGGTGCCACCCACCGCACTCCCAACACACACACACATGCAGCGTGAGGCACGAAACTTTAGCACCGCCGTCTCAAACGACCTGGTCTGGTCGAAACATACAGTTTACAAGGCGCCTGTATCCCTATATGTGTGTATGTATGTGTATATATATATATATATATATATATATATATATATATATATATATATATTTTTGACCTAATGGTCATACGACCAGTCCACAAAAGAAAAGACGACTATTTTGAATCTGGCGCGCAACGGACGGGCGACTCACGAACGAGTCGCGCGACGCGAGAGGGACGCGAGAGAGACGAGACACAGAGAATAAAGGGCGGTAGACGGGGTGCACATGGCGTGGAAGGGAAAGATGTTAGATGAATAGTAAATATGTAATTGGTGGACATCATAAAATCCAAGCGGGAAGAAGTGTTTGTTATATCGCGAGTGAAAAGCAGAGATAGTGAATAATCACGTAGTATTGTAGATCATGCAGATGGTGGGAGATGAATAGTAAATATGTAATTGGTGGACATCATAAAATCCAAGCGGGAAGAAGTGTTTGTTACATCGCGAGTGAAAAGCAATGACAGTGAATAATCACTTAGTACTGTAAGTAATGCAGATGGTTGTACAGTTTACCTTCATATTATGTTTTTCTTTCTTCATGAATAAATGTTTAATGATATAAAGTAGCAAAAGTTGTAATTAATGAAGAATGTAAGGGAAAAGAATTAGTGGAAAACAGTATCCAACATCCTCCCCATAAAGGCGCTCCCCCCCAAAAGGAATCCCTTGTCCTTTCAACAATTTTAGTAACGGCAATTACTGCCACCAAAATTAATGTGTGATCGATGCCTCAACGATGATGGATTCCCAAATGGGAAATTTGAGGTGAGTACAGTCACATATTTGGCGCCCGAACAGTGTGGACAGGGGAAGATTGTGATTTTGTAAGCAAAATTGAACAAATCACATCTTCAAAAGTGCAAACCTTTATTAGGAGATGTTGGAATTTAACTCTGTCAATTAGGGTATTGTTTGAAAGACTGTGTTTGCTTAGTGTTTGAAAATGTAGATGTTAAAGTATTGAGGTAAGAACTATGTACAAATTGTAATACAGATTTTTTTGTGGTGATCTCCTTAATTCAGTACAGTGGGTTCCAAGAAGCAGTTAAAAATCAGTCAGGTGTATAAGACAATGGTTTTAAAATACTATGTTTCTTTTTGTTGGTTGCAAAGTGAATGTGCCAAAGTGTATAATTAAATGGTCATGTATACTCTAATGATGATTTAAAATTTGAATGTACATGCTTATGTGTTTATTTAACCAATACAGTATATTTGTAGGAAGGTTTCATATTCAATTGATTATATCAGGTAGTGTTTTTGAAATATTATTCCTATATTGTGGAGCAAAGTCAGTATATCAAGATGCATATTCTAATGATGATTTAAAAATTGAATGTACATGCTTATGTGTTTATTTAACCAATACAGTATATTTGTAGGAAGGTTTCATATTCAATTGATTATATCAGGTAGTGTTTTTGAAAATATTATTCCTATATTGTGGAGCAAAGTCAGTATATCAAGTCATATTCAATGATGATTTAAAAATTGAATGTACATGCTTATGTGTTTATTTAACCAATACAGATATTTGTAGGAAGGTTTCATTTTTGATTTAAAATTTGAATGACCAATACAGCATACTTGTAGGAAGATATTAATTTTAATTGGTTATATCAGGGTCTGTTTTTGTTGAAAAAGTTATGTCATTGATGTGTGAAAAATCAATGTGTCAAAGTGTATGGTTCGATGATGGTTTTAAAGTTGAAGTTACATGTCAGTATTTTTCTTTAATCAATACAGTGTGCTTGTAGGAAAATCTCAAACTTAATTGGTCAGATGGAAATCGTTTTTTGTTTGAGAATACTACAATACCTTATAGGAAACTTGTCCAAGTTAGTAATTTATATCAGATTGACATGTGCAAACATTGTATTAAGAATTATAAATGTATTAGGGTTCAACAGAGTTAGGCATCATTGAACAGGTGAACTCAAACGCACATATGGGATATTTTCTAAAAACAGTGCAGTGCAGAAATGAAAGCATCAAAATAGGTTGCCCATGTGGTGATACCAGGTTGTACTTTCAGTGTATAATATAGGTGTAGTATAGTAAGTGAGATTGTGGTGATCATGTCATGGTGCCTTATGTAACTTATTATTGTTTTATTATTGCATTAGTGTGTATCTAGTTACAAGGGAAGTTTAGTTGTTCGTGTCAGAACATGGTGAATTGGTTCAGTAGGTGATTATACGGAAATTGAGGTGTAAGGCAGCGAACAGTAGGCATTAGAGCATATGTGCTGTGGAGGTTAGGTGAAGCAGTAAAAGATTCATAGCAGCATCGAAGCAGGTGTTTTAAAAAAATGGAGGGCCGAACTGATATATTGGTATACGAAGAGGAGAATAATAATGGTAGGAGCAGTTATGAGGAGGGCGAGGTCGAACGGTTAGATGGGTCGCAACTTGAAGATTCCGACAAAATCAGAATGGAATTGGACGGGGCGAGCACATCAACGCCAGCGAAACCAATGAAAAAGAGGGGGAAGGCCTTGAAAAATTAAAGGAAAAGGAAGTGAGGAACAGAATCGGAAGTTGGAGGAACAGAAGCAGTTTAATGAGGAGCAGAAGCAATGGGCACAAGAACAGAGCCGAGTGTGATAGATAAGATCAGTTCGTTCGAGAGGCAGATTCGGAAGATGGGCGATGAAATTAGTCAAAGCATTAAAGCACAAATGGAAGAGCGAATCGCAACCCAGGATAAAGTTATCGAGTCGCTTCAGGGGAAAGTAGAGGATATATCGCTAAGGGTCGAACAGAAGACGGAGGTGTGTAGGATGGAGATAGCAGACGCGAAGGGAGATTTAAAGCGTTCATTACAATCATGCCAGCATGAGATGCGGGAGGAGATAGCAAACACGAAGGGGGAGTTACAACAGTCAATGGAGATCTGCCAGAACGCAATGCGAGGAGAAGTTCGAAAATGTGAGGAGAGTGTCACCGTGCTGCAGACGGCGGTACAAGAATTAAGAGAGATCAAGACGACTCCGAGTGTGATGGGTGGGCCTATAAATATAACGATCCCATCGTCGCTGAAATTCTCGGGCGACGTGAAAGAGAATCCTCACTCGTTTATGAGGGCAGTGGAGCGACACCTAGCGGTAAGCTACCTTCCAGAAAGAAGTAAAACACAAGTGATATACCAAATGTTGCAAGAAAACGCAAGAACTTGGGCGGACACCCTCAACCCGTTCCCCACAACCGTGGCGGAATTTAGGCAGAGGTTCTTCCGAAGGTACTGGAGCGACGACATACAGCTGAACTTCAAGATGGGGTTAATGAATAGCATCTATAAACCATCGAATGCGGGCGGAATGCGCGACTATGCGGCCCGTCGCATCATGGATTTTGGGTCTTTGTCGCCACCCATGAGCGAACAAGAAATTATCTGCATATTGACCAGGCAATTCCCAACAACAATCCAGAATTTACTAAGAAGTGCTTGCCATACGGATTTGGAAAAATTTCAAGAAGCATTGGGAAGTTTCGACTTGACATTTGCCAATAATCCAAGAACGAAAAACGAGGTGAACGTAAATGCGATGCGTGTCGGGGTCGATAATGAACCGAGGAAAGTCAAGGAGAGCAGACGAGACAGCAGGAGGGAGAGAATCGAGGAAAAGGCGAACGATTGGAAAGATCGAAGGGGAAGAGTGAGGGGGGAAATTCACGTGATGTGAATGCCATACCATGCACCAGCGGAACGAGCAGCAACGCAAGTTTAAACGGGAAAGGTTCGTATTGACGGGCGGCCCCAATACGAACGATTACGGAGTAAACAAAGAGGTCCCCATCAATTCATATCAGGTAGTCGATTACGAAGACGAGCCTTGGATCAGGAAGAAAAGCAGCAAGAAAATCCATCGAGAATGTCCGACTGTTATAGTGTCGTGTTTAGGCGAGGAGGCCGAAGCATTAGTGGATACGGGTTGTGTAGCAAGTGCAGTAGCAGAAGAATACTATGATAAATTGGTCGCAACAGGGAAGTACATAGCGACGCTGCCGATGACACGGTCGTACGTAATTGGAGCCACCCGGAAGAGGTCCAGCCCCATTACTAGGCAAGTAATGCTAGAAGTGTGCATCGGAGGTCGCGCGTATGAGGTCATTGCATTGGTAGTGAAGAATTTGCTGTATTCAGTTATCTTAGGAATGGATTTCTTGACGGATCATCGAGCTGTAATAAATCTAGAAAAGGGGCATGTCACCGTGAATGGGCGCGAAGTATGGATTGATTCAGGGAGTGAGGAGGATGATGTATATCGGATTAATGCAGGAATTATTGATGAGGGAGGAGTGGAAGAATGGATAGAACGGCAGGTGGACGAAACTGAGATTTTAGACGAGAATGACAAGAGCAAATTGAAAGAATTGTTGTTAGAAAACAAGGTGTTCATGAAGAACCCCGAGCCCATCAAAGACTACGAGTTTAGGATACAGTTGACAGACTACACGCCGTTTAGGGAAAGGAACTACCCTATACCGGTAGCATATCGAGACGAAGTAGCCAGACTGATTAAAGAAATGACGGAAGAAGGAATCATTAAGAGCAGCCACGTCATACACTAGTCCAGTCGTCATCGTTAAGAAGAAGGATGGAGGACTACGGATCTGTTTGGACGCAAGGAGACTGAATGCCGTAACATTACCATATCGAGATGCACCACCAGAGGTGGAAGGAATTTTACGAGGATTCGGCGGATGCAATGTATTTTCGTGCACTGATTTCAGCAGGGCATATTGGCAGATGAAAATAGCAGAAGAGGACCAGAAATACACCGGTTTCACGGTTGAAGGAATATGTTATGTCTTCAGACGAGTACCATTTGGGTTGAGAAACAGTGGAGCAGCATTAATACAATGTGTCGATCGGATACTAGGGGCCGACTACAAGACCGAGTGACGGTGTATTGGACGACATAGTGATTAAATCCAGTCTCTTCCCGAACATCTCCGTGACATACAAGAATTGCTCACCATACTACAGGAGAACAACTTGGTATTGAACGTCAAGAAATCAAAGTGGTGTACGAAAACCATTGTGTTTTTAGGGTACGAAATTACCACGGAGGGTATCAGCATTAGACAGGATACCATTAAGGAAATTCAACAGATTCCAGCACCCCGAAATGTGAAACAAGTTCGGCGACTAATTGGAACGTCTAATTATTACGCACGATTTTGCCCAAATTTTGCATCGATCAGTGTCCCCATTCTACAAACTATTACAGAAAGGTAGAAAATGGAAATGGGACGATTCGTACGATGAAGCATTCAACAACCTCAAGGCTATGTTTTATAGATGTTGTGTAGTGAAGCATCCGGACTTCAGCAAAACATGCATCCTACAAACCGATAGTAGCGATTTTGGGGGGTCAAGAAGTGGGAGGACAGGACCAAATCATTGCTATCATTAGTCGAGTTTTGAAAGGCCCAGAGCTCAGGTATACAACGACGGAGAAGGAAGCCAACGCCATTTTATGGGCCATTACCAAATTGAGACCCTATTTGATGGGCAGACATTTTGTGGTGCGCACGGACCATAAGGCATTAACATTCCTGAACCGATGCCACACGCAAAATGATCGATTATATAGATGGACATTATATTTACAACAGTTTTCATTCGACATAGAGCACTGCAAAGGGGAGGCGAATCATTTACCGGACTTATTGAGCAGGAAAACTCCTAAGGGCAGCGAGTCGTACGCGAACGTCAAGCAGTTTCAAGTAGCGGCGATAGACATTTGATTGGGAAGATCTTATGACATTGCAAGAGCAAGACCCAGACATCTGCAAGGTGAAGTTATACAAGGAAAACAGATTATCGCAAGATGACCCAGACTACAAAATGATAGAAAGGAAGGAAGATGAATGGAAATTGGTACAAGGAGCGGTAACTCGAAGGGTAGCACGAGATCCAGAGATCTATAGGTTGTGGATCCCCAAAAGTGCCACGGAGCAGCTGATTCGACATGTTCATACGTCGATGGCGCACTTCGGAGCAGAGAAAATAATGAGAATCTTACAGGAATTATGTTATTGGAAAGGAATGGCACGACAGATCAGAAAGGTGGTTGGTCAATGCATGTTATGCCAGAAAGCCAAGTACCCAAACAAGAGTTATGCAGGACCCATGCATTCGATAATTCCAATGGAAAAGAACGACCTAGTAGCTGTAGATATATACGGACCATTGCCAAAAACCAAGGATGGCAACAAACACATTTTTGTGGCAATTGACGTGTTTTCGAAGTTCGTTCAGGTTTACCCTATTAAGAGGACGAACGCACAAACATGCCTCAAGAAACTAAAAGCGTTCTTCAACGTAGCAGGACCATATCGGAGAGTATTATCAGATCATGGTACAATGTTCACGAGTATCCAGTGGCGGCAGGTGTTGGAAGGATTAGGAACCAACCCGGTGCTAACGTCGATTCGGCATCCCCAATCTAATCCGGCAGAAAGGATCATGAGAGAGTTATCAAGGATGATTAGAACATATTGCCATGAGTGTCACGACAGATGGGGGGAATTAATCCCTGACATGAACAAATGGTTAATAGAGATCCCGCATGACAGTACTGGAATAACGCCATATGAGGCACACTTTGGGCGAAGACCACCTCATGTATTACACCTATTGGATAGAGAAGAAGTATCCCAGAGAGCGCGGGAGCCGTCAGGAGAAACAATCCGCGACAGTTTAGTCAAAATGAGCGAGGCTAGACAAAGAATTCAGAAGAAGACGCACGAATTCAAAGCAGGACAAAAAGTGTTGGTTAGAGTACATAGGGTATCGAACCCTAAGTCCAAATTATACTCGAAATTCTTCTTACTGTATGAAGGACCATACGAAATCAAGTCGATCAAGGCCCCTAACGTGGCGGAATTATTTGACCAACAACGAGGCAAAACTGAGCAGCACAATTTCTACAACTTGAAGACATATAACGAGGAAGACGACCGAGATTAACGGAAGAGACAGCGGCAAAACAGAAGATTATTTTTTCGTGAGAAAAAAAATCTTGATAACGTGGGGGGTTATATGACCTAATGGTCATACGACCAGTCCACAAAAGAAAAGACGACTATTTTGAATCTGGCGCGCAACGGACGGGCGACTCACGAACGAGTCGCGCGACGCGAGAGGGACGCGAGAGAGACGAGACACAGAGAATAAAGGGCGGTAGACGGGGTGCACATGGCGTGGAAGGGAAAGATGTTAGATGAATAGTAAATATGTAATTGGTGGACATCATAAAATCCAAGCGGGAAGAAGTGTTTGTTAATCGCGAGTGAAAAGCAAGAAGTGAATAATCACGTAGTATGTAATATGCAGATGGTGGGAATAATAAATGTAATTACATCGCGAAAAGCAATGACAGTGAATAATCACTAGTACTGTAAGTAATGCAGATGGTTGTACAGTTTACCTTCATATTATGTTTTTCTTTCTTCATGAATAAATGTTTAATGATATAAAGTAACAAAAGTTGTAATTAATGAAGAATGTAAGGGAAAAGAATTAGTGGAAAACAGTATCCAACATCCTCCCCATAAAGGCGCTCCCCCCCAAAAGGAATCCCTTGTCCTTTCAACAATTTTAGTAACGGCAATTACTGCCACCAAAATTAATGTGTGATCGATGCCTCAACGATGATGGATTCCCAAATGGGAAATTTGAGGTGAGTACAGTCACAATATATATATATATATATATATATATATATATATATATATAAAGTTACGTGAATCACTTTAGTACCTCCTGCAATTTTTGAACGGTTAATGCAGTTTCCACGAAAGTGCTTGACGGAATGGGACTTCGAAGTATGGAGATTCTATTGTATTTCGCAGATCTTATTAGAGTTTGTCCTAAAACGTGCTCACTATCATTCAAAGTATGAAATATGACGACCAATAAATATAACGACAGAGTCATTGATACCTAAAAATTATAATTGAATAAATTGTATTAGTTTTGTTCCTATAACTTTGTATTCTCGGGCTGACTTATGAAAGTTTCTCATTAGGTTTTACGTAAGGGGATTCGAGTATTTTTTTGTTTTTGATTACTTCTTATTTTGCATCTTCTCACATTTTTATATTGTAAAAATATTCTTTTGTGTCTAATATTAGTGCTATGAATGAGATTTTTCCTTAGAATGAAAATGCAATGTACATATTAGTCCACAACTTCAACGTGTTTATATGTATAACACAATTAAAAATGTTTTTAAAATAAATTTATTTATATTTATATTTTACAGACGAACACGGCCAAGCTGTGGACGAGCAGACCGTCTCAGAATGTGACGAAGCTGATTACAGCCTCACCAGCAAAGAAGATATGACTCCTACCCTAAGAAACCAAGATAGCAATTCTATTCCGCCCCCACCTAAAAACAAAAAAGACATTTCAAAAATTAATATCGAGATACCAGATACATTGCAAATATCTCGATCGTTTTTGGAAAATACTACAAAAACGAGAGTACCACATATTTCAACGAACAAAACAGATGAAAATCTAGGAAAATTTAAGGAAATAGAAACTCTTCCAGACATGATCAACAAACCTTTTTCACGAAAGGAAGACATTGATCATGCTATTACCTCGACAACATGGAAACGTGAGGAAATGAAAATGGGTGGTTCTGATGAGAAAGGGACTCCAGATCGTGTAGATGACACGTCCGCTATCATTGTCGAGTCGTTCGCCAAATTTCCTTGGCCAGGCGATGTTTTGGGTGAAGGAAGCAGACCCACTGATGATCTCACACCTACTCCACTCCAAGATGTACAATCGAAAACGAGCAAGATCGAGGCACTTGATGAAGAAAAACATAGGACCAAACCTGACGGGAAAGGTGCATATAAGACGAATTCCTCGAGTTGTTCAGATACAAATACTTCTTTGGACAGTGGAATTGAAACGAAGCAGTCGCTTAGTGAATATGATGCTCAACCAAATTTGGAGACTTCCGAAGGTGAGTCTTCAGAACCCTTGGTGTTAGTCACACTCAAATTATTGTCATTTTTTCTGTACGTTGAGAATCCAACAGCGCTCAAAGCGTCTCCATTGGCTGAGATAGTTCAGCAACATAACCAATTCCTCTGAAACACCGTTGACCAGAAGGTTCTAATATTTTCTTGTGTTAATATCGCCGGAGACATACCCTAAAAAAACGGAAATAGGACCGCGCGTAGTCTTTCCTTCCTATCCTTCTCCCCTACTCGCCCTTCACACAACACACATAAGAACTACACTACCTCACGGGAGCTTGGAGCCTGCCCCAACTAGTACAGTTTCTTGCTGTAAGAGATACTTGGGAGGAGGGGAAGGACTCGCAGCCGACATAAGAACGGTACTGGATCTCGTGGATGGTTGGTTGGTTGCTTGTTAGTGATTCCGGGTGCATCTACAGCTTAGGTTATTCGTCCCGTAAGTGTAGTGCATGTTTGTTTCTTCTGGAGACGACCGTGATCTTTCCCCTCTGGATGGCGAGATCCGGCGCCAACCTACTGCCGGCAACCGGTGCTGGACCTTGTGGAGGAGGAACGTGTCCTCCTAACATACACCGGGAGCGGTAGCTCAGTGCATCAACTGATGTCACTGCAGCGCCTCTGACCAGGAGGTCCTAGGTTCCCACTCCCCACGGCGGCAGGATTTCCGGCACTAGCTTTTCAGCTAGGTCGAATTGAGTCGTTGCCTGGAGGAGAATTCTAGCGGACAGCTGCTCTGATCGGTAGTTTTCCGTGGTTTCTCCGATCAACACCAGGCGAATGCCGGAGCAGTACCCTACCAAACGGGTCACGGACCGCGCACGATCTGTCCTTCCTCTTCCCTGTCCTATCCTCTCCCCTTACACACACACTTACACTAACATTCACTACACTACCCCATATTCCGGGAGACCGATTGGGAACGTAGATCTTGTCTCGGCTGGGGCGGTGTCCCGCTGGTCGGAGAGTTCTGGTTAGGGGGAAACCTCACTAGCCGACGGTAGGTCGGTGCCGGATCTCGCCATCCAGTGGGGGAAGATCACCGCCATCTCCCGAAAAAGGAAACAAGCACTACACTAACGGGACTAATGACCGAAGCAGTTGACGCGCCCGGAAACACGAAAAAAACAATCAATCCTAACATGCACTACATTTAGGGGCTAATGGCCTGTGTAGTTGGTGCTGGTGGGTGAGAGAGTCCTTGTTGCAGACGCCGCTGAGGATGAGCCGCTCGACTCGCGTACTTACGAGGTGACGCTGCGGAAGGAGGGCGGCTCCGTCGGCCCCCCCCCCCCCCATTGCACAGTTGGCTACAAATAATCAATCGTCTTTGCAAGTGTAGAGTTTGCACGTAATAATTAATCTTCTTTGCAAGTGTAGAGTTTGCACGAAATAATTCATTTTTAATTTTTTTTAATATATTTTTTAAATAATGAATTATCTTCGCAATTGTAGGTAGTGCACGAAATAATGTATCTTTTTTGCACGCTACTTTCACTTGTTTTCTAACCTGTCAAATTGTTTCCTTCTGAAGGCGGCTCCACGCATTCGACATTCGTCGAGCAGCGAGCGACCGCTCGGCCCAAACCCCAGCAGCAGATATTCTCGACGAATAATCTCTTCCTTAGATGTGAAACGCAGTAGGTAGAGCCAACATCGAGCCTTCGCCGCTCGGTAAATAGCAAGCCACTCATCCACCCTACTCAATTCAAAGATGCCGTATTTTTCGTGGCGATGGTTAAGACATCAGACCTGCTCTTCCGCCTGACCACGCAAAATTCGCTACTTTCCTTTCACCGTTTGACAGAAAAAGGAGTTGTCACTGGGACGACGAAACAGATGATTTGAATTTTGCTCAGAGGTTTCTTTTAGGCTTGAACATTTTTTCATGCAGTAAATCTACAACAAGGAACAGCCTACTTTACATCCCCTCCGAAGGAAGGCGTACTACGAAGGAAGACTTCGGTCGGGTTTGAATCCGCAATAGCCGTATAGCCCGGGACCCTAACCACCGACGCCAGGCACTTGGTGAGCGGTCGCTCGCGATACGCCGAATACCGACTGCGCGGAGCCGCCTTTCGGGGCGGTGCTCCTTGGGGAGTGGGCGGTGGGGACGGGTGGGGACGGTGGGGACGGGTGGGGACGGGTGGGGACGGGTGGGGACGGGTGGGGACGGGTGGGGACGGGTGGGGACGAGGGTGGGGACGGGTGGGGACGGGTGGGGACGGGTGGGGACGGGTGGGGACGGGGGACGGTGGAGACGGGTGGGGACGGGTGGGGACGGTGGGGACGGGTGGGGACGGGTGGGGACGGGTGGGGACGGGGCTGAGGGCTGAGGCGGGCGTGTGTGCGCAGGAGGTGGTGTCGGAGGACGGGCGCGCCCGCGTCTACGTCAACGCCGTGCGACCGCTGGGGCCCGCCGCCGCCTCCGCCATCCGCCAAGGTGAGTCCCGGCCCCCGAGGCCTCCGCCATCTCACTAGACGCTTTCTTTCCTTCCTTCCAAAGATGTGAACACAGTTGTTTTGGTTATTCGTTTTAGACACTTGTAGTGAAAATGGTGCAAGTGACATTCCTCAGGGTTTCCTGGGCCAGGATTTTAAGTTATTCTTTATGCACAACGCTCATCAAACATGGGCTAAAGGCAAAAAGCGCTGATCTGTACACCGAAATGAAATGAAATCTCAAAATTCTGAAGAATGTGATTTCCGTCATATATCTCAGCCCTCTATTTATGACTACTTCATCAATGCAATTTTTATCGATGACATATTTGCTGCTATTTGGACCGAATCAAGCATTGGTTCTATCCACCTTGACAATTATCACTTTTTTCTATTGTTTTTCTTTACTTATTATCTCCTCGTTACTGGATTGGCGGAATGATCGGAAAGCACTTTGACGTCATAAAGGAATCAGTCTAGGTCTCACTATATTGTTGTGTTGAAAGATGAGAAGGTAGAAACATAAGTAGAAAGAGAATAAAGAAGAATTTACTTTGACAGGGGAATAGTTTTCATAAATACGGTTCGATGTTCCTAGTTTCAAAGATACATTCCGAACCTCTTGTAGCGTACCAGACCGGCTTCTTGCATGCTTTAACTCTGTAATTACGAAATGATAATGATGTAGTTGACTGAGACATATCGGAATAACGTGGTTCTCTCCACGAATTACACTTTGTTTAAAAAATATTCTAATTTTATTATAAAGCTGTTTTTCAAAAACTACTTTCTTTATTAGCTCCTGAAAAATTCACTCTATTTTCCACCTCTTTGCGACTTTCCCATGTATTTATTTCTTATTGCCTATTCAATATCTAAATAGTTTGCTCCGTGGAACAAAGGCCTCCAATATGTCAACAGACTGAATTTGACGGGCTGGGCCTCTGGATGTGTTTTGTTTAGTACATGAATGTTTGTGAAAATTTTTCAATTATTTGTAAAAAATTCTATTCCTACTAGCGTTTCTAGAGACATCTCCCTTCAAACAATTCTGCATTATTTTTATTATTCTGTATTTATAAGAATGTTGTATCCACTATTTAGTTTCGAGACATTTATTGGCATTTGTTGGAACAAGCTTCCTTAGTACGTCATAAGCATTATGCATACTTTTATACGCACACCTTGTCATAGGACAGCACCAAAGTCTAGTGCAAATTGTTTAATTATAAAATTGTGTGTTGTATTTTGTATTATATTTCCACGTAACACTTCAAAGCACGCCATACGGCGCAATCCACAAGCACACGCCTGCAACAGCTATGCCTAGCATCGCCTATAGATATCAACTGCCCATAAATTCTTAGAATCAAACCCACGCGACTTTGCCTTCATAATCACTGGTTAACAATGCATCTCTTTTCAAAATTATTACGCCATACGGACGGCATAACATGTTAGACTCGTAAAATACATAATAATTCCTATTTTTTAAATTCCTGTACAGTCATGTAACTTACTCTTACTGCAAATTAAACACGCTCTTAATATTTTCGACTGTAGCATAATAAAACTAACTCTGATTGGCTGCCGCGAGGCTTACCACTCCAGGCCACGTGATGAAGTGAGTTCGCCAGTGTGTACACAAACAGCTATATTTTACATAATTACACAATGTATTGTACACACACAGCTATTTGTTATGGTATTAACTGTAATTGACTGTAAACTATGTACTGATTGGTGCCACGCCGTGCCTTCCTTGTAAGCATAAATGAAGACTGTATCCATTCATTACTAAGTAGTGAATTACGTGTGGAATCTATTACTGAACCTGCGTCTTCACTCCTAAAATCGAGCATGTGCTTACAGTTCAGTACTACATTGTATGATTATTTCAAACTACGTCAATCCAGTGAATGTACCAATGTGTACGAGCATAAATCTGCTAATTACGGCATTAATCATGTTACGTGCTAAAACTACCAGTGCATCGCTAGGCGACGCAATACGCTTAAGGCGATTGCGTAATGTTGCGGCGGCCTCAACACCATGCGCTTCCTGTCGCACCGCTCGGTGCCTCCAGGCGTGGGCGGGAACACAGAGGTTCATCATGGCCCAGCCATCTGCCCCACAAGCAGCAGCCGAAGAGTGGTGTCCCTGTACGCTACAATCTCCCAGATTAAGTGTGCACTGTACGTTCGACATTGTGTCTGTATTTCAGCTCTATGAAACTGTAGTGTTATATGTTCTGTGTTGTGTTTCCTCCTAATAACTATCAATTCAATCATCGTTTATTTGAATTGAATCCATCAAATAAAACACCTACGGTGTTCTTCCAAGTCATTCAGTTGTTATTATTATAATATAATGCATTCAATCTATTTTATATAATGATAATTTAATTCAATTATATATTTCAAATTACGTCTCTTGAATCACCCGAATGACAGCAACTTCAATTAATTATAATGCACTACAGGAATCGACGCGCCTCTGCGTGTGTATTCGCTCCCAATAATTGCACTGGTCCTTCGAAAGCTATTGCAGGAAAGTGGTTGACTTGGCAGGCACAATCGGACAATCACTCAACACGTCTACTGCTTATGAAGGCAATCCTTCAGCATTTATGGAACAGCTATAATTATAAACGTCATTATACCAATATGGAGCAAATAAAGGGCGCTGTTGAAGTTCGTAAACTAATGCAGCGATGACCAAGAAAAATAATAAGAAATATTGTGTTTTTAGACTCGAATTTCATAATGAATCAATATAAGCCTATGGAAACAATGTTAGTAACTAAATAGCTGTGAAGAAATCATAAAATAATAAAAAGATAAAAAGGAATTGATAAATTAGTGTGTCGACCTGAGAACTCTCCGGCAGCCCTTGGTGACTCAGTTGGGCGCAGCGGTTCCTATAATTTTGAATGGCCAGAAAAAGCGCCCCTATTAATCTCTGCGATCGGAGAATCTCGGCTGTTCGGCGATTTCACTCCATACGAGGCTAAATGCACGATTCGAAACCTCAATATGACGTAGTGAGTGAATCGGTAAGATGATTTTAATCGTGCGATGTTTTTGGGATATTCTACTGAGTTTTAGTTGTTATTGGGGTACTTCACATTAATTGACATACATTAAAAAATATCATAGTTTAATGGAAAACAAAAAATATTTGGTTCACTTAAATTGAAAGAGAATCTCTTGAGAGTACAGAAAACCCAGCTTTTGGTTATTAAATACGACAAACGTTATCAATACAAACATCAGGCACTTTTATACTGCAAGGTTTACAAGTGTTTCTGTGAAAGTAAGTTTCAATGCTCTTACAAAAATAAGAACGATAATAAATGACGCCAATAATAATGCTTGGGGTTTCTGCTGGATTTTGTAAATTAATTGTTTTGACAAAATCAGTTAAATCTCCTTAAAAATCAGAATATTTCTTATCATATTGATCACTTTCCTGTGAATTTTAATTTTACCTCATCTGAAACTTAAATTCTATCTTTCGTCCAAAGTCCACGGAACAATGAACCGAAGAGTTCTATAGCAATTTCAATTTCAATTCAAGCTTAAGGAGTTTCGAAAGAATTATTGAAACGAATGTAGACAAATAATACCAAAAATGATCGTTGTTTGGGAGTATAAAAGGCAGAACATCGCACGGAAACTATTCCCCCACTGGTTTCATAAACAGAGGCCCAGATATCCGACATATTTGCCATGCCTCGCATGTGATTACGGATCAAGACTGTTATTTGTGTGATCGACCGTGCGTCGTTGTATATTTTTTGTAATACCACTTTCTTATATGAAAAGTAATTTAAATATAAATACCTTTTTGAAGTAGAAGTACACATATTACGTCTCTACCTTCAACTTGAGGCTTCGTTGGTTCCGCTGATGGTATCAATTGGTTACTGCAGGGCCTCTGACCGGGAGGTCGTAGGGTTCGACGGTGTCAGAATATTCAACACTAGCTAGAAAGCTGGTTCGAGGTCAACCGCTGTCTGGAGAAGAATTGTAGCGGCTGGCTGCTCTGATCGGTAGTTTTCCGTGCTTTCCCCGAACACCGAGCGAACGCCGGAACACTACCCTAACAAACGGGTCAAACATTGATCGCGATCTTTCCTTTCTCTTCCTTGTCGAATACCACCCCTTACTTACACTCCCTCTTACATTTACTACACTACCATACTTATTGGGAGAGCAGTGGGGAGTTTAAAGCTTGACCCGGCTGGTGCGGTGCCCCGTTGGTGGGAGTTAACTGTGGAGGATAACCTCTCGAGCGGATGTATGGGTTATTAACTGGACCTCGCCGTCCAACGGGGAAAGATCATCGCCACTTCCCGTAATAAAACATGCACTACACTCATGGGACTAATTACTCTATTAGTTAACTCTAATCACTAACAATCAATCAATCAACAATGGACCACCACTTTTCTTCGCTGAATAAGAATTGATAATCATAATGAATCAACTGCTCGTTTGATATACGTGATTATTACTTCTGGTTTTTCTTCAGACTCCCAGCCTCTTGCATAATTGTGATGTGTGCTTTGAAGAAAAACACTCTTTTTTTTGGCACAAACGACACTTAATGTCGGGTCATTCGCGAAAGTGAAAATAAAATAGTAGCTTTCTATGCTCTTTGTCTGGAGACGTTTTAGCGCTAAAGAAAATTTGTTGCCCTTCTTGATTGCCAGTGTGTGATTCACTTTTCCACTTGTAGCTTGTTTCATTCTCACATAGAACCCAACATTTCCCTCTGTATTTGTCATTTACTGTCGAAACGGACAATTACTACCTTGAAAAACGACTTATTATTAATTTATTGTTACATAAAATCCAGTATTATAGAATATCGGAAGGAAAAACACATCTGAATACTACGTTAAATTATTCGGAAGACCTGTCTTGCCGTAGCACACAGAGCTGCGATTTTGCCAGCAATTGGAGTAGCTGTTCTTAGAACTTCGATGGCATAGTATTTTTCGACGAAACGTTGCCATCGTACACCTTATCAGAAGATAAAGTCATCGATGACCATACGATCCTTCCGTAGCTGATTGGTTCGAATTCCTCGAGTTATTATATAAACTATCTAACAGCAGTTCAACTTCAGAAATGCAACGGGTCCAAATGGTCCCGAAGAACGTATGTGTGAAAAGGAGTAACAGAACAAACGCGTATTTTCTTAAGCTATACAAGATCTTAAGCGTCCATAACGAGCTTTTCTTAAGCTATACAAGCTCTTAAGCGTTCATAACGAGCTTTTCTTAAGCTATACAAGGTCTTAAGCGTCCATAACGAGCTTTTCTTAAGCTATACAAGGTCTTAAGCGTCCATAACGAGCTTTTCTTAAGCTATACAAGGTCTTAAGCGTTCATAACGAGCTTTTCTTAAGCTATTCAAGAAATAAAAACTTCATTTGGGTCGAAATGGACCCGAGGACTACAGCAAGGATAACTACGTTGTTATTAGTTATGCTTACTAAATTTCTACATATATTTTTATGTATTGTATTTTTTAAGGGTTAAAATAATTTATATTTATGTGACTACATAGATTTTTCTGCGCCTTTGATACAGGAAAACTAAACAAATACTCATAAATGGATTTGACGCCATGAGTTGCACTCTTATACTCGTGGCACGCCACGGAGACGTTGGCGACACTGCTTCGAACAGTAGACAACCGTGACTTTACGGAGGGAGACCATTGTGTGATGATCACTGTAGAAGATGATGAGACGAGACTTACATACATATATACTCTCTGCTTACATACGAGAGATATTAATGGAGGTTTACTCCGCGCTCAACGCTCGACATGGGGCCAAGAGACGCGTTGTGTCGATTAAAGTCACAACAAATTTCTTTAAAAATATTTAGCGGAATAATTCTCAATGCCTGAAGTTTTCATTACCAGTATGTCTTACTCATCTTCCTTCCTTATATATTCAACGTTACGTAAAGAGCTGAGACAGAGAACCGGAAATCCTTGAGAAGTTTGCGTAGAAATTGACACGATAAAATCTCCGTAAGCGGAAAATTACGTCTTCCGCTTGCGGCGCGGCGTAGTAAAAGCAACCAAGTAGCAGGGGCGAGGCATGCGTGATTGTATTTTGTCATGTCCATCCAGCCTTGATTTTGCCCCACTTTTAAAACGTAGGCTTTTAATAACTCGTGCAAATTTTCTTTCTAAAAGTATATAATAATGAAATTAATTAATAATTATCTTCCAAGTTAATTGATCTCTTTGTAATGACCATTAACAGAACATTCCGGTTACAAAGCGTCAAATGGAGTATGACTAAATAGAAACGTTGAGAAGTGGAAAATTGACAAATAAAACATCCATAAAATTTCCAAGAAACAAATTTTTTCCTTTGCATATGCTTCATACTCCGTGAGACAATAAACTTGTAACTTTGTGCTGTAGAATAGCATTATGAACGTCGCTATTCTGACGTGTACCCAATAACAATTTTCACTAAGTAAATTTGATAAATGGTAGAATAAAACATTTACATGAAGCTTCCCATTGTCATATATCTTCTGTTTGATAATGCCACATTGAAGGAATGATCAGAGTGACCTCATCAGTGACCAACAAAAATTGTAGGGAACATTAGAAGGTAAGTAAAAAAGAAAATTTGGCAAGGGTACAGTATTATTAAAATATACCTGCTTTGTATATCGTGTAAGTGAAATATTCAGTAAAATGAAACCACAGATTAAGCCAAAATGAAAAATCAGCGAGAAGAATTTGATTTTAACATTGCGAAGGAACTTTTTCTACTTTACATCTTTGTGTAATAAAAGTTATAAATATTTAATGTATTGTTCCCTTTACGCTGGATGTTTATTTCAAGAGACATTTTACTTTCTCGCCATGATACGATCATACGAGGTAAAGAGAAAGTATTGAGTTTCGATTCGATATTGATAGCGAGTTTCCATCAGAAAAAACTTCTACTGTGGGGCTCTGATATCTAAAAACTGGTCACCCTTTGTTTCTATGGGAAGTAAAGTACTTCCTCTAACACATTGTATAGTCAGAATTCCAGTTTTATGAATCCTTGATACTGTAAAATGTTATATTCGAAAAAACGCCTGTCAGTTTGTCTCTCTGTCTGCCCGTTCGTCGTCAAACCGTTCAGCAAATATTTCTCCAAAATGGATACTTTCAATCAATCTTCCCGAACCCACAGCCCTGCGAATTCGAAACCGAACTTTTGATTTTGTGGGTACTTTATATGAACTTCCAAGAATATTTCTAAACATCTCTCAAAATTAGCTCAATTTTTTTTAAAAAAATTTGTATCTCATATATGGAAGTATATAGGGAATAATGTACGAAGCATAGAAAAAGTTATGCAAAGCTGTAGAAAATCGATTTCGATATTTCAACGGAAAAACACGTTTTGAGGTCCCCTAATATCGAAAAAGTTTTGTTCTTTTTTCAAAATGTCCGTCCGTCTGTCTGTCTGTCTGTCCGTCCGACTCTGAACACCACTAGCATTTAAACCATACTTGGGATTTTTTTCTAAATAGGTTAATCTCTGATTGATGTGGCTCGACTTGATGGACTGCGATTTTGAAAAACATTCTTTAAAATTTAGGGGTACTTTACATGCAGACCCAGAGATATTTTCAAAATTTTCTTGAAAATGGCTCCATTTTTTTTCTTTTAAGCTTATTGTAAGAATAGAGTAAATACACTTATACAGATGGCATAGGTCCTACTTTTACCGTTATCTCTTGATTTTTGAAAATTCCAAAAGTTTGATTTTTCGGCGTCTTACTACAACTACAAAATTGAAGATAAAGGTTTTTTCTTCAAATAAACTTTCTTGTCTACAATTAGTTTATTCATTAAGATCCTGTCGATTTTTTGAAAAATGTATTAGTTTATGCGCAATATTGAGTAAAACATGTTCAATTTTAAACTAGAGGTGCTACAGAATGGCATAGACCTTCTCGAAGTAAAGTTTTCTAATTTCCATAGTGTGAGCTGGCTTTAAAGTCTTGCTCCATTCTATAGACAGCTTCCATCTATTGTCGCCCAAAGTACATTTTTGACATTTTCTCAACTTTTTTGCTTTCCTAGTAATACAAACGAATTATTACTTCAAGAATATTAAAAAGAGTAAAACTGTCCTAAATAGAAATTTTCATTAAAAATATTGAGTTTTCGAAACAGTTTATTTGAAATCATTTAAAACACTTTCACTCACAAATGTAATAATGCATTCTAATCGATGGAAATGTCCATATTAACTGATTGAGAGGTATTTAAAAAAAATGACATTTGTGTAATTTTTGAAAAAACAAATGAATACACCAAAATAAACTTTACGTCTCATTAAAAAGTGTAATTAGAACTATGCATTGGAAAAATTTGACGAAAAATTTTGAAGCCATTTTTGAGAAAATTGCGTTTGAGCGTATCTGCAAATGCGAAATTTAGAGCTCATTTTTACAGAAAACTGTTGAGTTTTCGAGAAACTTTATTTGACATTACTTAAAGCACATGTATTCATAAATGTAATAAAGTGATTACGACGCCTGTAATGTAAATATTACTGACGTAATAGTCAAATAAAAAAATCATTTTTGAAATTTTTCGAAAAAAAAAGAATTGAGCACTATTTCGTTTATGTCATGGTATAGGGCTTGCTTGACAAACCCTACCAAAATGTAGAGAAAAAGTTTGGAACCGTTGTTGAAAAATTATTCTTTTTGTTATTTTTTAAAATTCCAAATATTGCACGCACTATTGCACGAAAACTACTAAAATTTTCAAACAATGTGCATGACCGTAATGAAAGAATCATGTATGGACAACAAATTTCATTTGATGAGAAAACCTCTATCTTCAATTTTAGTCTTGTAGGATGACGCTGAAAAAATTCAAACTTTTGAAGTTTTCGAAAATTCAGAGTTAACCGTGAAAATCGGACCTATGCCACTTTTATAAGTGTATTTTACTCTGTTCCTACAAGAAACTTCCGTGTCCGGCCGTCTGTCAGACTGTTCGTACGTCCCTCTATGAATATCACTAGTGCCTAAACCATACGTGCGATTTTTTTCAAAATTAATATTCCTCATTCGATCTGGCTCGCCTAGAAACGCTGCAATTTTAAATAACATTCTTTAAAATGTGGGGTACTTTTCATGAAGCCCCTGGGACATTTTCAAAATTTTTCTTAAAAACGGCTCCAAATGTTTTCGTTACATTTCTTTTAAGAATAGAGTACAATACATTTATAAATATGGTATAAGTCCGTATTTCCCTGTTAACTCAGAATTTTCGATAATTGCGAAAATTCGGCGTCTTCCTGCAACTACAAAATTGTAGATACAGGTTTTGTCTTCAAATGAAATTTCCTCTCCATAGTTAGTTTTTCCATTACGTTCCAGCATATTTTTTGCAATTTTTAGTAGTTTTCGCGTAATATTGAGTGAAATACGTGCAATATTAAAAATATAAAAAATACGGATGTCTCAAAAACAGATCCAAACGTTTCCTTTG
The DNA here is from genome assembly GCA_964035755.1 of Teleogryllus oceanicus. Lineage (NCBI taxonomy): Eukaryota > Metazoa > Arthropoda > Insecta > Orthoptera > Gryllidae > Teleogryllus > Teleogryllus oceanicus. The sequence continues at coordinate 4,647,895 of CAXIVR010000009.1, read as the reverse complement.
AACTTTTTGCATAGTGATAAATATATTGTATAAGATAACATAAACGCCATTTACCACCATTCCTTTGTTTCCGACGTTAATATTTACATTACCGGTGAATGAGAAGAGTAGGTAGAAAAAAACCAAACTACTTTATTACGTTTATTGCTTTGATTGGTGTCTTTTAAAGTTTCTTCAAAACTCAAAATTTTACTGCGAAAATGAGCTCGAAAAAATCATTTTCTGGAAAGATCAAACGCCCTATTCTCAGAAACAGCTCCACATTTTTGTTCAAACATTTTGTAGGGATAATGCTAAATTATGATATATAATAATGAAGTATAAGATGACTTAAAATTCATTTTGCTGTATTCTTTTCTTTTTTCAAAAACTGCACAAATGTATTTCATTTGAAATAACACTAACGTTGAAATTCATATTTCCATTAATTTGTATACATTATTGAATTTGTGAGTGGAAATGTTTTAAATGACTTCCGATGGAATTTTTCCAAAATTCAAAAGCTTTGTGTGAAAAAGAGCTTCAAATTTCTCATTTACAATAACGCTCAAACGCCATTTTCTTAAAAAATTGGCTCCAAAATTTTCAACGAAAATTTCCATACACAACGTGGTTTTCCTCTTCTACAATATTCTTAAAAATATTTCGGTCCTAGCATTAGGAAACCGAAAAATTGATAAAATGTGGAGATACGTAATTTAGGTGGCGATAGATGGTATCTTTCAAGAGAATGGGTTTAGAACGAAAAGCTAGCTCAGACCATATAAATTAGAAAACTGACTAGTGCGAGAAAGTCTGTGTCATTCTGTAGGACTCCACTAGATATTATTGTCAGGAGTAATAGCGTCAGTATTTGTGGCTAGTAATTACTTTCCCAAATCATGAATATTTCGAAAGAGTCATTTAACTCTTTGTAAGATTATATATTGCTACTTATTTCAGTGAGTGATTTTTATAGGAAAAGATGAATTATGATGTGCTCTGATCGATATTTACTTCAACGGGAAATAGATTTTCAAGAACGTTCATAATTCTCGGAAGAAATCAAGGAAGACGTGAACTCCATATAAAAAATAAAATGTTTTGTGACGTGTCAAGTCAACAGGTCTGCGCGACTTTTGGAAAACAAACACCAACTGTCTATCACGACCAAGACAGCTTCACGCGAGTATTCAGGCTTCTGAGCGAGTTGCTGTGTCACTTTCTGCAAATAACACCACCACCGCTTAGCCCGGGATACGTTTCAAATCACTCGCTATCACTGAACGTGATGGATGTAATAAAGTTTGATTGATTTTTTCGTGTTTTCCGGTGCGTCAACGGCTGTGGTCACTAGTCCCGTAAGTGTAGTGCATGTTTTTTCCTCGGGAGATGGCGGTGATCTTCCCCCGCTGGATGGCGAGATCCGGCGCCGACCTACCGTCGGCTAGCGGGTTTCCCCCTAATCGGGACGGGATGTAATAAGGAAATATTACATGCAATTATATGCAAAATTAAACTACTTGATTCATTAATCTATACATTTAAAACACTAATATTTTTCGTTAAAAAAGGAATTTGAATTTTCTACTTACCCAATTTTAAATGGATTGTGGTGGTCTTTAGATGTGTTATCACTTGCTCTTATCTTTAGTTTTCGTGGTTAAAATACTAAATTTTAGTAATGCGTTTCGGAAAAACGTTCAAGACCAGCTACAGAAAGAATCATTTTCTTATTGATATATTTACTTTATAAAACAGCATAAATTACAATACAAACTTTTATACTTCCTGGGACCACCTCTGGCCTTGTAAGCAAGCGTTGATCCTCTCAGGCATGGTTGAATCAACTTCAGCCACTCTGCGCAAGTTACATGTGCTTATAACGAGTGGCCTGCCAATTTTAATTCTGTTAGATTTCGGAGCTTGTGATTTGTTAGTTTGTAGGACATTTGTGTTCTATAATTTCATGATGGGGTTGGAGCCACAACTGAGGGGGGGGGGCTAGGAACCAACTTCAAGTCTTTTTCTTCAAACCACTCCTGTATCATCCTCGATTTGCGGCATGGAGCGTTATTCTGCTGAAAAAAGTAATTGTGTTAGCAGCTTTTATGTAAAGAGTTGTATGAATATGTAAAAGGATAACAATAAACTATTACAATAAGTTTCTAATAATTAAAAATGCATGGCACGCTGATTGCATACCTGTAGAACATGGCTGTGAAATAGAGAATTGCAATGTAAAATACTGATAAAAACAAAACATGCAGCCATGTTGGGTTATTCAGATTTCAGGCTACCGTTAACTAATACTAAAATTACAAAATTTTCCAAACTTCGACATATCTTCATTGTTGTCTTACATGTACGTGACTTGAAAGATACCCTTAAATATAATGTACCATTTTCCCCTGACTTCCATCATGCAATTGAAATTATGAGATTCTGGAATTTTGTCTCGTATAACTTTGATCACCCGGCAACCGTGCATTGAATGAAACAGAGAAGAATTGAAGAAACATATTTTGGACGAATAACTCATTTTTTGTTGCGAAAAGCGTTGGAATTCAAAATTAGAATTTGCAAAACTCTGAATGTCATTATATTATTATTTCCTGAAGTATTACTCTTTCGGAGCTTTTGAGATTTTAATATCAAACCCTGGGTATATTCAAAGTATTGCGTGTATAGAAAAAGTATTGCTGTATCGCGCGGTAATATTGCAGGTTCAAAGAAATACATTTTGTAAGTATTTTTCGCCTGACTGTTACTGCCAAATTACTTTGGGCGAAATAAAATCCTTCCTTCTGCACCTGTTCTTCGTTGGTCGTGCAGCTGGCCTGGCAGCTATTGCGAGACGTTTATTTGTCCGCTGGTCTGCAGAAAGGCGGCCAGAGCATTTCAGTGCGGAGGCACGGAGGGTGGTGGAAGGTGCAGAGAGAGAGAGAGAGAGACAGTGAGAGAGAGAGAGAGAGAGACACACACACAGGCAGAGAGAGAAAGAGATGGAGAGAAAGACACAGGCAGAGAGGGAAGAGAGACACAGGCAGAGAGGGAGAGAAAGAGAGGGAGAGAGACAGGCAGAGAGAGAGAAAGAGAGAGAGAGACAGAGAGAGAAAGAGAGGGAGAGAGACACAGGCAGAGAGAGAAAGAGAGGGAAAGAGAGACACAGGCAGAGAGGGAGAGAAAGAGAGGGAGAGAGACAGGCAGAGAGAGACAGAGAGAGAGAAAGAGATGGAGAGAGAGACACAGGCAGAGTGAGAAAGAGAGGGAAAGAGAGACACAGGCAGAGAGAGAGAAAAAGAGGGAGAGAGACAGGCAGAGAGAGAGAGAGAGAGAGAGAGAGAGAGAGAGAGAGAGAGAGAGTAAGAGAGGTAGGGAGGTGTACGGAAGTGGAATATAATGTTTTCCTGGGAGCCGAATTTATTTGAGAGCGCTTTCGATGTGTGTTATTTGAGCTTTAACTCATCTGCTCTGTATCTGAGTGCGCTTTCGTATCAAAAGTCTCGATGCAGTAAGATCTCAGAGTACAAATGAGTTGCTTTCGAAGGTAGTTTGTGGAAACGCCGAGAAATATCGTCATTCACGTTGAGGTAAAATTGTTACCTTGAGAAGCACGTTTTCATTAAATTATTGGCAGTCAGGCCATTTAGTTTCAATTACCTTCTGGTCATCATGTAGTCCTGTACCGTTTTACAGTACGGTAGTAAATTTAACGTAGATTGTAAGTTTGTCCTAGCGTGAAAGTCTTAATAAATTTCAATGGTTGGTATGAATAAAAAAGATTATTTCAGTCTCAATATTTCATTTATTTCTGTAAAATTTCTGATTTTATTTTTTTGAAATGAAATTGTTTACGCAATAAATTAAAACATGAAGATTCAGTGGGTAGCATTGAGTGGAACTGTCCAAAACATTTCTTGACAAGCGGAGTGACAGGTAATTATCTCTCCTGAACAGTCATTCATGGTCTACGGAGAAAGAGACTGCCGTAAGCAGTCCACAAATCTTGCAGGAAGCTAAACAGATTCCACGTTCTTGTCTAAATATTTTTTACAGCGCGGATTTACACAGTAGAATGATGATTTTCAAATTTTTCAACGTCAATGCAACGACACGAAATTTTTTTCTCAATTTTAAAGAAATGAAACAGTAGTCAACTCAATGACAAAAAGTTAAGTTTAATTTATTATTATTATTATTATTATTATTATTATTATTATTATTATTCACGATTATTCCCATTTAAAGAGAGCGTTTGAACTTGAATTCCTTTATGATGATTGTTTGTGTTTTCTCTGGGCCCATATTTTCTTCATGTGTTCACTATGTTGTTTCTTCCGCTCTGCTGTCCATTTACATCCTGCCCTCTTCTTGGTTTCGGTTTCAAATGTATGTTTTTTGATGGTGTTCCTGAATTCTTTTCTATTTTCTGCATCATTTATTCTAATGTATGCTTGTCTGAGATCCTCCTTTAATCCATTTTGTTTTTCCCCTGCCTGATTTGATGACTATGAGAATCCGTTTTGAAATTATGTTTTCATTCATCCTATGAATATGTCCGTAGAACTGCATTCTTCTTTTTCTGAGTGTGTCCGTAATCTTATCAGTGTGCTTATAAATTTCTAATGTGGGCCTCTTCATCCAAATCCCTTGCTCTTGTACCGGTCCAAAAATTTTTCTGAGAATTTTCCTTTCTTGTTTCTCTATTTCTTTTATTTTTGATTGACCACCGATTTGTGTCGTTTCAGCGGCATATAGTGCCTCAGGAAGTACGACAGTGTTATAATGTCTTAATTTTGCGTTAATGGATATGGACTTTTTGTTGTAATAGTTCCATGTGAGTTTGTATGCTCTCTGCAATTTTCTTATTCTCTCCTCATTGGCCCTTAGGTTGATCCCTGATGGTTGGATGATTTCTCCTAGATATTTAAAATGCGGCACTTGTATGATTGTCCCGTAGGTTGTTTCGATAGGCAGTTTGTCTTGTGGCACTCTTTCTATGTATTGTGTTTTCTCGTACGAAATTTGAAGACCAGTTTTATGTGCAATTTCGTGTATTATTATTATTATTATTATTATTATTATTATTATTATTATTATTATTATTATTGTATACCAAAAATATATAAATCTTAACTTAACATCAATTTATCAAATTAACGCGATAAATGGATTACGTTGTACTAGGAACACAAACTCAGCTCAACGTGTTCATCGAAAATAAATGGTTCTAATATTTAATTTCAACAGTGCAATTATTATGAACATTATCACAAATACTTCTAACCAAATAACTTAATAAATGATGTTTTATAATAATGTGATGCTTATTTTTCTTGAAAATTACGTTCATTCTGAATCGTTATTTCGGGTATTGTTCTTCTAATGTGTTGGCGAAACCTGTTTTCCAACTAGACAAGTGTCAGTTCTGCAAGCACTGGAAAACACTCGAGGAATGATTTTAAAATAAAAAACACGAAAAATTGAGTTGATCACAAATTGAAAACGAAATAATTTACATTATCTGTGAAATAGACTTGAAGTTTTGGTGCGATTGTCTCAGCCTTTTGAGAATGACAATGAGATCCACATATGACGTTTTAAAACTTAAAGATATTAGTATACTTGTCTACACCATCTTAGAAGCCAGACTATTATAAAGTAGATTTATTGCATCGTGCCTAATGCCAAGATTTTTTTACATAAACCATTACTCGTCTTGCATTCCAGCTCTGATTTATTAACTCTCCTGGCATTGTTTCTTTAAGAACATTTATAAAAGTACATAAATTGTCACATTTTACGCAGAGACGAATTCTTCACTAGAAGCAAAGGAATTCATGTCCATTCAGCTTTCGTCAACGCACATTGAACATCACCACAGGCGTGGTCAGGAAAAGCATTTGGCCCTCTCCTCCCGAAATAAACAGAATGTATTAAATATATAATATAAAATGATGCCAAAAGCTTAGATTTGTATTAAAAACGTTTGATATAAATGCCTCTCAGAATTAAATGTTACATTATTTTTGGGTATATTCGTGGGCAACGCATCTTGCACTGGTGTTTGGCATGTACGCGAAATCTATTTGACTGCGTCGGAACGAGTATATGCCAAGTACCGTTGCGGAGTAAGTTGCCTACTCATCAAAGGCAGAAAATAAGGGTAGTGTTAAATAAGATTCTTCACTGTAAGTTCATTGGAAAAAAATCTTCGAGATCTGTATCGTCCTTCCCTGTTTGTAACATTTTTGTAAGTAGGGCTAGGATTTTGATGATTTTGAATTTTTTTCTCCTTCTTGAGAAACACTTCTTCTTTGGTACTAACATATTTCACACTGTTTTCAGATGTTTTACATGTATTTCGTAGAGCATTTTTTGGTTAAAAAGACATTTTTGTGTACTTTTGAGTTTTAAGATCATTATTTGGTCATTTTTTACATGTTTTCGAAAGTTATATTAGTTACATTATATATATATATATATATATATATATATATATATATATATATATATATATATTTTTACTACTTACGTACTCAACTCTAAATAGAAAAACGATGCTGTCGCCGCTCAACCACTATCGCGTAAAAGTAACTAGACCCTGTCAATGGCGTTCGACGGTGTGAGGGCAGAGGAAGCCGAGAGGTCCCTAAACTCTTATCTTCGGAATTTATGTCTTTGAGAGAGAGAGGAGAGAGGGAGGGAGAGAGAGAGGAGAGAGAGAGGAGAGAGAGAGAGGGAGGGAGAGAGAGGGAGAGAGAGAGGGAGAGAGAGAGAGAGAGGAGAGAGAGGAGAGAGAGGAGAGAGAGAGAGAGGAGAGAGAGAGGAGAGAGAGAGAGGAGAGGAGAGAGAGAGAGAGAGGAGACAGAGACAGAGAGAGAGACAGAGAGAGAGAGAGAGAGAGAGAGAGAGAGAGAGAGAGAGAGAGAGTTAGTTCTGTGAACTGGTTATTGTTTCGTAAGCGAAGTTAGCGCGGAGTCTGACGGGGAAGGAAGCGCTGGAGGTGGGGGAAGTCGAACGTTGCCGTTTCAATAAAAATGTGGTCCTCTGGATCCTTAGGGCGCTGCCAGACACGGACGCGACGCCAATAGATCGCCACGTGCTTGTGCGAGTACCTTAAATTAACCAATCAAATGGTTTAGGGCATTTCTTAAGGATTTTTAGGACATAAATGCACTCTTTTTATGGCCGTTTATGTAATTTTTAGGTTATCAAAATATAAGTTATATAAATTTTATAAGTTATATAAATGAATCGCGGAAATGTATGTAAGCACATAACTTCCGAACGATTGCACCAAATTGGATAATTCATGTTTTGTGTGTGTGTGTGTGTGTTCGTTATTGTCAGAACAAGGTTGGTATCAAAGAAAATTTTTAAAAAATTGAACAAAATTATTATTAATATCATAATATGAAAAGTGAGTGAGTGAATGAGTTAGAATATTGAGAGATGTTCAATATATTAACAAAACATTGGCAGATTGAAGTTCAGTTCTACAGCCAGCAGTTGATTACTTCAAAAATATTGACAGCATGGATAGATTGACATTACGTCATATACACTTACCGTTTCTTTCACAACAGCAACACGGTATTTCGTGTTTAGATGTGTGTTTACAGGTCTTTCGTTGTGTTAGTGAGAGGGGTAGAGTTGGAGAGATCTGGAGAGAGGGCGAGGAGAGAAGAGCGGCGAGAAAGGAGGTGGGTGTGGTAGGTGAGTGGTGAGAGAGGTCGGAGGAGGGGGACGGCGGGAGAGGGGGTGGCGCGGAAATTATTGATAATCCGTCTGGTTTCCTTCACCCGTTCCGATTTTCCGATTTTACTTCACCCGTTTGAAGCTGAGGCAGGCATAAATTCTAAAACACGTCTTTTCAAAAAAAAGGAATTTTGAAAATATTCACGAACAAAAAAATATGACGATCATGAGGCGCATCCCGAGCCGAGCGCACGCGAATCGAGTTCCACAACCGCGCACCTGTTGGCAATGTTGACGCGTGGGGGAGGAGCGGGGCGGGGCGGGGCGGGGCGGGGCGGGGCGGGGGGGGGGGCGGAGCGGGCGGGGCGAGGGGGCGGGGAGAGTGGGGGAGGCGGGCGGAGCGGGGCGGGGCGGGGAGGGGCGAGGAGTGGTGTGTGCATGGGTGGGGTGGGGTGGGGGGTTGGGACCGCCGTCCGCGCGGGTTAAGTCGGCTGCCGGCCCTGGCGTTCCACGCGGGCGGGGGGCCGAGGCCGGGGGGGGGGGCGAGGCGGGGCTCATGGCACGGCGCCTAAATATACCACGCGGCCACCGCATCAGCACAGTGGGCCTTTCTTCCCAGCACACATTGGTGTGTGTGTGTGTGTGATTGATTGATTTTTTCGTGTTTCCGGGTGCGTCAACTGCTCTGGTCATTAGTCCCATTAGTGTAGTGCTTGTTTTTTTCGCGGGAGATGGCGGTCATCTTTTCCTGCCGGATGGCGAGATCCGGCGCCGACCTACCGTCGGCTAGAGGGGTTTCCCCCTAACCAGGACTCTCCCACCAGCGGAGCACCGCCCCAGCCGGGACAAGCTCTAAGTTTCCGACCGGTCTCCCGGAATATGTGGTAGTGTGGTGCATGTTATTGTAAGTGTGTGTTTGTAAGGGATGAAAATGGGACAAGGAAGAGGAAGGATAGATCGCGCGCGCGGTCCGTGGCTCGTTTGATAGGGTACTGCTCCGGCATTCGCCTGGTGTTGATCAGAGAAACAACAGAAAACTACCGATCAGAGCAGCCGGCTGCTTGAATTCTTCTCCAGGCAGCGACTGAATTCGACCTAGCTAAAAAACTAGCTAAAAATCCTGCCGTCTTCAGGACTCGAACCTAGGACATCCCGGTCAGAGGCGCTGGATTTTATATATATATATATATATATATATATATATATATATATATATATATATATAGATAGATATATATAGATATAGATATAGATATAGATATATACAAAAAATCCACACACTTAATTACCTCTCATTCTGGAGGTTTTATGAAATTGGTTTACCGTTGCTTATGAATCGGCAGCGAAGCGTCCTAGTCCCTTAGAACGTAGTTGTGGTGTCTCGGGAGAGACGCAAGTTGTTTCGCACACCATATTCACGGGCGGGATTAAACAATTTTGGGCCTGGGGAAAGCTGAAACCTAATCCAACCCCCCGAAAAAATTAAAAAAGCGAAATTCGTATCTAAAAGTATATGAGTTAAATTATTTCAACAACTACCAAAAATTACCATTTTTATGCTAGAGAAATTTGTTGAAATTGTGTTTTAAATAATAATTTTAAGTATACGTATTTAGTGATGAAATAATACAATTTCCATCGTAAGCCTAATACGCTAAAAATGTATTGTGTCTAGTTAGTATTTAATAAAATCACTTTTTGTTAAATACATTAAATAATATAGATGCATTTTAGTAGAATCTATTTTATTGTTTAGTGTCACTTGACTAATTTCGTAGAGTCTTACCTTATAAGTCATGGCTATAACTATTTAAGGTGAAGAATTAATTGAAAATTTTATAAAATATCACGATTTCCTGACGTTCTAATTTCCTTTTCAATTTTTTTACTATTTTTTCTCATCAATCGCGTCCGTTGACTTGTGAGGCCTAGGGAGATCGGCATACACTGCGCCGGCACCGGCCATAATCTACGAAATGATAAAATTGAAAGCCTAATGTACACAATATTATCTTTGGGCACTGGAGGGCTTTCCATCTCCACCGTCATATAACTCGATACATTTTTAAACGTTTAAACACAGTACATTTGCATATAAATCAATACTGGTTTTAAAAAATATATTACACTAAAAGAATAATATTTGAAATTTTGTAATTAATAGCTCTATTTTACAAAAACGTGGGATAGTCTGTTTTTCTACTGAGTCCTTTAATTGTGAAAGAAAAAATAACAGAAGGCGATTGGGAGGAGGAGGAACAGTGGAGGAAAAAATTTAAAAAATAGTATATGAAAGTTTTTTTGATGCAAGAAAATGTTATAACTGTATAACATTGTATAACAGTTAAATTAGTACATTATGAAACGATGATGTAGTGATCGGTATTAATTCATTAGTGTAATATTACGTTACGAGCGAAGAACGAGCGGGTATCGTGAACTTCACACGAAGGTACTAATACCCATTTCATCGAGTTTCATAGTGTACTTTTTCTACGACTTTTATAAGATAAACTTTTACATTGAACCGACTTTTATAAGATAACTTTTACATTGAACCGTTTCGTGGCAGTTGGCATGTAGGATACGTAGCCCTGTCCCCGCATGTTGCCGCAGGTGGTTATGCTTATCAATTTACCTGCGAGCGAGTACTGCGCAAATCAAATTGGAATTACGATCCAATTTATTTTAAATAATAATCCACAAAAGAATGACTAATAATAAAAGAAATGAAAACCGAGAAGCATGATATTATATTAAAGGCAATTTGAATGTACCCTATTGAACGAAACATTTACTAGAACGATTCTCAATGATTAATGAAGTGTCAATACTTGGTTTGTAAACTTCTCTGTGATTGGTCAAGAATCTGTATCATAATGAAATCTGCATCGAAATGAGTGTCATTATGCAACCAGTTTCAGCCACCAAATGACAGCGTTATTCAACGGGAGTAGAAAAATAAATGTCCGTCTCCGGGCATTTGTTTATGGCACAGCAAAATGTTATAAGTGTATAACATTGTATAACTGTTAAACAAATAAATAAATGTCCGTTCGGCATTTTTATGGAAGGAAATGTTAAACTGTTAACCTTGTAATTAAATTAAAATGTCGTGGCGGCATTTGTTTATGGAGGAAATTATAACTTGTATAACTGTTAAATTAATAACTGTGCGTGTGTGGGCATTTGTTTATGGTACAGGAAAATGTAATTACTTTGTAACATTGTATATCTGTTAAATTAACAACTGTGCGTGCGCGGGCATTTAAACAAATACAAATAAGGAAAATGTAATAACTGTGTAACATTGTATAACTGTTAAATTAATAACTGTGCGTGTACAGGCATTTGTTTACGGCACAGGAAAATGTAATAACTGTGTCACATTGTATAACTGTTAAATTAATAACTGTGCGTATACAGGCATTTGTTTACGGCACAGGAAAGTGTAATAACTGTGTGACATAGTGCAACTGTTGAGTAACTGACTGAGCGGGGCTGGGCCGCGCGATGCCGGGGACGCGCTGCGTGGTGCGGCTGGTGGTGGCGGCGCGGCCGGCGTCTCCGAGCGCGGAGGAGGAGGAGGAGGAGGTGGGCGTGGCGGCGGTGGCCCGCCACCTGCCCGCGGACCGGGGCCCCTGCATCTGCATCGACTCCCGCGGCGGACGCCCGCGCGTCTCCGCCGTCGGCGGCGGCGCCTCCCTTGGCGGTAGGCCCTCACACACACACTTACACTCACATGCACTACACTACCACGTCCCGGGAGACCGGTCGGGAGTTTAGAGCTTGTCCCGGCTGGGGCGGTGCCCCGCTGGTGGGAGAGTCCTGGTTAGGGGGAAACCCCACTAGCCGACGGTAGGTCGGCGCCGGATCTCGCCATCCGGCGGGGGAATATCACTGCCATCTCCCGAGAAAAAACATGCACTACACTTACGGGACGAATGACCCTAGTAGATGACGTGCCCGGAACTACTAACAACCAACCAACCAACCATCCACGGGAGAATTTTAATTTGCGGCTGGTTGGTTTTCTGCTACTTCTGACATCAACATCCCAAGCATGTTGTAGTTATTAACGTCGTTGAGCTCATAAAAACAAATAACAGACGCAGATGAACGTTCTCAACCAAGACTACAGCCGATGTTTGAGACTGTTATTAGTGTTATCAGTCGTGTGCCGTGCAATACTTTTCGTCTTATAAGAAAAAAATCATGTAAGTAAGAAATATCTTTCCTTGGAATGTCTTCCTCATTCCATTCCTGGGAATTAATCCACTGCTTACTTTCTTACAATTCATTTCTTACAACTGTTCTTAACGGACGGTGCACTCTTAAACCCTTAACGCCCGCCGACCATTAAGAGTGCCCATTCTCTCTTCTGTCATTATAACAGTGCGGTATTACGAAATCATTATTTTCTGAGAATAATTGTACCGAAATATTGCCTCAAGTGCTAGTGATTCAGATTGATGTTTACAACATCGCATATTCGATCCTTGAGCTCAACAATATTCAATGTAAGTTTTTGCTTAAATATGCCTTGGAAATTTCTAATCGAACAGGTGAATTCTGTTATGTGAATCAGGAAGACCAAAGAACGGAGACCTCATCTGGGAAATGTGCGCGTGATAACATGTCATCTGTGTCCTAAACGAATTTGTGCATAAATTGCGTTGGAAACTATTCATCGCACAAACTTAATGTTGTGTTATGTAAATCGTTGTCGTTGTAGCAGTGAGAAATAAGAAATTTTCATCGGACTAAGAAATGCGCCAGCACTAGCGAGTCAACTTCAACCTCGAAGAATTTTGTCATAAATGTATTTTGAGAGCATCAGATGCCTGCGATCGTGACGTCAGAAGTGGAAGACGTGACGAGCTTGCCGCAAATTAAAATTGTGCTCTCCACGACGTGTGTCATTTAACTCGGTGCTTCTCAAACGGAAACTAAATACGGCGAAAGACGCGGTTCACTTTTGAAATTAATTTTCCGTTTCAGTTTTTCCTCTGAAAGTCTGTGAAATAATTTAGAGATGCTGAAATGTACAATTTAAAAGTACATGCTATTCCGATAAGTGATGTTTACTTTTTTTATTTAAAGCCTGATACACTAAATATTCTATGTAATATTTTATGTTAATCAAAAAAACTACACTCGGTATTTGTTTCATAAATCAAGTATATGTTAACAAAGAACCGATGTTGAGTTTTACATTTCTGATATTGGACTCTCAAACACAATGATGGGTTATTTTGTGTGTTTATACTCTCACAAATTTTATATTACAAACTAGTGGTGCTAAAAGAGCATGTACTTTCTCGCCTGTATTTTCCCGCAAAATTAGGCAAATTTCGGAAAACGTTTGCATGACCTGATTTCCAAATATATCTTTAAGGAACAGATTTCGTTAAGAGAAAATATTTCTATCTTTAATATTTTAGTTGTAGAAAGACTCAAAACAAATTTGAACTTTTGCAATTTTCGAAAAATTAAGATTTTCAACGCTCATAAGACCTGCTCCATGCCCTTAAACGCCCTTCACACTATCCAACAACAAAATTTACTGAAAAAGGATGGAGCCAAGGGTGGACGAACAGACAGACAGTCAGACAGACAGACAGACGGACGAACAGACAGACGTTTTGCCGTCATTCGATTTTTCGGTATCAAAGTCACAAAACATGGATTCTGGCTACACCACATATTAGAAGATTTTTTTAAAATTGTTGTGACTGAATAATTCACGTTTTTGTTACCAGGGTTCTGTAATGAGAGTTTTTCTGCAGAAAATTCGCCGTTTTTCGCACAGCATTACATATCTTTCTCTCTAGTCCGTAGCAAGAAAGTAAATGACAAGCAGTGAGTTGAAATTAAATGAATATTCAATCCTTACGTCGTATAGTTTACAGTTTGAGAAGCACTGTTTCAGAAAGAAGAATACTTTGAGAAAGCACAATAAACGTCTACACAAGACCTAACAGTTTCCTAAAAGAAAATAAATTATCTCCGAAGTGTTTGATCTGTTTCCTGGAGCTAAAAGATACTGATTTGTTTTCTTGAGTCATTCCTATCCAAAATAACAAATGGAAATAGTTTCACAATCCAATTAATGAATAATACATTCTACGTGGTCATTTTCAATATATTATAACTGAAACAGTGATGACAGAGGAGAAGATTTTTAATGAATTATTTGTTAATACGTAATATTTGCTTCATTCTCCTCGTTTGAAAATAGTGTGTTTAATATGTTTAGCAGGTTGTAAACAAATTTCTGGAAATGTAATAATGTTTAGATTTTACGCAGAATACGATTATTTACAAACTGAATTTATTAATGTTGATTCATTCAAAATTATTATTGATATTGTTCTACTTATTTTTAATGGTAGATTACATTTATTTTATTTGACGATGTCCGAGTTCATCGATCAGATGAACTCCGATATACGTGTATATTGGATACATCGAGACGGGAACGATTAACTAGTAACACATTATGGTTGTGACGATCTTAAAACTGAATTAATTCAATCCCTTAAGACGCATCAATTCGTGTATTTTATTAGGTATGCGTCTTTTTGTAGTCTATGAATTTGAATTTGACTTTAAAAATCTAAATTCAAAACCAATTGCAATGATACATTTTAATATCATTAAATTTATCCGACTGCTGGTACATCACAATGTGTGTGAGGAAGAAGGCCGAAATAAAAGCGTGATCTCTTCATAGCAACATCAAACAAAATTTAAAAAATCAATACAAAATAATAAAACATCAATAAACAAGAAATAAAAATATGATAAAACAAAAGAAAGAAATATTGATAAAAACTAAAGCAAAGAAAATTGAGAAAAGCAATAAAATTAAAGCATGAGAATAAAATCAAGCAATAACAATACAAGTTCATCATCATCTTCTTCAAGGTCTAGGCCTAACTGCCAGTTCCGGTTCTATGGTCCACCGTTTGCTTGGCCTCCCAGGATCTCGTTTCCCAAGAGATCGATATTTCCATGCCTTTTGAGGAAGTCGTTGCACTTCCATTCTCTTTAGATGTTGGGGGTCCAATTTCTTTTATTTCTAAAAAGATATTTAACTCTAACATTTAAAAGGAATGAAAGTCAAGAATTTTTAAAAAGAATAAATAAATAAATAAATAAATAAATAAATAAATAAATAAATAAATAAATAAATAAATAAATAAATAAGTAAGTAAATAAGTAAATAAATAAATAAATAAATAAATAAATAAATAAATAAATAAATAAATAAGTAAATAAATAAATAATAAAAATAAATAAATAAATAAATGAATAAAAATAGAAAAGAGAAAGCAGCATCGCGCGTGTGTGTGGGCTGCGCAGCGGACGGCGGGCCCATCCGGCTGAGTCTGCGCCGTCCGCCGCACTGGCGCTGGCAGCTGACGGCGTCGCGCTCCTGCCCGGCCGTGCGGCTCACGGACGAGCGGGGCGCGCTCGCTGCCCGTCAGCCGCGTGGGCAGCTTCCGGCCGAGCGACGACCACGCCCCTCGACAGGTACACACACACACCCGCGCGAGACCTCGATGCTTCCACCGCCCGCTCTGCGCTCGCCCCGACGAGCTACTTACAAGCGAATATGGTTTTCTACTTCCTTCGTATAGTGCTGTATTCTCCCTTCTGGTGGGAGAGTCCTGGTTTGGGGGAAAACCCGCTAGCCGACGGTAGGTCGGTGCCGGATCTCGCCATTCAGCGAGGGAAAATCACCGCTATCTCCCGAGAAAAAACCTGCACTACACTAACGGGACTAATGACCAAAACAGTTGACGCGCCCGGAATCACTAACCAAGCAACTTGCGAATATATTTTTCTACTCCCGTTGTATGGTGCTGTCATTTGTTGGCTGCACCATCTGGTGGGAGAGTCCTGGTTTGGGGGAAACCCCGCTAGCCGACGGTAGGTCGGTGTCGGATCTCGCCACCCAGCGGGAGAAGGTCACCGCAATCTTTCGAGCCAAAATATGCACTACACATACGGGACTAATGACCTAAGCTGTAAATAAGTAAATAAATAAATGACGCGCCCGGAATCGCTAACCAAGCAACTTGCGAATATGAAGTCGTAGGCTTCCGCGGCGAGAGTCGTGTAAATGATCTTGGCTGTCCAGGTAACGCCGCGTCGAAGGCTGTGTTGCCGACGATTCGACCATCTTGTCGTGGTCTTCCTCAAGGCTGTTGTGCCAACAGCACTGGCTGTTGGCTGCACAACAGCCCTGAGGAAGACCACGACAAGATGGTCGAAGAAAAACATATAGATATAGATAGTATAGTATAGATAAACAGCACTGGCTGTTGACTGCACAACAGCCCTGAGGAAGACCACGGCAAGAGGTCGAAACGTCGGCAACACAGCCTTCGACGCGGCGTCACCTGGACAGACAAGATCATTTACTTGCGAATATGTTTTTCTACTCCCGTTGTATAGTGCTGTCATTTGTTGGCTGCACCATCTGGTGGGAGAGTCCTGATTTGGGGGAAACCCCGCTAGCCGACGGTAGGTCGGTGTCGGATCTCGCCACCCAGCGGGGAAAGGTCACCGCAATCTTCCGAGCAAAAATATGCACTACACATACGGGACTTATGACCTAAGCTGCTGACGCGCCCGGAATCACTAACCAAGGAACTTGCGAATATATTTTTCTACTCCCGTTGTGTAGTGCTGTCATTTGTTGGCTGCACCCTCTGGTGAGAGTCCTGGTTCTGCGATCTCCTGAGGAAAAAACACGCACTTGACTTACGGGACTGATGACCCTGTTGACGTTCCAGGAATCACTAACCAACCAAATTGTTGGCTGCAACCAGTTGCGTAATGATCTTATTTGACTAGCGCAGTACTTCCTCGCAAGCTGACTGGTAAGCGCAGCCACCTGCGGCAGCATGTGAGGGTAGCGTTAGGTGGCCTTGGCTGAATCCTACATGTCAACTGCCACCAAACGATTCAATGTAAAAGTTTAACTTATAAAAGGCGTAGAAAATGTATCATATGAAACTCGATGTAATGGGTATTAATGCACTCGTGTGAAGTTTTCGATACTTGATATTATCACCGGGAGCGGTGTCATCAGTGCATCAACTGATGTCACTGCAGCGCCTCTGATCAGTACGTCCTAGGTTCGAGTCCTGACGGCGACGTCATTATGATACAGTTTCTTGACCAATCAGAGAGAAGTTTACAAACCAAGTATTGACAGTATCGTTGAGATTCGTTCTAGTAAATGGTTCGTTCGATTGTGTACATTAAAATTGCAGTTTGATTAATTAATTATTTTATTTTGAATGAAATTAGAACATTACATACTCTTTTAATGTTTTTAATTCTTATTTAAAAAATGCTTTTTTTCGCCAAAAATTACGCGAAAATTACGAAGATTTTCGAAAAATTGAACATTACCTTATTTCAAGATCTGTCTTTAAGTAATAAATTTCATTAAAGAGAAAATCTCTATTTTCAATATTAAAGTTGTAAGAATATCCCCCCTCAAAAAAGAAAACACTTTTAGTATTTTCGAAAAATCAAAAATTTCAAGAAAGATGAGACCTGCACCATGTTCTTAAGCGCTCTTTATCTGAAAACGTTTAATCAAAACGTTTGGTGCCATTTTTTCATTATCAAATCAATCGTAAATGGCTATTTTCAAACCGGAAAGATTCCACAATTTACCTGTGTTATTGTTTTAAGTAATTGTCCCCTATTCTATTTTTAAACAGCTCATCTCTCTGTTTGTTTTTGGTATTAGTGTTCCGTCTTTCTGAAAGTCAACTACACTACACCAACACAATATCTAAACGTAAACACGTCGTTTTTTTCTCCACAGAAAAATGAGATCGTTGTAAACCGAGCTGTGGTGTGGTGTGGTATCGTGGCGAAAGTGCAAACTTGAGGATGAGATCGGGTGGATGAATATTTTGTTTTGAATTTTTGTGCCTGAAGACCCTTAGTGAGATCGGCAGCAATTTTCAAAAAGTATTGGTTAAAGAGATTAGCCACTGTTGCCGGATCGTTCACATTTATATCGTTATATTTTAAAACAACATTCTTTACGGGTTTTCTAGTTGATTTGGTAGTATTTTTTATTATATTCCACATTGCTTTTGTTTTATTATTTGAGTTCAAAATATCCTGATCGTTTTTCATGATTTTAGCCTGCCTTATGACTTTTCGTAACAATGTTTTGTATTTTTTAAAGTAGATAAGGAAATCTTGAGATACGTCATGACGTTTAGAAATAAAGTAGAGAGTACGTTTATTTTTACACGATGTTCTAATTCCTTTTGTGTATTACTTTTTCGTGAAATGTTTAATTTTCTCTTTTTAATAGGAAAGCAAGCGTTAAAGAGAAATGAAAGCTTTGAGAAAAATAAATTATATTTTTCATTTGTGTCAATAGCGTTATAAACTGCCTCCCATGATTCGTTCAGCAAGTAATCCGTAAATAACTTTATGTTAACTGTAGTAAATGCTCTGCACATGCGTGTTTTATTTATTGTGTCAGTATTCATGTTATTAGTAATTGTAAGAATGTGTGCATCATGGTCACTGTAACCTAGATTATTCGTTATTATTTCATATCTAGTTGTGGTTTTGTTAATTATAATTTGATCTATTGCTGTTTGTGATTTAAGAGTATTCCGTGTAGGTACGTTCACTGTAATATCTAAATTAAAAGAATGAATTAAATTGAGAAACTGCTCTTTTTCGTGAGATTCGCTCAGAAAATCAATATTGAAATCTCCACATACAACAATGGCCGTGCCGAAATAGGCCGTGCGTCACTTAATCAAAAGAATAAAGTATGTGTTCAAGTTCAAATTATCTATAAAATCAACTTTTGAGCTATCAGCTACGAGAAAATAAACGAAAAATTCCTCATTTTCTGACATGAAATCTGTTCTTATTGAATGATTTAAGCAGAAACATACTAAAATAATATTCCTGGGAGAATATCTAAGATCAAGGCTGTGATGAAGAAAATATAGAATAGGGAGAGAAAATATAGAATAAAGAAAGCCAATAGCTACAAGCTTGTCTTAAGATGGTCACATCAATTTCAGATTTCACTAACGTTAATGAAGTTTATTGGCTACGAAGGGATGTTAATGAGGATGCATTCGAACGTCTTAGTGACAGTGACTTAGCAACTAGTAATGGCAGAACAAGTAGTAGTCCATCTACCTCACAACAGGATGATTCAGAGTACCGGGAGCGGTAGCTCAGTGCATCAACTTATGTCATTGCAGTGCCTCTGACTGGGAGGACCTAAGTGCGAGTACTGACGGCGTCAGGATTTTCGATACTAGCTTTTCAGCTAGGTCGAATCCAGTCGCTGCCTGGAGGAGAATTCTAGCGGCCGGCTGCTCTGATCGGTAGTTTTACGTGGTTTCTTCGATCAACACCCCCTTACACACACACACACACACACTTACACAAACATGCACTACACTACCACATATTCCAGGAGACCGCTCGGGGGCTTATACCTTGTCCCGGCTGGGGCGGTGCCCCGCTGGTGGGAGAGTCCTGGTTAGGGGGATACCCCACTAGCCGACGGGAGGTCGGCGCCGGATCTCGCCATCCAGCGGGGGAAGACCGCCGCCATCTTCCCAGAAAAAACATGCACTACACTAGCGGGAATAATGACCAAAGCAGTTGACCCGCCCGGAAACACGAAAAAAACAATCCAAACCAAGCGATGAGAGTGACAACAAGGTCAGTTTTTGCGTTGAAGAAGACAAAAATTAAGATAAATCAAGCTATGGAAACAGCTGTTACCATCCAAACTTCCTCGGACAGGAAAAGTTAGACTTCTGTGACGTAATGATTTGAGTAAAATTACAAAGGAAGTAAGAAAAATAATTTCTAATCACAAAAAGCAAAGACCAGACCATGTTTATAAGAACCAAACCATATTTCAGACATTGGTAGCATTATGTCATGACACTGTACGCATGTAATTCGTTTAGTAAAAGTGTCTCGACTAACATTGATTGTCATTTATCTGTGCGACTTCATCCAAAACACAGGGTAATCGAGGCTCTACTGTATTGAAACTAATTGTCAATTTATTCATATATTATTTTATATTGTAAATATAATTGAAATATTTATGAATATTGACATTGACCCGTATTATTCCTAAGTAAGCGGAAAACTTATATGATCAGAATTATACAACCGCAAGCGAACTCACAGAAACATATTCTGAAGAGTACGACAGGAAGAATGCCTATGAATACATTTTATTCATGTTAGTTCGAATAATGCCAATGTGAATATTATTTATTCATATCAGTACTCATATGACATTCTTCACTGGTGACAATAAACTCTCTTCTCTTGGGTAGTTTCAGCTCTATTCTTAGTCGTGTAAATTTTTAGAACTTACATTGTTGGTTTAAATGGATAAGTTGCAAATGAATCGTGACGACAGTGCCTTGAAAAACATCGACCTAATCATTCCTGTGTTTCAACAGAGCAGAAATAGGAATGCTGTAGTTGGGAAATTTGGCTAATAGCCCAAAGGGGTGTCGTTGGGAACGAATGTTGTTTGCCATTGCTTTTCGATTTAACTCTGACGCTAATAGAAATTGCGTGGTGACTCGTAACACTTTTATCATACATGTACTACATTGAATAGCAAAGGTATGTTTACTTGGAGAGTTATGTCTTGAAAAAAATATTATAACATTGAAATACTTTGAGATGGTTGACGTGTTTTGTATGTTAAATTGGTTCACAACAATGACTGAAAATGCGTTTACTCTTTTGAAAATATGACAGAAGTTTGGTTTACGAGTTGGACACATGCAACACATAATATTCCGTTCTCTGCAGACATTTTTAGTGAAAATTGCTTCTTATTGGAATCTAAATACGAATGCATAGGCCTTGAAGTGAACACTACGTCAAAGACACAGTATTGTGTTTGCATACATATTCTAATATTAAAAAGCATTTATTAACAAAGAAAAATACTTAAAACCATGTGATTAATTGCGTAGAATATCAAATAGTCAATTTATTTTCATTATTCAGCATCTTTCTGTCGTTCTGTGCTGCGGGGAGGGTTTTCAGAAGGGTTTAACTTCCAAAACGTAACAGAAGGCCCAAAAAGCATCGTTCCCCCATGGATCCATAAACCTGCACTTGATAGAATGTGTTAGAGCTCAGTGTGTGGTGCATATTGCATGTGCGCCAGTTGATTTCTCTTTTGAATTATCTGTAAAATCCTCCTTATTGCCGTCTCAGAATAACACAGTTCTGTCCAACTTCAGAGAAATTTTATAGAAGAGTACTTCAATATGTTAGAGAAGTGTAGTAACTAGGGGCAGATTTTCATGACCTAAAACATAGTCAAAAATGATCAATAAAAATGCTCTTAAAATGTTTTAAAAGTGCCTTAAAAACGAAGTCAAATGACGTAAAACATTTCATATAAACCACTTTAGATGAACAATTCAAGCTGTTGGATATGATACTGACGTAATCAGGGCTTCTTCCTTTCGTTCAAGTGAACGCAGCCTGTAAACTTTGGGTTTGACCTGTTCTTTCATTTTGCTTAGAGGCTTCCTTTAGGCTTGAAGATCGTACAGTAAATCTACAACATGGGACAGCCGGCTTGGCGTCCTTCCCGGAGGAAGGAGTACGACAGATTTTTTCCGCCCTTAAAAATCCACGGTTTCGATGTGTTTAAAACCGCGAACACGTCTACAACAGACCGTTACACCACCAAAACCGCGCGCTGCCGCTCCAAAACGGCGACAGACCTCTCCCGAGACAGGAAGTTTCGTGCGACCGCGCAGAGCGGAGTCGAGTGGAAGCATCGATTTATCGGCGGCGCGACAGCGCGAGCGGTCGCGTTAACGAGCGCGCGCGGCGCCACCGCAGGACAGGCAGGCGAACGACCACCCGATGACCGGGACGACGGCGACGGCGGCGTCGTCGGGGACGTCGCTGGCGGCGCCGGCGGTGCTGGTGAACGGCTGCCTGGAGGCGGCGGCGGCGGCGGCGGCGGTGGCGGGGCGGCGGCGGCGGCGGCGCAGGCGGCGCGAGCGCGTGGCCGCGTCCGCCTCCTCGTCGTCGTCGTCCGCCAGCGCCTCGCCGCGCGCCCCGCGCCGCCACCCGCAGCAGCAGCAGCAGCGCGCGCGCAGGAGGAAGAGCGCCCCCGACGCAGGTAGGCCACGCCCCCTCCTCACCACCGGTGCTCGTAATGAGGGGGACGGAGAATGAAACAACTGATACGGGCTAATGAAGCAATACATACTAGCAAGTCAATCAATAAAAACGACTGGGTAAATCAGCAAACACGACTATATAAATTAATAAACGCGAGTCGATAAATCAGTAAATTCGAGTGAATAAAATCAATAAACTCGCGTAGATAAATCAGTAAATGCGAGTAGATAAATCAGTAAATGCGAGTAAATATATCCGTAAATGCGAGTAAATAATATCAATAAATGCGAGTAAATAAACTAACGAATACAAGTATAAAGATAATTCAAAAAGACATGTCAATAAAAACCAGTAGATAAATTAATAAATTAAAATTGAATAACTAAGATTCAATTTTTTATTAGGTTGGTTGTAGATTTATTATCTGCATCAGAATAATATTACATGAATTCAATAATCTCGTAATATATTACGAGATTCCTGGCCCTTATTGATGTTCTGCCATTTGCCATTCTATCACAGTAATGGTATGCCCCCCCCATTTGAATTCATTGATTCTAAACCTCAAATTACACCAAAATATTTTATGTGTTAACTTATTTCTAAATAAAATTTGCCGTTTAGAAAATTTTAAAATTAATGAAGTCGAAAAGCCGACTTTCAAAAAGAAAAGTATTAGGAAAACATTTAATTTTCTGTGACTTTTGTGAATGGTGAGGAATAATAAACATGATTAGAGTACGCATGGTTTGACAGAGATCTAAATACAATATATTGTTTTATTATTGCAGATTTTTGAGACTCTACTGCATAAATTGTAACTCTTCATTGCTATGAGTGATTATTAACTGGTTCATACAGTGTGTTGTACGTGTGTGCATTAACTCTTCTAACATTGTATATAAATATTTCAGTTTGAAAATAAATGTAATATAAAAGTTAATTTTTTATTAGCATTTCTCTATTCTTGATTATATTTAAGATTCGATGAATTATTTTATTATGTTTTCACTACCTTTATTGATGGATTTGAATAGCGAAAATGTATTAGAAACCGCATTACTAGTCTCTATTAACTCCAGTAAATTTTATTGCAAAATGTTAAATTCTGCAGCTTATTAAAGTATTATGCCGGGCTTGAAATCATGTTATAAAAGTATAATTTAATGATTGATGGAATGAAAATAATCTTCACTGCCATTATTTGCATATTGAAGAGGCATTCAAGCAAATGGTTGCCGCTTTCGAGTGCATTGGAACGGGTGCCCCTTAAAGTATGCAATGAGCAGAACATGCAAGTATCACAGATTGAATACACGAGAGATCCAAGAAATATTTATTCTAACCGTTCATGACTTAGGAATTGCAATAACATTGCTGACACAATTGTCCCTAAGATCTGCGATAAACAGAATTCGGAATGGATGTTAGTTCTAATTTCGTATGATAAAAGCTGATTTTCATTTAGTGTTTGTAGTGTAAGACAAATCACATAATTTTGAAAAAATTTTAATTTTTTTATATTGTCATATAAAAATATTATTTAATTAATATAAAATAGTTAAACAAAATTATTTCACATAATATTTTATGTTAACATTTATACACATTGTTTTTTTCGGTATTCACCGGATTTTTATTTCACTATATGGGTTAATAACCAAGATTCATGTTTCGTCGCAATTTAGAATTTTTTGCACAATGCTGCATGTGATTAAGATGATCGATTTTTGATTAATTTTGTAGGTATATTTTGGCAGTTTAATAAGTTTCAGATTTTTATGGACGTTATTTGGAATAGCCCTGTGCACGAAATGACTAGAGGAACAATATGACCTTTTTGGACATGCCATAGTGCCTTGACTTCAGCTGCTAGTTATTAATATTACAATTATTCTTATTATTATTATTATTATTATTATTATTATTATTATTATTATTATTATTATTATTATTATTATTATTATATGCTCTTTCGGCCACTAACGACGTTACACGTTCTCTTCGGAGGCCCAGTCATATTCTATAATGGAGAAAGACGTAATTATGGGGATCAGCTTTTCGGCTGTATCCTGTGGTATGACAAGTCGTTAAGCCATGCATTATAAATTATGAGGTGATAGGATGAGGATGAGGGCTGAAGGGACAATCACAAATATTATTATTTCTAAATCAAATATGAAATCAGAATTTTAATGTCATTATGACAGCAAATGAACAGTTAAATGAAGTACGTTTTGCTGAAAAATCACAAAAACAAACAGGGACATCTAATACCATCGCTTTGTTTCCAGTCGCAAGGTTTGAAGCGTTCCAGGAAAGGCACTTGTAGAAAAATAAGAATGCCTCGCATCCACCACTGCGGCTCTCATCGCACCCTCCCTTCGGCTAATGAACCGTTCTTGAAGCGCGTGTTGTACGAGGGAAGACTCGTTTTTGACAGAGGACGCGAGTAATTGTGCAGCGAATGAGTGAGCGAGTGAGTGTAATGGGGGGGATAGAGAGATGGAGTAGAAGGCATGAGGGAGAGAGACAGAGCCAATTTAGACGCGCGCGTCCAGCTGCCAACTCGCATTGCCGGGAAGCGGAAGCCGAGCGTATAACATGCAAATCGAGGGGCGAATTTGCGACCGGGCGCAAAGAGGGCGAGCGTTCTATTCGCCCTCCGCGAGTGCTCGTCGTACTCCGCCAGCGCTGCGCTGCAGGGAGGGGCGGGGAGGGGAAGGGTAGGGTGGGGTGGGGAAGGGAGGGCCGTGGTGGAGAGGGCCGTGGTGAAGAGGGGCGTGGTGGAGAGGGCGTGGAGGAAAGGGGCGGGGCGCGGAAGTTGCCGAATGGGGGCAGGGGGGCAAGGGGTGGGCGGAGTGAAGGTGGGGGCGGAAAAGGACTTGGATGGGTGAGGCGGGGCGAGGAAGGGGCGGGACGGAACGGAAAGAGAAGTGGAGGGTCGGTGAGGGCGGGACAGGATGGGGCCGGGCAGGGAGGGGGGCGGGGGCGGGGTCTGTGAGCAGGAGAATAATCTCACCCTCCGCCCTTGTTGACCTTCGCGTTGCCTTTGTGGGAGTTAGTGCGGTGCATGAAGCGAGGAATCAGTGGGGAATCGTTTGAGAGAACACAAACACAAGTTACATATGCTACGTCAAGAAATCATCAATATTATTGCGAGAAACGGGCAAGTATGTCACGATACCTTGAACTTAATAAAATTTCGAGTATGACATATGAACATTCTTTGGTGACTCTTACAAAATAAATTATTTTAGTAATGTATCAGAAAGTAGTAAATCTTGTAAAATATATACAAAATTCCTGTAGGTAATAATGAGTCAGATTAATTATGTGTTGACAAAATAGTCAAATAGTTAAGAATTTTCCGACTTCCATTTATAAAAAGTAGTTCCCCATAAAGCAGAAACATAAATCTATTTTTCATCTTCTTGGAAAAAAATTCTTCGTATATGAACTGTGCTCAGTTCTGCCTTGATTCCAACAAAGTTTTTTGTTTTCTTTTTGTACAAATAATATTTGAGTAGAGAAGTTCCATCCAAGCGGACAAAGAATGATTTCCTGCTCCTCTACCAAAACACAACACGTTATTTTTATTTGAAACTCGAGTTCCATGTTTGCCGCTTGCTGCAACTGCAGACGTATTTTCGTGCCCCGCGTCCGCGCAGGTTGTGTAATTGCGAGCGTCCCGGAGCGAAGTGGGTTAGCAAACAGAGGCGGTGCGCCTGCAGAATGCGGTCGCCGCCGGAAGGCCACGTGGGCGACGCTGAACGGCGCAGCGCCAGCGCTGCCGCGTCGCCACGCTCCTCTACGCCCACGCACACGGCCCCCGCCCGCCCCAACCCACACCCACCTCCCAGCCCCGCCCCGCCCACGCCCCCAACGCCCCCCCCCCGTCCAGGCCCACCCCGGCCGTCGCCCTCGCCCACACCTACGCCCAGGCCCTCGACCACGCCCTCACCCCCAACCATGCTCACGCCCCTCACGTCCACCGGAAAACCCACCACCCCCACCCCAAACCCCCCCCCGCCCCCCTCACCGCCTCGCCCCCTCGCCACCCTCTCGTCGCCCACTCAGCGTCCACTCGACGCCCTCTCTCTGTCCATCCGTCGCCCACTAGCCGCCCCCCGTCGCGAACTCAGCGGCCACTCGCAGGGTACTCGCCGCCCCCATCGTCAACTCGTCGTCTACTCGCTGCCCACTCGCCGCATACTCGTCGCATACTCGTTGCCAACTCTCCACCCCTTCGTCACCCTCTCTCTGCCTACTCGCCGCCCTCTCGTCACCAACTCTTCGCCATTTTGTCGCCGACTCAGCGTACAGTCGCCGTCTACTCGTCTCCCACTTGCCGTCCACTAGCCTTCCACTCGCCACCAAAATGCCGCCCTCTCGCCGGTAAAATGAATGAATTGAATTAAAAATTGAATTAACTATATGGTCATTCGAAACCAGTGTTTAAAAACCACGAGATATTCTAGAAACATCATATTTAATTCTGGGCACAAATTTCCAACTTGCATTTGGGTTTCACCATCACATGACTCTTTTCTCTGAGTCACCCAGGCAGTCCCCATAGATCTTTGGCCGACGCACTGCAGTCGTTTCCAGTTCGTTTCTCCACAAATAGCCTGAAATAAATATAGTTTTTGCCGGTTTCATGATTTCCTATGAGGCAAAAATTGTATTATAATTAGTTAAGCAAAAGCATATATCGTCAAAGTTTGTGAACTGATTCGAAGTTTATTTAATGCAATGTTTATATGATATTTATCTTCTCTATACATACTAACAGCTGGGTACTTGTTTCCTGACAGCTTTTTCCCTTTCAGAGCGTTCCCGCTTTTTTCTGTAATTTTAAATCTTTATTACGCAAACATGTATGTTATAGTAGTACGTGATTTGTACTTACTTGCCGAAAGATAATCCGTATCTAAATTGTTCAACATGCATTTAGTTGTTACCTCTTTGCGATTCTGTTGTCGTAGGAATTCCTTGCATTGGGAACAGGATTACATAACACAGTTAATGATACAAGTTTAATGAGTCTTACTAAACATTTCTCACTCTCAAGTATGTCCTCGAATTCTGAGCAGACCCGTTTTACATGAAATTAGAAATGCATTAGGGAAGTCTCCTTCCTGAGAGATATTCAGAGAAGTGTCGAATCTAATTATCACCTTAATGTTGTGCTTTGCTATTACAGTCCTTCCTTCTCCTCGTTACTTCCCTTTTCGCAGTCATCAACATGAAGAACCGTATTTACTCTGCTTCTGTTCCCGACGACATTACCCTATTCATGTACTAGAACTTGTAGCTGCCGTTAGTCTTCACAGCTTTGCATCATCTTCTACACCTTTGTTCAAGCTTCATATCTTGTCATATCACAAATAATGTATTTTGACAGATGTGCTGTCATCATTACTTGTACTTACCTATAATTTTATTAATTTTATTAGAAATTAATGTTTTTTATTACTTGTAATTGCATTCATTTTATATGTTCTAATTATATGTTACCTCAACTGCTATCCCAGATTTCCAAAGCTACTCCACCATCTTCTTTTACACCACCTTTTTCATTATAGTCATTACATTTCACACACTTACCTTTTCTTTTCTCATTTCTCCTTGACGTTCAAACTTCTCTTCGTCGTTTTGGTTCCTGCCAGTGGTATTCCAATATTATTTCATACTTCGATGCTGCTGATCGGTACGGCTGGTGAAATCTTAGATCCATCTTCCTTCCAGAGTCACTTCCGAAAGAAGAAACCTACTTAACTTGAAATTCAAATTTTAAATTTTCTATATGCATTTGATTGTTCTTGAAAACCTTTCAAACAATCATACTTTATAATATGGTACTTAAAGAATCATAGTTAATAAATTTCATGTTACAACAAGAATTGGAGAAGACAGTGTCTTCAAATTACTTTCCATATTTTATTTGTACTTTAATAGATTTATCCTTTAATGATTTTACTTAACACATATGATGCTCTTGGATGAGTTTTATTTTCTTACCAATAAGCGATATAATAAACGAATCAATAAACCTTGAAAAACAGCCAGGGAGTTCAGACAATTTTGTATTGCATAGTAAAATGATTTCCGAAATGGGGCTCCATTAAAAGAAGTAAACATTCAGTTTTTCGAAAATAAATTCTACATAAAAAGGCAAACATTGTCAATAGGCATGAACATTATATTCGAAACAAATGCCATTTAAAACATTCTTTGTTGACTCAATTAATTTAATTGTTGCCTCCTAAAAAGGGCGTGTTCAAAGCTTAAACGCTGCCATTGGTCCTCCAAGACCCGCCGTTCCCCTGAGAGGCCGCCGCAACATTTGCCCCAGCCGCAGCCTCGGCGCTCTCTGGAGCGAGAGAGAGCGCTGCGCTCGCCCCCCCCCCCGCTCTCTTCCTCCGCCCGCGGCGACCTCTCCGGCGCTCCCGCCCCCCGCCCCCGCCCCCGCCCACGCCGCCGCCGCCGCCGCTCGGAATATGCAGCGCTTGCCCCGCTAACGAAACACTTTCCCCCATTGCCCCGTCCACGCCCCCGCCGCCGCTCCCACCGCCACCACCGCCTCTACTACCCCCACTACCCCCACCACCCCCACCGCATCCCACCGCCCCCACCGCCCCCATCGGCCCCACCGCCCACACCACCCCACCGCCCCTAACTCCCCCACCGCCCCCACCGCCCCACCGCCCCCACCGCCCCCATCGGCCCCACCGCCCCCACCGCCCCTAACTCCCCCACAGCCTCCACCGCCCTCGCAGCGTCCACTGCCCCCACAGTCTCCACTCCACCACCGCCCCCACCGCCCCTACAGCCTCCACTCCCCCCCACCCCACAGCCTCCACTCCCCACCGCCCCTACCGCCCCCACAGCCTCAACCGCCCTCGCAGCGTCCACTGCCCCCACAGGCTCCACCCCCACCGCCCCCACAGCCTCCACTGCCCCCACAGTCTCCACTCCACCACCGCCCCCACCGCCCTACAGCCTCCACTCCCCCACCGCCCCCACAGCCTCCCTCCCCACCGCCCTACCGCCCCACAGCCTCAACTGCCCTCGCAGCGTCCACTGCCCCACAGTCTCCACCCCACCGCCCCCACAGCCTCCACTGCTCCACAGTCTCCACCCCGCCACCGCCCCTACAGCCTCCACCGCCCTCGCAGCCTCCACTGCCCCACCGCCCCACAGCCTCCCCTCCCCCCCACCGCCCCTACCGCCCCCACAGCCTCAACTCCCCCCCACCGCCCCCACAGCCTCCACTGCTCCCACAGTCTCCACCCCGCCACCGCCCCTACAGCCTCCACCGCCCTCGCAGCCTCCACTGCCCCCACCGCCCCCACAGCCTCCACTGCCCTCACATTCTCCACCCCGCCACCGCCACCACTGCCCCCACCGCCCCCACAGCCTCCACTGCCCTCACATTCTCCACCCCACCACCGCCCCCACCGCCCCTACAGCCTCCACTCCCCCACCGCCCCCAAGCCTCCACTCCCCCACCGCCCTACCGCCCCACAGCCTCAACCGCCTCTGCAGCGTCCACTGCCCCACAGTCTCCACCCCACCGCCCCACAGCCTCCACTGCCCTCACATTCTCCACTCCACCACCGCCCCCACCGCCCCTACAGCCTCCACCCCCCACCGCCCCACAGCCCCCCCCCCACCGCCCCTACCGCCCCACAGTCTCAACCGCCCTCGCAGCGTCCACTGCCCCCACAGTCTCCACCCCACCGCCCCCACAGCCTCCACTGCTCCCACAGTCTCCACCCCGCCACCGCCCCTACAGCCTCCACCGCCCTCGCAGCCTCCACTGCCCCCCCGCCCCCACAGCCTCCACTCCCCACCGCCCCTACCGCCCCACAGCTCAACCGCCCTCGCAGCGTCCACTGCCCCACAGCTGCTCCCACAGTCTCCACCCCGCCACCGCCCCTACAGCCTCCACCGCCCTCGCAGCCTCCACTGCCCCCACCGCCCCCACAGCCTCCACTGCCCTCACATTCTCCACACCGCCACCACTGCCCCCACCGCCCCCACAGCCTCCACTCCCGGGGCATACCTCTTTCCCTACCCCATCGCTGCCCTCAGCTGGCAAACCTCACTACTATGCTCTTTACGGCTGCAGTGCTTTATGCAAAGCCGCTTTACCATCGTTGCCTCACCCTCTGCCATCGTATCGGCTGTACACACCACCGCTCTTGCCATTGCCGTCTCCGCCTTTTCCTCCGCCTCCAACACAGCCGCCTTTGCATGCGCCGCCCTCGTCACCGAAGCTACCCCGTCATCACCGCCTCCGCCGCCACCACAGTCGCTGCGTTCCCCGCCTGCCCTTTCGCCCCCATCGCCCTGCGGCCGCGCCGTCGCCCAGGGGGGGGGGGGCGTGCGAAGTCTGCTGAAGTCATCAGCCGAGGGCTTTGTGGCTGCGAGGCTGGCGCAGTGTTTACGCGGCATCTGCATGTTGTTTATCGATTGTTTACGGAGTTCGCAAGGCGGTAAACCGCGTGTCAAGCGAAGTACATTCCGTGTTAACAGTATCTCATTACTTCTTTGAATACTTGAATACTCCGGCTTAACGTTTCGAAACCTTCTCTTTAATGTTTGGACAGTGTAATGTTCGGGATGCTTTTGTGAAGGCAGACTCTTTATGAACAGTATCTCATGCTCTTTTTATTTAACACGCGTCGTTCCATTAGTGTCAGCTCTGTAGCGATATCATTTTCTTTCTTATTTTTTTCTAGCTCTTGTTGTTCTACAATTAACTATAGACCTTAAGTTCTGACAGTTATCCTTGCTACGTTTACCCAGAGGCTACTCTTTCCCATATTCTTTTCAAGAATCTAGCAGGATTAATTTTTTTACATAGCAAATTAGATAAAATGATACAACGTTTTTTGTAGGCAAAATAGCGTAAAAGCGTAATAATTGACAACTGAAGAAGTTTTTGAATCAGTAAAGATTATTTATTAACTATTATGTACCAAATTTGAAAAATATCTGGAACATCTAGTACATCCGTAATTGAAATCCAAAAATTAAGCTATAATTTTCGAAAAAATAAAATTAAAATAGAGATATAAAATAAAGTAATGAACAATGAAGAATAATGAAGTACTGAGTGAAAATGAGTAATAAATAGCAATTGGAAAAGGTTTTAAGTCAGTAACGATGAATTAACACTACGGCACGATTAGAGAAATAGCTGGACAAATTAGAGTTATTACATTCGTAACCTCAATTAGAAAACAAAACGATGCTAAATGATTCGATATAAGGGATATAAAATAGCTTGTAAAATTGAAATCATTTGCTATTGAAAGACACAAAGCGTTCGGTGTTGTTTCCGGCGATTGCATCAACCATTTAATCCTTCAAAACGAGATGAAAGGAACTTTGCTGGTGAATTCATCGAATGAACCGGAGTTTGCGCTTGGCGCGCTCCCATAAACCCTCGCGATGCATTCCGAGAGGTCCGCACTCCAAACATTTCTGTGAAAGCATTCCCGGCGCGAACAAACCTCACGTGCTTCAGTGCAGAGAGGTGATTGTATGCAGTTCTAAAACCCGCGTTCTTTCCGTTCCCAAAAACGCTGCAGTAGCTGTTTTATCAAACTTGCATCTATTTGTTTGCACATAAGTAAGTCTTCCTTAATACAGTAATAAGCGTAATGTAGGTAAAATTATTGGTATTAATATTTGAAAAAACGAGCGTAATTTTTAGATATATTTCAGGACGATTGTTATGTATTGTTACTCAAAATTGATGAAGGATTTGTATTTTATTGAATTCTTTCAAATTTTTATTCTGGCTATACTGTTTATAATAGGTTCTTTTGCGCGCAATGAAAGACTAATTTTTCAATTTTAATAAATAATGAAATAGTGAAAGAACCAGAACTTTTGGTTTATGGGGAGTTTCCATAGTATTCCACAAGCGTCCTTCAAATAATGTTTATTTTACATCAAACATTAAATAATTTATTATTGTTATACTGAACTAATATTGAAGAGTCGAATACTTGTGTGGTACACATATCTTTTAAATCGTACATTTTTAGAAATTTTCTGGGAAAATGTAATATATTTAGGAAATAACTTCAGATGTAAAATAAAATAAAATGAATTTTATGAGCACGTTTCTTAAATGTCAGTGAGTCTGGGATTATACGACGTATTTGGACTACCATTAAACTCCTTTTTATAAATTCCCATGTTCTCAGAACATTTTAAAGCATAAATTGCAAATAAGGTTAGCGCTCTTCTGGATAGTCAGTGTACCGAGATAAGTGTCAGAAACCTTCTACACATGAAGTAGCTTCGCGTTGATTGTCCTGAAATAACTGTTACCATCTGTGGCTCCCCGACACGTAAATCCAGGAGCTGCAGCTCAGTGCTTCAACTGATCTCACTACAGCGCCTCTGACTAGGTTCGAGTCCTGACGGCGATAGGATTTACGACACTAGTTTTTCAGCTAGGTCAAATTCAGTCGCTGTCTGGAAGACAATTCAAGCGGGCGGCTGCTCTGATCGGTAGTTTTCCGTGTTTTTTTTTATCGAAACCGGGGGAATGAAGCAGTAACAAACGGACCGCGCGCGATCTTTCCTTCCTCTTCCTTGTCCTGTCCTATTCTCTCCCCTTACACACACACACACACACACACACACACACACA
This sequence comes from Teleogryllus oceanicus, assembly GCA_964035755.1. Lineage (NCBI taxonomy): Eukaryota > Metazoa > Arthropoda > Insecta > Orthoptera > Gryllidae > Teleogryllus > Teleogryllus oceanicus. Next base: position 4,615,317 of record CAXIVR010000009.1, on the reverse strand, counting down.
CTGACAATAACATGCATTACACTACCACATATTCCGAGAGACCGGTCGGAAGCTTAGAGCTTGTCCCAGCTGGGGCAGTGCCCCGCTGATGGGAGAGTCCTGGTGAGGGGGAAACCCCGCCAGGCGTCGGATCTCGCCATCCAGCAGAGAAATATCATCGCCATCTCCCGAGAAAATAACATGCACTACACTAACGGGACTAATGACCTAATCTGTTGCCGCGCCCGGAATCACTAACCAACCAAGTGGTAAACAGTGGCCCCGCCGTGGTGCTTTTGCGGTGCGTCAAAATGACCCAGTGCCCCTGCGCGCGCTGGAAATACCTCCGCCCGGCGCCTTGGCAGCCTCGTGTTTACTCCGGGCGCGCTGTAGTTGGCGATATGACAGCTCGGAAAAAGCGTGGCGACGCTGCGACAGCGGAGGTACACACCGCCCAGCGGGAGGGGAGGCTGCGGTGCACGGAGCTCTGAATACATGGAGGGGCCGTTGCCAACCTCTTCAGCGTGTTCAGCAAGTTCACCAAGTCCGCCATATTGCTGGCTCCAAAACACCTTCTGATTGAGATTCCGAGCGTGTCAACTACTATGGTTATTAGTCCCGTCAGTATAGTGCGTGGTTTTAGCTCGGGAGGTGGCGGTGGTCTTACCGTGCTGGATGGCGAGATCCGGTGCCGACCACCGTCAGCTAACGGCATTTCCCCTACCAGGTATATCCCACCACCGGGACTCGAATCTTGGACCTCCCGGCACGAGGCGCTACAGTGACATCAAATGATGCACTTAACGACCGCTCCCGGCCACAAATCCTCTGTCAAACCAATACCTTCTGATACTACAGGCCTAACAATACATCACTAGCTGCTTGTGACGTAGCAGTATGAAAATAAAAAAGTATTCCTCCACAACTTACTTCTCTTATACGTGGTGGAAAAGCTGACAAATTCCATGGAACTGCGAATTCCCACAAACGTACAGAGAATAAAAAAATTCTATCCAAATCGTGTTCTTGGAAATATTGCAGCCAAACCCTGATGTAATTGCTAGGCTTCCAATTGCTTCTTCGTGCAGCTCTAATCCACAATGCTCTCCGATTTGGATCTGCTGGAAATCTTTAAGAAAAAAATCACGAAAATTAACAAATAACTTACAAAGTGACTATATGTTACAAATTACGACTTGGAAACGAATTTGAAAACAAGCATATATTAGGATGAAAACTCGTATGTCTCTTTTCAAATGGGTAATCATTATTTTAGGTATTGAATAATGTATACGTGTCTTCTAGGGCAAAAAGAAGAGCTATTTACGTGACATGACAGGAGGTCTGAAAAAGCCACGCGACACGTTCGTAATTTTAGTCGTAGAAATGATATTTACAAAAGACCGGTTTTAAAAAAAGAACAAATGATGGACGAAAACATTGCGCATTGCCTCCTTTCTCTCTGTAGGTTCTCGCTGTCGCTCTGTATCCTCTTTAAGTTGGCAAGCTGTACAGCTCATGAGGATGGAGAGGCCATGGCTTGGCAGCAGCGCATCTGTCGTCCTCGCTGTAATAAACGCCACGGTGTATTTTTACTTACGTAAGGTCCAGTAGCAGTTTTTGCTCCGCCAGTTTGGACTAAAATAAGCGTGATTTCGTGCGTGCTGGAACATGCATCTCGACTTAGTTTTAATGACATTCTGCTTTAGCGAGGAGCGGCTTTTTATATACTTTCCACGTATTACATATAACTCTGACAGGAACAATATTTGTATTACATACTTCCGAAATTCTCGTTCAAGAGAAAAAACTCAAAATATTAGAAACGCGAAATTTGATAACTTTATATTTCCTTTGAAACTACAATAATGTATACGAGCGCAATGAACGCAAGCGTGATGAAGGATGTGAGTGATGAGTATTGGATTACACTATTCGCTAGATATCAGGTTAACAAAACAAAAGCATGTTTTGTAAATTACTGAGAAAGGGCTTATGAATTAAATTTGATTTTTTTCGTGTTTCCGGGCGCTTCAACGGCTTTGGTCATTGTTCCCGTAAGTGTAGTGCATTTTTCTCGGAAGATGATCTTCTCCCGCTGGATGGCGAGATCCGGCGCCGACCTACCGTCGGCTAGTGGGGTTTCCCCCTAACCAGGACTCTCCCACCAGCGGGGCACCGCCCCAGCCGGGACAAGCTCTAAGCTTCCAACCGGTCTCCCGGAATATGTGGTAGTGTAGAGTATGTTAGTGTAAGTGTGTGTGTAAGAGGAGAGAATAGGACGAGGAAGAGGAAGGAAATATCGCGCGCAGTCCGTGGCCCGTTTGTTAGGATACTGCTCCGGCATTCGCCTGATGTTTATGGGAGAAACCACGGAAAACTACCGATCAGAGCAGCCGACCGCTAGAATTCTTTTCCAGACAGCGACTGAATGCGACCTAGCTGAAAAGCTAGTGTCGAAAATCCTGCCACCGTCAGGACTCAAACTCCCGGTCAGGGGCGCTGCAGTGACATCAGTTGATGCACTGAGCTACCGCTCCCGGTTTCTGTATTATGTATTAAACGTTTAAGGCAGGGCACATTAAACAACAATAGTATACCTTCTGATTGGAGAGAAGTTTTGATAGTACCTATTGCCGTCGGGGTCATGCGCTAAGTTTCCGACTGGGATAATGCTCTTGGGAGATACCTGGCTGGGGAAAACCCTGAAACTCAACGTGCAGGTGGCCGCTGGCTTTCAACATCTGACAACACCTCTCGTGAAAATGTCGTACTACTAAGGAACGGATTTCCATGTAAATGCATGTTTTATAGGAACTAGATACCTACATTCAATTATATTTTTTAGAGTTTAAAGACATTTTGAATTTGGAGGGTGGGGTATATACAATTCACTCCCCCCCCCGCGGGCTCCATTAGTCGCTACTCGGTACTACTATTCACGTTTACATCGGCTCCTCTTAAACATTTTTTTTATATACTGTGAACGTATTTTATATTTTGAATAAAATTATTTTATGTGGTGAAGTCTAGTGTGCAATTCCTTCAGTAGAGATAGAACCTACTTTTAGCCACTCCGAATACCTGTTAAGAACGGATCGGTGACGTTCTATGGTCGGAAAATGCTTGTAGAAAACAATTTTAAACGCAATAATGAGTTTTTATTTTACATATTTTCTATTTTTTTTACATGTTTTGTAAAAAATAAGTACATTTGTATGTACATGCATTTTCTGTTACAATATATTCCGTTCCTTACTTATTACACTAACGGGAGTTACGATCAAACCAGTTCACACGCCCAGAAACATCACTCAATCAATCCGCGACGCTCCTGAATAAAATCAAAAGAAAAAGAAAAGAAGTAATCGAAGGTAATCAAACACAGATATACTACACAATTCCGAACACTTCTTTCATGTGCAAATCCCATTAGCCTTTATGTACACCCGGTGGTGAGTAGCAGTGCTCTCGTCAAGGATGCCACAGGCCATTGACATGCGACAAATTAGTCAGTTCTGCGAGACAGCGCCCCTAGTCAGCTCAAGAACGCCAATTAAATGAATGGGAATCCGAATTTGATTCAAAAGAAAGAAAGGAAAGGAAAGGTTGTGAAGCAAAAAACAAAAAAGGAGGAGGACTGGACGTCGGCCAGCGGATGCTGGGAGTCATAGGGAAAAGACGTAATTGAATGCATAGGTACACACAAATTCCCTTATACATAAGTATTACATACTTGGCAATTTAGGGTCAGATTAATTCGCCTTTTGCCGACAATTTGTTTTTATTTATTACCCGTGCTTGGGGAGACGTGTGAAAAGCATGGCATATTCCCAAACCCGCACCTAGCACACTTGGTCTGTCTGACCATTCTCTTTCGTCACTCAAAAGTAGAAACTGAGACGATTTGTATTTGCAAGTAGAGCTTCATTCGAGAATCGAACCCGGGACTGCCTCACAGAAAGCTCACTGTTCATGAACCATCCGACGGTCTTCTCATATGTATGTAAAATCGGTAAAGATCGAAATATTGCTAAGTGTACGATTAAATCGCACAGTCGTCAGTCGGTGTGGATTTTGCTCTGTTAGTGAGATTTAATCATTTCGGTCTTCATGTTGGCATTAGCCATTAGGTACTGTCTAAAGTAGTTAGATTGTCCCCGTGTGATACGTTTTGTGTGCTCGCTTTTCATGTAAAGACAGCAGAGAAATACGTTGCAAATTATCCGTTGCACACACTCAACGTTGATTTATTGCCAAGGCCGAAGGGAGTAGCCATTCAATGCGTAGCGAAGTAGGGATAAAGAAATACTTTCCAAAGTACGAACGAAGCGTTGTCAACACACTCACACTCACACTCACACTCACACACACGCACACACACACACACATATATATATATATATATATATATATATATATATTGTGACATACCGATATGTCACGTTAAAATAAACTAACATTTATTTGTAGACAATATGGTGGAACATGCATTACGAAATATCACGAGAGCTAGAGCTTAGCAACGACCGTGAATAAACAATGTAGTTTTTGTTTTTTGTAAATGCATTAACAGTTCTGGATGCCGAAAGTAGAAAATTTAGGATTGGGCGAAGACGTTTAGACGATCAAAAGGTCAGCTACACCAAAATATAACAAACGTATGGATTGGCTGGGTGAGAGAAGGACGGTCAAATGTTATGAAAAAAATGAAGGTAGTTTAATACGAAGTCTTCCAGGGATGAATCATGCAGGAAGATTTCATTCTGCTCGGAAACGCGCTTCTGAACTGATCGTAGGTTCGTGAGAGGGAACGAGTAGAATCTAGATAGAATTGGGTTATCAGTGAAATTTTAAGGACAGTGAATGATATTGCAGATATTTTCATGTGGAAGCAATATTGATGTATAAATTGGAACTTTGTCGGGAGTGGTAATGGAGTTCGGGACTATGTCATAGGACGTAATCGGGACTGATAATTTTGAAAGTTGGAGACCAGCTTGGATAGGGACAGAAGAGGATTTCGTGGAACATTGGACTACGGCAAGCTCGCAAGATATTTCGACTGAGAAGTCTACGAGGGACATCAACGAAGAAAAGATAAGTTAACCGCGGTATAAAGTGTAAATTGAAAGATATCTTGATCAAAGGCCTAAAAATTGTAAATTCACTAAATTGTTTGCTAAAAGCGTAAAAATAAACTTTGTTGAATTTTGTTCTTTAGAAAAGAAAGTTATTTTTCATTTAGTCAATCCAAACAGAAATGAATTAGGAATAGAATCATTCTATTTCAGATTCCCAGCTGCGCTGTATAGTCGGCGGATCCTATAATCCATTATAGAGGTAATAAGGATTATAATATATCGTGACCCATTGACCCAGCAAGCCGGACGCTAGGATCTTTAGCAGATATAAATATAGAGAGAGGAAAATTTTGCATATCTCTATATATATATATATATATATATATATATATATATATATATATAGGGTTAGGCTATATCTTATCTCTCACGAGCCTTGGGAATTTCCTGCCAGCAATCTGTTTATCATGTGTGTGCTATTCTTTCTCACCATAACTTACTTTATCTACCCCAGTTACTTTTTTGGGTGGTTCATGTGAACATTAACCAGCTTTGCAAATTATCCAGATTCACACTTTATCCGTAACTTAAACACGGAAATGAACAACAGTGTACGCCTGAAGGTCATTCCAGCCTCTTAAAAAGACCTACAAAAATTAGTTCAGCGAGACAGCAGTCCTACTGAGCAGAACCGCGTCAATTAAATCTAATTCGAATTCAATTGAGAAGAAAGGAAGGAAGAAAGGGAAGGCCGTGAAGCAAAAAAGGACAAGGGCTGGACGGGGGCCAGCGGGCGCCGGGGAGCGGCGCTCGGGGAATCCCCGAGAAGACGTGCCCAACGCGCAGTGCTTTTGCGTCACGTGCTCTCTCGAGTTTCGTCCACGTCCGCGGCAAAAAGCGACGAGAGTGAACCCCTGGACGTCAACCGGAGAATTTTTCGTGAAACTCCCCGTGCGCTAGTCTCTGCCCATTTAAATGCATGGGATAGAGGAAGCGGCGAATGCACTGTTTGCTTCAGCGCGCGCTTTTCTTCGTCCTTCTTTTTTTCGGGAGATGCCTCAACTGCATATGCCATCCTTTTTCTGTATTCGCAGATGAAACTAAATCTTATACCCATGACTTTTTTTCTCCCCCAGAAAAGTGCTGACGTATGCGTTCGTAGTAGATACACTGAGTTGTGTATCTACTATGTTGAAAATCGTTTATGTACGCTGAGTGAAACTTTCTGGTATTTAATAAAAATGTCTCAACCATATAAACTTGAATTAAAGGTGCATTCCAAAATTTCATTTCAAATGAGAATTTTACTTGTGTTACTACTATAACCTACTCCTAAAACGTATTAAACTATGTAGTATAGTTTTCAGTAATTTGTCCTTTGATCTGAGATAAACTCAATAATAACGTGTTTTGTTGCTACACATGCATGATAGTAAAGCATCTTGCGTCAAGTGACCATAGTAGTGAAAACAAGGAAGAATAATTACTTTTGTTTAAATTCTGTGAAATATTTTGTGTTTATATTGTTATGTAAACGTTAGAATCATTAGTGTAAGTCCTGAACTAGTCTAACAGGAATCCTTGTAATATAACTTGTTATAAAATAGAGACAGTAAATAATTAAACAATAAAAACTATTAAAAATAGTAAACTATAAAAAACTTTATAAATTAACCATTATATCAAATTTTTATGCTTAGAATAATAAATAATTAAATAAAAAATAATAACTGAGATAATAAAAAAGAAACATGTATTCGTGCCGTGAATTATTCATCCTCTTTCATGCTAGTTATGTGAGATCAATATTCTCAAAGAATTCTGATATTCCCAAATTCTCATACTGTAACATTAAATAACGTTGCTTCAGCGACACTGGAAATTCGGAGGGGATTCGGCGTCGAAAGCTATTTTCAACGGAACGAAAGCTTCCTCTGACGTTTGATAAATATCTTACGCCAAGACGGCGTACGCATAGAGCTGCTGGAGAAGCTGGGCGGAATTTAGACGACGACATGTAGCAGCCCGCCCTGACTCACTCGTCCTCTTAGTCATCCGGATTCTCCGAGCAGGTCATCAGAACGAGTCACTGGAATTCGGCTCTGACTTCCACGAAAGGTGACGGCTTCGTTGTCAAATTGTGGGTTTCCGCTTTTAAAGGATCTAAGGTTCAAGGGACCCAAGGCAGAAGCGAGAACATAATTTCGCAAATAACAAATGTTCTAAATAGTGTGCCTAGCTCGCGGTTTGTGGTGAGGCTCCAGAGTGTGAATTTGAGAAGCAAGATATTGATTTCTTTCATCTCTATTGAACCCACTTGTCTAAAGTTATTAACATTGAAATTGAAATTACTTTTCTTAACAATTTATTTTTATATTTATAATATATTTTCGTCTTATGATAAAAATAATTATTTCACTAATTTTGCTTCATTAGAAGAATATCGGTTTTCAAAATTATTATATTCACTAAATTATATTTATTAAATATTATCTATATTTACTAATAATCTTTACTAATACTTTTATATTTAAAAATAATATATAATTACTACACTATATTTAATAACTACTTTTACCAAACAAGAGAGTTCCTTACTTTCAAAAACACTAATCCACAAGCACAGAACATTTCTAATTCAAGACTATTTTTGTTTCTGGTTCTTGAAGTTTATAAATTTAAATCGAGAAGAACGCAATGAAATAATATTTTGACACCTGACTGAAATTATTTTTTTTTGTTTTAACACATCGTACAAAACATCCGAATTTGAATTTTGATATTCTGTACTTTTATTTTTAAAATACCTTGTTTTCATATTTCAATATATCATTCATTATTCTTCTTATTTCCCAATCATTAAACAATCAATATTGTGAAAATAAGTAATATTATATTATGTTTACAACTCCCAGAAGGTGCAAATGCTATTTCCTCACCTTTATTGCATTTCTTTTGTCCTCTGATTTCTGTTTCTGTAAAAATGATATTGATTGATTAATAAATGGGTGTATATCTGTAAAAATTATGTTTTGAGGAGTTATGTTTTCACGATCATTTGAAAATTAACACTCTTCAATCTTCGACAGTCTAACGTAATTAAAATATCATTATTGAGAACTACTACGTCAATTTATTTTATTTTCTTCAAATTATATTATACAATTACTCCAGGTAAATATTTCCCCATAATCAAAAATTTAACTATTATTTTATTATTCTAGCTAATCTCCTTTTATTTCTTATTTCAACACTACTCCTTGCCGAAGATGCATTTTATTTCGGCGAGGACTGTAGATTTTCACGGCGACTTTTCCATCTCAGTGACATGGGATTACGAAGTTTCTGGCTGGTTTTGGGCGCGAACGCCCACGCACCGGCCGGCCATTTCCCAGCCGCAGCCTCCCGCCCCTTCCCCTTCCCTGCCCCGCCCCGCCCCGCCCCGCCCCGCCCCGCACCGCGCGCCGACCGGGGCCTGCCGGCTGTCTCATCTTCCCCCGGTCCACGCGCCGCGCCCCATCTCGCCCCTCAGCCGCTCGCCCCGCCCCCCCCCCCCCCCCCCCCCCCCTCTCCCCCCCTTCCCCCCGGACTCCCCACGGCCTGCCCCACCCGCCATCCCTGCCCCGTACCTCTGTCTCACCCCCTGCCCCGCCCCCTGCCCCCCCCGCCTCGCCCCGCTCCGCCCGCCCCCCCTTCACCCCCCTCCTCGGCTTGAAAGAGCCCTTTGACACCCGCGCTCGGATGGTGAAAGGAGCGTCAGCTGCGGGCAGCCAAAGCGGCACATGAACGAAGTTGTTCAAATGCTACTGTACAGGTACTCCCAATGCCCGAAGAGTCAGAGGAAGAAATAAAAAATTCTTTCATGAAATTCATTTTTGTGAGGTATTGTATCTGTACCTCAAATTTTTATGATATGAATTTTGACTTGCAGAATACTACTACATTGCTGAAATAATAACCAATGTGCAGCGGCTTCCGTGGATTATTCATCGAACTGTTTACGCGTCACCTAAACTCTTCTTTCCCAGTCTTAAAAAATAGAAATAATACGACGGAGTCCCCAATAGCAATGATAATAATAATAATAATAATAATAATAATAATAATAATAATAATAATAATAATAATAATAACTCTCCAAAATGTAATATTCTAAATCTGCCAGAAAAAAAGGCAGAATATTTTCCTAATCTCAGAACCCGATGTTTGGCGTTATAGGGATGGATAGTTCATAATTTTAATAAAACTTATGACACTGACTGTCCTGTTAAGGCAATGCGTGTTGGAGCAATTCCTCATTTCCTTACTGCGTACAGAATAATGAAATTCGCTATATTCAATTAATTGACCGAAATCTTGTGTTTTATTTACTTAAAATACGTACTTACTCTTATTCAAATAAAATAAGATTATATTCATTTTATCAATAAACTACGAAGAATGTTGCCTTTTGCAGAATCATTTTACACGCGTAAGTTATACCATTTATAAAGCGATTTACTAAATCATTCATACACGTGATAAACTGAATCATGAAACACAAAAATCAATTTTTTAAATTCTATTTTTCTTCAAATTTGTTTTGGCAGGTCCTAAAATTGTATTCGAGCTCTGACACCTATCTTTCGGCACACTGTACGAGGGGGAAATGCCAAATAAAAAAGCGTTGGTATCGGGCGGCAAATTTTTATCTGCCTCGGAGCGTCCAAATCATGAAACCGCCGCTGGCGCCTGCTTCCTCGTGGCCGCGCCGCGGGCGCTGCGCCAGGGCCACGCCGCGCCGGAGGCTGCTCCTCTGCCGCCCCTGCTGCCCCCCGCGCGGGGGCGAAAGCCCAAACACACGGCCAAAAGTCTGACCTAAAGGTTTGCACACATACTTATTCACTGAAACGTCAATTGATTGATTCATTTTTAGTTAGTGATTCCAGACGCGTAAACGGTACGGTCAATAGTCCCGTAAGTATAGTGGCTCGTTACGGTCATTAATCCCGAAAGTATAGTGCGTGTGTTTGCTCTGGAGGTGGCGTGGTTTTCCCCCGCTGGATGACAAGATCCGGCGCCGACCTACCGTCGGCTAGCGGGGTTTTTCATAACCAGGACTCTCCCACCAGCGGGGTACTGTCCCAGACGGGACAAGCTCTAAGCTCCCGACCGGTCTCCCGGAATATGTGGTAGTGTAGTGCATGTTAGTGTAAGTGAGGATATGACAAGAAAGAGGAAGGAAAGAACGCGCGCGGTCCGTGGCCCGTTTGGTAAGGTACTGCTCCGGCATTCGCCTGGTGTAGATCGGAGAAACCACGGAAAACTATCGATCAGAGCAGCCGGCCGCTAGAATTCTCCTCCAGACAGCGACCGAACACGCCCTAGCTATGTGGCTAATGTCGAAAATACTGTCGTCGACGGGACTCAAACCCTCGGACCCGTAGTCAGAGGCACAGCTACCTCAGTCGGTGGTACAGTAGGGATGAATAAGACCAGTAGATCGACTGCATTCAACTTTCAGCCTTGAGATGTAATCGTCATGTATATACATATAAACTTTTTCGTTTGACAATGTGCAGCAAACTGGAAACATGTTTTGTATGCGTTCCGCACTTGTTTGACTTTTGACCAGCTAGCCCGGCCCTTCCCCCGCCGTGCGCCAGGCCGGCCTGGCCGCTCTGCGTGGCTGGATTTAGCTCCGCTGGGCGCGCTAGGGTCGCTCCGTGTGGCGGCGGCGGAGGCCAGTGCCGGATTCCGAAATACCTGCGCGAGGTCACGTAGCACGGGGCGATGGAGATATAGGTGTGTGTGTGTGTGGTGTGTGTGTGTGGAGAGTGTGTGCACGTGTCTTTGTGTGTACGCATGTGCGTGTGTACGCGTGTATCTGAGAATGTGTGTGTGTACGATTGCGCTTGTGTTTCTGTGTGTATGCGTGTGTGTGAGTGTGAGTGGTAGGTTGGTTAGTTATTCCGGGCGCGTCAACAGTTAGGTCATTAGTTCCGTAAGATTAGTGCATGTTTATTTCTCGGGAGATGGGAATGATCTTCCTCCGCTGGATGGCGAGATCCGGCGTCGACATAACGTCGGCTAGCGAGGTTTCCCCCTCACCAGGACTCTCCCACCAGCGGGGCATTGCCCCAGCCGAGACAATCTCTAAGCTCCCGATTGGTCTCCCGCAATACGTGGTAGTGTAGTGCATGCTAGTGTGTGTGTAAGGGGTAGGATAGGACACGGAAGAGGAAGGAAAGATCGCGCGCGATCTGTGGCCCGTTTATTAGGGTACTGCTCCGGCATTCGCCTGGTGTTGTTGATCGGAGAAACCACGTGAGTGTGTGTGGAAGGTCTATGTGCGTTCATGTGGGTTTGTGTGCGTGTGCGTATGAGAATGTCTTTAGGCAAAAACGCGTCCGAGAAGGAAGGATGATGTGTCAGGGTCGCAAATATCCAATTGAAAGAATAAACCGTTCATCCAGAACTCACACGGTCTGGGTTGGGCAAAATCCTTTAAATTTAGTATTTAATATTTAGCCAAAATACTTTGTTAGTAAGTATTTAGATACATACCAAAATACATAAAGTTTTGAATTGCGAAACACATACGTTACTTAAATATAAAAAATACTGAAAATGCAATAAATAAAATTGTATTATATATTTTTATTGCAGCATTATATTGTAATTTTCAAGTACATAAATTTGTAATTGACAGTCATACACATTTGTGAAAAATAAGTAACTCTAATATATATTCTTAATGCAATGAACCCAAAAATCAATAAAAGTAAACAAAACAATTCCAGCGTATCTGGGTTAATTGATTGACGAAATTCGGAATGAAAACAAAAATAAAAATTTTAATTTTATGACAGTATTTTAAGTATCGTCCCCTATATTATTTCAGTAGTATACATACCTTTTGCAGCTCTTACACGCACCCAATCTTTAAAAATGAGGTTTCCAAAGAAAGAGAAGTTCACGGCGAACTGCACCTTGACTTTAAAAATGTGTAGGATTTGTTGGAAAAATACATACAAATATTCATGTCAAATGCAACCCGCAACGCTCGACAGCATTTTCAAAACCTATATTGTTAAAAAACTCCTAAACGAAGCTTTCTAGGGCGTGGAGGGGAATGGCGGGGCGGGGCGGAGCGGGGCGGGTCGGGGTGGGGAGGGGTAGGGCGGGGTAGGGCGGAGCGGGGTGGGGAGTGTGGGGACGTGGTGGGGCGACGTGTATTGCTCCTTCCTCATGGTATCCTCAACTGAATACGATGGCCCAAGGCCATGGACAGATATCACATTCTATACCATAAGTTTACCGAGGAATTTAACAGTTTCTTTACCTCACTCGAACTTATCTGCCCTCTAGATCATCTCCAAACTTGCTGCTGCCGATCTCGCATAATTTCCACCATCGACTCCATTGAGAAGCAAACCAGCAAGAAGGAAACAAATGGACTAAAAAATAAGAAAAATCAGTAATTGAAAATATTTTAAAATTTTGATAGAGCCTACAGCCGAGGGTGATTAATAGCCGAAATTAATTTATAAAGCATAACAACAAATAATCCTACTTTTGACCAATCACTCGCAGTCCAATCTCTATGCCTCAAAACCCAAGAAAAAAGCTTTCTCATCTTTACACAGAAAATCAATGAGGAAGTCTACAAAAACGCAGTGTTTATAGTATTGAAAGAACACTATACTAATAACAGTTGAATCATTTTTCTCTGAATTTCTTAATTTTTAAAATTTGTTTTGTTTTAATCTACATGCAAATTTCCGAATATTGTGAAAGCAATGAATTTCCGAATATTGAGAAAAAATGTAAGAAGTATTTAAAAATGTGTTTTGAAGCTTGTCGCTTTTGGCAGATATGCGCATGGATCATATTAAATTTTGAAGAAACAGTACTTGGAATACCCGAAACTAATATAAGCTAAGCGCTCATCAAGAGATTTACGAGAGAGGCCTTCCACTCGTTCTCCTCTCATTATCTCCGCGGTGGCAAACTTTTCTCAAGAGATTTCAGTTGCTGTGCATTTATGTCACTGCTTGCGATTTAGTAAATTTGTGCTTTCATGCGATATTTGGCACAAAAATCGTGTTTTTTATGTTTCAAAGATGGGTTGAAGCGGCTGAGAGAAATGGCATTGACATACCTTCCTTTGGCATGAGCTCTGAAAGTCTTAATCGGTGATTTTGTTTTGTGAATCGAAACCTAGTTCTAGTAAACTTGCTGAGTATCATTTTTTATCCGACAATTTTGGCACGGAAGGATGAAACCGTGAGAAAGAATGGCCAGTCGTGTGACAGCTAGTAACCGTGTTTCTGGACGTTGTTTCCGACTATGAATCATTCTCACAAAATGTTTTATTTTTCTGTAGAAATTCTGAACTGTTTTACATGATCTTTCTCCTCGCAGAATAATAATATTTAAATTATTATATTATATTGCATTTCTCAATATATGATATTTTCAAAACTTCCTTAATTCGATATCAGTAAGTTACTCCATGTAAGTAAAAGTTTTCTTGTTGTTTCATTATAAAAAATGTACTTTAAATTTGAGAAATAATGAAGTATTTGGTAACACATCAAAATAATACAAGAAGGGTCTTATAAGAGAGTTATGAAAAGGTACTCACTATACGAAGTTTATAGTTACTAGGATCTGTAGGTTATATATAAACGTCGATGTACGGTTTTCCTTCAGTCTTTCTGTTTTGCATATTTCTCTCTCGTACATAGATCACTGCATTAACACTAGAAAGAGTATGTTATTATTCGATAAATTATTGTAATCATTACATAACACAGAATATATAAAAATGGTGCAATTCATTTTTCTGCAACATTTTGCCTGTGTTTGCCATTTGTTGAGTCTTCAAAAGTCTGAAAGACAATTATTTAAGAACTATTAGTTTACCTCAACGAAAGAATTATTGAATATTGAGCAAGTTGTCAATGTTACCTTGTCTTAGGAACAGAAGATTGTTTTCTGTTATTATTCGTGCGTAATACAATTTCAAGCGGGTTTCCGCGCCAAATCACCTCTGTGCACAGAGTCTACACGGCTGTATGGTAGTCCCTGACAATAACAGTCAGAAATCTAATTTTTCAATGCAGCCAAGATGTGAATTACTACGATGCCTTTTTACTGATGAGGTGATCTTTTGTGAAATTTCTCGGCTGAAAAGCTCTCAACAATTGAGTTTCGTGGCGTCATATGAAGGGACGCATATGATTCTCAGAAGTGCCAACAATGCGAGTTCCCAGTAGCTGGCGCAATCTCGCGAGCGTCTGTGAAAGCAGTTGAAACTTTTCAAATAAATTTGTCCTTCCAAAGAGATTCATACGAATGACGTGTTTGCCTAAATCACTGTAAAACAGCCTTCGGTTTTTGCAGAAAATATTTCATAAGTCCAAAACTGGTCATTTAAAATGTATGCCCTTTGCTGGTAATTAGCGCCAAGAAATTGTTATAAATGGTAGAATTCCGAGTGCGGCGCCAAATTTGAATTCATTTTGGCCGCCTATGTGCCAACATCATCCTTTCCGTGAATTACATTTTCGGTAGATACTTGCCTTAACACACTTGTAGGAAAACACTTTTTTTTTCAATTTGTTTTGTCTGTACTTTCACACGGTATCTTGTAAATGCGTTCCCTTCTTTCAAGATCCTTAGTCACTCAAAAATCACGAGGGATATTATCTATATCCAAGCAAAGTACAGTAAACTTGTTAGTAGAGGAGATTACAACTCATCCATCATAATCCGTCTGAGGCATATACAAATGAAGCACAAGAGCAAATCCTTTTTTTCACGAGGTACGGGAGCATTTCGGCAAAGACCTTTCTGGTGTTTCGCGGGCGTTGGCTGCAGCAGGGCGGGGCGGGGCGGGGCGGGGCGGGTCCCCGGGGGGGGGGGGGGGGGGCCGGTGTCGCCGCAATTTATGAGCCGGCGGCTTCCTCCGGCGGCAGCGGCGAAGGAGGCTGGGCCGGGGCGAAGGGCGGGTTGCGGCGGGGGTAGATGGGGGGCAGCGGCTGAAAAGCGCGAGGCGGCTGGAGGCGGAAGTGGTGAGAGTTTTGGCAGGGTTTTTCGAGGTGACGGCGATTAATGGGAGATGGCATGATCGGCGGAGAGGGGGACGAATAACGAGAGTTGTAGCAGCGCAGGGGGTTGTAAAAGCCGATGCGAGGTGTTGGCGAAGGCGAGAGCGAGGACGACGGGTGTGGTGCATCCCTAGAGCAGAGAGATGGCAATGTCTAAAGCAGGCGACGACTGGCTCGGTGCTGGGCTTGTGTGAGCGGTGGTTAGAGTTGTGGCAGTGGATTTGATTTGATTTGATTCGATTTTTTCGTGTTTCCGGGCGCGTCAACTGCTTTGGTCACTAGTTAGGTGTTATTAGTTAGGTCATTACGTCCAGTTAGTGTGGTGCATGTTTTTTCTGGGAGATGGCGATCTTCCCCCGCTAGATGGCGAGATCCGGCGCCGACCTACCGTATGCTAGTGGGGTTTCCCACTAACCAGGACTCTCCCACCACCGGGGCACCGCCCCAGCCAGGACAAGCTCTAAGCTCCCGACCGATATCCCGCAATATGTGGTAGTGTAATGCATGATAGTGTGTGTGTGTGTGTGTGTGTGTGTGTGTAAGGGGAGAGGATAGGACAAGGAAGAGGAAGGAAAGATCATGCGCGGTCCGTGGCCCGTTTGGTAGGGTACTGCTCCGGCATTCGCCTGGTGTTGATCGGAGAAACCTCGGAAAACTACCGATCAGAGCAGCTGGTTGCTAGAGCTCTTCTCTAAACAGCGACTGAATTCGACCTAGCTGAAAAGCTAGTGCCGTGGGGAGTGTAACGTAGAACCTCCCGGTAAGAGGCGCTGCAGTGACATCAGATGATGCACTGAGCTACCGCTCCCGGTTTGTAGCAGTGGAGGTGGGAACAAGGGAGGAAGGGAAAAGGAGGCGGAGATGCGGAGGCGACGGAAGGAGCGTGAAAGAGCGGCAAGGAAGAGTGCCAGGTAGCACTCTGGGTGAACGCGAGGTGGGGGGACGGCATCAATGTCAATGTCAAACGCAGGAGATGAGGAGGTCGGACTACATCGAATTTAGTCACGCTCTGGAGGAGAATTCTAGCGGCCGGCTGCTCTGATGGGTAGTTTCCCAGGTTTCTCCGATCAACACCAGGCGAATGCGGGGGCAGTACCCTACCAAACAGGCCACGGATCGCGCACGTTCTTTCCTTCCTCTTAGTTGTCCTAACCTTTCTCCTTACACTCACACTTACACTAACATGCACTACACTACCACATTTTCCGGGAGACCGGTCGGAAGCTTAGAGCTTGTCCCGGCTGGGGCGGTGCCCCGCTGATGGGAGAGATCTGGTTGGAGAAAACCCCGGTAGCTGACGGTAGGTCGGCGCCGGATTATGCCATCCAACGGGGAAGATCACCGCCACCTCCCCGGTGAAAATAGCATACACTACACTTACGGGAATAATGACCTCAGCTGTTGACGTGGCCGTAATCTCTAACAACCAACCTGCCAACGAGGTCGGAGGGGTATTAAGTGATGAGAAGCAGGGGAGGGCGTGAGAACAGCAGGGATGAAAATGGGGTGGGGGCGAAGGCGGGGCGTCTGCCAGGGCGAACGCAATGGGGGGGGGAAATGTGGCGGGGCGGGGGCGGGCCGGCGGAGAGAGCGGCGCGTGAAAGAGCGAGGCGATGGCGCGCGCTATCTTCTGCTTGTTGTGTGGGTGGAGGCGACGCGGCCGGTTCGCCGGGCGTGAGAAATTGCCAGCGCTGTTATTGATGCGTTTTGGCCCCAGGGTCCTGCGCCTTTTTGGTCTTTTTGCGTGCTGAGTTCCCGCATGGTGTCGTCACCTGTGCAGAATATTGGGGAAATGGTAGATTTGGCAACGTTGGAGTCTCTTTTAGTACGTTTTTTTAGTCGCAATTTCTTTTACGAATTATATTTTTACATCGTTTTATTTATAAATTGATCCATAACATTGTTCTCGTTTCAACATTACGAAATAAATCTGAAAGTGGTATAAAATTTACTATATCTTCAAACTAGTGATTCTACCAACAAAAGTGATTGTAATAAAACGCAATTATTCTGCGTTAAAGGTATTCATATAAAGTATGAAATGTTGAAGTTTTGATTAAA
Organism: Teleogryllus oceanicus; assembly: GCA_964035755.1. Classification (NCBI taxonomy): domain Eukaryota; kingdom Metazoa; phylum Arthropoda; class Insecta; order Orthoptera; family Gryllidae; genus Teleogryllus; species Teleogryllus oceanicus. The sequence goes on along the minus strand of CAXIVR010000009.1, from coordinate 4,598,096 downwards.
TTTTATTAATACACTCATTCCTTATAGTTTTGCTTTTCGAGAACATAAAACTTGTAGTATTCCAATGAGTATGTAAGTCCTGTCGTAGACATGCTTTTAAAGTGATAATTTTTTAGTAAATTACAAGTATTTCGATAATATTCATAAGATCAAGTACTCCTTCCTCGTCTCAGAGTTCTGGTCAGGCATGCGAAGTTTAGTTATTTTCCAAGAAAAGGATTTTTAGTAACAATTAGATTAGATTCAACCGACGCCCTTGAAAGTATTACGAGTATGTCGATTGAACCTAGCTCGGAAGTTGAGAAATAAGAAACAATTCAGAATAGGTTCCACCTTTTTTTCCTTCACTCAATGTATTCTAGTCAGTGGCTCGTTCCTTAGTGAATTACATGAAATGTAATTTGTAGTGAAAATGACGATTTTTTAAATTTTTTCGGTACTTTTTTGTTTATAGCTATGTTTTCAAGCATGTTTTAACGTCTTGGAATATTTCTTTGTAAAATATTTTGATTTTATCAAAACACAAGGCATTACGTACAAGAAATCTTTTTACGATTTTCTACAAAAATTAATCGTATCTGAAACACAATGCAACGGAAATACCACTTGTTCACACTTCATTATAAACAACCTTTGCCTCGATGAAACTTTGAAACAAACTATTTTGTTGCTTACATTGTTGTTACTACAATTAAATATTAAATTCATTCTTTCTTTTGGGGATGGAAAATAGACATATTCGTAACTGTGTTTGATTGCCTGTCATATGAAGATGGCGTAATAGGAGGTGTAAGAGATTTTAATTTACCCGTATTAGTTTTTCCAACTTCAAATTCTTCTTGGACTTCTTGGACCAACAATCTATAAATGGAATGCGGAGAAATAGACGCTTCGATTGGCAGACATCTATTTACTTTTAAATCAATATAGTTTAAGTTTTTCAATGTCCTGAAATAAATCGTCAATTTACATTGAGAAAAGTGGATTCGCTTCTCTGTATTTGGCAAGCGAAAGGAGATAGATAGTGCCAATCGGTGTCGTAAATACGTGAATTGGCATTGGTTCTCTTCACCTTGTTAGCGTTGGCAAACGAATGATACACGTTGCGCAACTAGTAACTGTTGGTAGCGTGCAGGGATCACACGATTGGCAACGGGCATTTCTGAGAGTTGCAATCTTTTTTACCGTAATAAAAATAAATATTTTTGCTTTCAAATTCCTGGTATTCTGATGTAGCATTATAACAATATCATAATAGTACAAGTTCTTCCATTATGGAGAGGAAAGAAAAAATATAAATCAAGTTATTAGAAATTTGCGAAGTTCAATACAAAATATGTGAATAATTATTAATGTACAATGTCTTAACGAAATATATGCGATATGACAATCCGGGGCTGCCGTAATGTATGTCTCTTCTCTCTGTGCAGTTTAATGATCTCTTCATGTCCGATAGTCAGGCACGTGAACTTCCGCACATGAGCACAGCCATCTTGTCTAAAATTTGCAGTGTCTCATTAAAAACGGAGTCGTTGCTCGCACGGAATCTCGTAAAAATTATCGCCCATCTCATCACTCGTAATGACCCCTCGACAAAGGAGGTACTCCGACTGCTCCGGAGGCTTCTGTGTATGAAGCCCTTAAGGGCACAACGACTTCCGAGCTCCGAGGAAATAGCTCGTTCGATAAAAGAGTGCTTAGTTCGTGCACCCGCCACCACGCGTCGCTGTACGAACGCAGTCTTCACAGCTCGTTCTCGAATCAGGAGAAATAATGAGAAGCATCCCATCGAGAGATAATTTTTGTTTCTTTTTTATCTCTTCCTTTGGCACAAGTCCGAATTCTTAGTATGATTCTAAAAGAGAATATTTAGATGCTTTGATAATACTGGAAATATCCTTCCTTCTACGATGTTTTAATATGACTACCTCTCGATGTGATCTACAAATAATTATATCAATATTATGAAGGGAATTATTTCTACTGCTATTATTAATATTGTTATTTCTACTGTTACTCTGCTATGCTCATAAATTCTCTCAATGTTAACAGTAGTTTATTAATTTTACTTTCAGTTTAATCATGGGTTTCGACATACAAGCTTTTACTCCTTACCTTTTACATGTGGATGTGTAATTCTATACAGAATCACGATTCCTGGAAATTCTATTTAAACCAATATTCAATTGATATCAATTAATATAAATTATCATCCTTTCTCAACAATAAATATCTAACATTTATTCTTAAGTATTTACAACCTCTATTGAGCTCATGGATAATTACTTTCCTATGTACAAACATAACGTACCGTACCTTAATGTACGGTTTTGAATATAGTTCGTGAGCTTACTACAGTGACTTCTTAGATGACTTCTCAGTTGAATCAGCAGAATGTTGCCTGTGAAATGTCCTTTATATATCTATCATCGCGTTCTCGCTTATCATTGGAATAAATTAAAAACGTTCCGGAATGTCCTCAACGATTTGGTACTTAATAGGATTGAATAGTTTCCTTAAAATCAATACGCGGTCGCGACGTTCCCTAGCTGTGCTTCGTATGAAACACCCACACGCGATTGTCCCTCTTCAGCAACTTATCGAAACCTCCTCCCATCCACGAAGCTATCCTAAAATACATCCACTGGAACAAGGAGTCTTTTTGAATTCAAATTTCCAACTACGTTAATAAAAATTACTCTTACAATTCAATACTAGTATTTGCACAATACCAAGCTATCAGACTAATCATCAGTTCCCATCACCCTATCATTTAAATAATACGGCAACCTATGCTGAAAAACTATTTGCACCTCACTAATTCCTTACGTGTATACGCTTCAATATCTCTTAAGAGAGTGATTCTTTGCGTCCTTCTACAAGATCTCGGCTTTCAATGCCGTGATTTTTTAAAAAGAACCATGTACAACAATTTTGGCTATGCTTATCAAATAACCCAATCTCTCCCCTTCCACGACCGTAAATTGAAGGATTCTATCATGTTGGATTTTATCTTTAATTTATGTTAATTGTTCCATGTTACTTTAATGATTAATTTCTGTGTTTTCTATTTTAAGTTGTACCTATTTCATACTTTCTATTCATTTTTTGAAAAAATAGTATTTTTTAAATCTGTAAAAAATGTTTTCCATGTTTATTTCATATTTCATCGTATTGCCATTATATGTCTATGTAAGAACGTTTTACATAAATTGTTTATAATTTTCAATGATTGCAAACCACATTTGTTGGTACCTTTATTCATAAATCTACCATATTCTACAGTGCAACTACTTTATAAAAATGAGCGGGGATTTGGCTTCGGCGAACGAGGCAATAGATACCAAAATAAATCGAAACAGAACGGCCACTAGAATCGAGATCGAATTGAGACGGTGGCTTTAGTACCGGAATGGTACCATTAAATGGTATTCACGTTACAGTAGATGATGACACTACTCACCGCAGCTCTAATACACTCTTGTTATCTAAGTTAGTTCTCGTTCACTCAGTAAAAGAGGTCATGTTCCTACCGGAAGCGGTAGCTCAGTGCATCAACTGATGTCACTGCAGCGCCTCTGACCGCGAGGTCCTAGGTTCCCACTCCCCACGGCAGCAGGATTTTCCTCACTAGCTTTTCAGCTAGGTCGAATTCAGCAGCTGTCTGGAGAACAATTCTAGCGGCCGGCTGCTTTGATCGGTAGTTTTCCGTGGTTTCTCCGATCAACACCAGGCCAATGCCGGAGCAGTACCCTTCAAAACGGGCCACGGACCGCGCGCGATCTGTCCTTCCCCTTCCTTGTCCTATCCTCTCGCCTTACACACACACTAACATCCATTGCACTACCACATATCCCGGGAGACCGGTCGGGAGCGTAGAGCTTGTCCCGGCTGGGGCGGTGTCCCGCTGGTGGGAAATTCCTGGTTTCAGGGAAACCCCGCTAGCCGACTGTAGGTTGGCGCCGGATCTCACCATCACACGAGGAAAAAAACATGCACTTCACTTACGGGACGAATGTTGACGAGCCCGGAATGACCGACCGACCGACCGACCGATCGATCGACCGACTGGAATGCACTTGCCCGCATACTCGGATACTCGCTGGATTGGAAAGTCTGCTTCGCAATTTTCATTGACGTGTTTTTATTCGATTTCGCCAAACTCTATCCGGTTCTAATACAGAAGCTCACTGAAAAAAATGTTATGTATTTCTACAACACGTACAGGAGTCGGCGATGATAAAAAAATTGAAAATGAACATAGGGTGGGAAATTTCTTCTAGGAGTCACTACGTGACATTTGCCGCTGACTGCTAGGCACGAAATTATGCAATGATGATCAAGAGGTAGACGAGAAAATGCCTTTGTATGCTGTAGAACGTGACCTGGCGACAGCGAAGCGTATGAGTTGCCTACTTGGATGGGGCAAATGTGACATGTGGTTGTCTTCGACTCCTTCGCTTCCAAAGGGGCGAGAAAGTTTTGTTCTGAGACAATCTCCATACAATCAAAATAAAGTTATATCTCGGCCCAGAAACTAGGAATTATGTCGTGTTTGATATCTGCACCCGCGTTAACATCATGACACGAGTTTAATTCATGTCTATCCTCATCCCCACATTCAATAACATTAAGTAGGTATTGGTTGTTTAGGATTATGTTCAAATTATAACTCTAGAAGAAATGAAACTAATGAGGCACACTGAAATAATTGCTTTTTGGAAATCATGAAAATTACGGCTCTAAATTCATATTGATCTCATGTTAATATTAATATGTCTTAATTATATTACATTAACAGTTTATTAAACATTTTCTTTTACAACTGGCTTTTTTGTTCACGCAAGTATTACGCTAGTGCAAAATGGAGGGCCAACTTCCCTCCACACAAAATTCCGATGACGAATTGCATAATAACTTCGCGTCACACAGTTTTGTCCTCTTTGCCTTGCACAAGCGAACACACGTCGTCTCAGGCAATAAGGTCATGCTTAGAGAGAGCGTGACAAGTGATGCATTTAGGAAGTCTCATTAACACCAGGCGTATTTCAGTAACAGGCGACTTGAGTGTAACGTCCGACTTTTCTTCTTATTTTGTCAACAAAGTTCCGTCTCGTATTTAAACCCTCCCCGGGGAGTTTTGTTACTCGCAGTGCAAGACCGCGCGTTCTCTCTACGACGCAAAACTTGGCGACTCAAGGGGCAGAGCCCCTGGCAGCGCTCCGCTCAGTGTTAACGAGCTGGCATCTCCTCCGTGGCTCTCCAGCGCCCGCCCCGCCCCGCCCTGCTCCCCAGCACTCCCCGCTCCGCTCTGCCACACCCGTCCCCTCCCTGGCTCGCCTTTCTTCTTCCCTCCCTGGTTCGACTTTCCCCGCCACGCCCCGCCCCCGGCTCCCCTTTCTTTTCCTCCCCCTCCCGGTTTCCCTTCCCCTTTCCCCTGGCTCGCCTTTATTCTCCCCTCCCTGTCTAACGTTCCCCTCCCCTCCCCGGCTCGCCTTTCCCCTTCCCCCCCCCCCTGTGTCTCTTCTCTTGACACAAGCCGTCGCCACTCCTTATCTGCCTCTGCTCACCTCTCCCTTTCTGCCTTTACCTTGTCCCCTGCAGCTCGACTTCAAGTTCAGTAACCAAACCCGCTGTACAACGCCCAGACCTCTCGCCGCCACTTTGCCTACCACACCGTATAGTGTTCAAGTTTTGGTACCAGCTCCATTGTAGTCTTACTCCGTTAGACTCCTTCGCTCGCAGGCACATCCTGCAGCCCCACTCGCGCCCCGAGTCTGCACCCTGTGCTCCCTCACCCACCCGTTGCCTCGCTCTCCCTCCCTCCCTTCTTCCCGTTCTCTGGACCGTTACAAACTCCACTCTAATCTTACACCGTTCCACTTCCTGCCTCCAAAGTGTTATGCCTCCTGTGAGTTGCATCCAATTCAATTTCCCGCCCCGCACCCATACGCCTCCCATTGCCTCGCTCGGGTCCTCTCTCCTCTCCCCCCCTTGCACCGCCCCGCCCCCTCCCATACCGCTTCGCCATCCACCAACTTCTCTCCTCTCATCCCCGCCCACGCCCTTTCTTGTGATGCCTCTGCTGCTTTAGAGTGCTGCGTTCCCACTCACCCTCCCCACCGCGGTCTTCTTCAAACCGGGAGCGGTAGCTCAGTGCATCAACTGATGTTACGGCAGCTCCTCCCACCGGGAGGTCCTAGGTTCCTACTCCCCACGGCAGCAGGATTTTTCCTCACTAGCTTTTCAGCTAGGTCGAATTCAGTCGCTGTCTGGAGGAGAATTCTAGCGGCTGCCTGCTCTGATCGGTAGTTTTCAGTGGTTTCTTCAATCAGGCGAATGCCGGAGCAGTACTCTAACAAACGGGCCACGGACCGCACGCGATCTTTCCTTGCCCAACCTCTCTCCTTACACACACACACACTAACATGCACTACACTACCACATATCCCGGGAGACCGGTCGTGAGCTTAGAGCTTGTCCCGGCTGGGGCGGTGCCTCGCTGGTGGGAGAGTCCTGGTTAGGTGGAAATCCCGCTAGCCGGCGGTAGGTCGGCACCCGATCTCGCCATCCAGCGGGGGAAGATCACCGCCATATCCCCAGAAGAAATATGTAGTACACTAACGGGACTAATGACTAAAGCAGTTGACGCGCCCGGAAACACGAAAAAATCAATCAGCTCTTCTTCAACCCTCACCCAACCTTCATTTGCATTCCAACTGCGCGTCATCTCCGCTCCAAGATCTCTCTTGCCCGTGCCTCGCTGCTGCTCCCCACTCTTTTACTTCTTTTCCTCCTTTCTCTCCCACCGATAACTCCCTTGCCGCACGTGGCTCGTCCATCCTCCTTATCCACGTCATTCCGATTGCTCTCCTTCCCTGTCGCCGCCGCCTCTCATTAAATTCCGAATGTTCTCCTCATGGCGCTGGCTTCCTGGCTCGTTTAAGTACACCCCGTACATCTGCCGTCGCAACCAAGTTTTACCAAGCTTCTCAACGGTTTTCGAAATAGTCATTCGGATCTACCCCCCTCCTCCCGTCGTTGTCAGTCCATCCAACTCACTGTCCGCTGCTTCAGCTCAGCGTCAGCAACACTTCTGCCTCTGTAGAGGGTCTTTTGGGGTGTGTTCACTGTGTTTGCGTTTCGACGGTGGCGATTTTAGACACTAGCTATGCAGCCGGTTGATTGATGGATTGATTTTTTCCTGTTTCCGGGCACGTCAACTGCTTCGGTCATTTGTCCCGATAGTGTAGTGCATGTTTTTTCTCGGGAGATGACGGTGATCTTCTCCCGCTGGATGGCGAGATCCGACGCCGAACTACCGTCGGCTAGTAAAGTTTCCCCCTAACCAGGACTCTCCCACCAGCGGGGCGCCGCCCCAGCCGGGACAAGCTCTAAGCTCCCGACCGGTCTCCCGGGATATGTGGTAGTGTAGTGCATGTTGGTGTAAGTGTGTGTGTAAGGGGATAGGATAGGACAAGGAAAAGGCAGGAAAGATCGCGCGCGGTCCGTGGCCCGTTTGGTAGGGTACTGCTCCGGCATTCGCCTGGTGTTGATCGGAGAAATCAGGGAAAACTACCGATAAGAGCAGCCGGCCGCTAGAATTCTCCTCCCGACGATCAGAGGCGCTGCAGTGACATCAGTTGATGCACTGAGCTACCGCTGCCGGTCTATGCAGCCGGAGGCTGTAGGAAAATTCTAGCGGCAGACTGATGTGTTCAGTTTCCCGTGATTTTTCCGATTAATACCAGTCAAATACCAAAGCGGTACCCTAACAAACGGACACGAACCGTGCGCTATCTTTCCTTCCCCTTCGTATTCTTCCCCTCTCCCTTTACATACACACATACACTAACATTCACTACTCCTCCACACATGTTGAGAGACTACTCGAGAGCTTCGAAGTTGTCTCGAGTGGTGCGATGCACTGTGGCCAACAAACATTCACTACATTAACGAGATTAATGACCTAGCTGTTGACGTACCCGGAAACATTCACAATGTCACAAGCCGTACCTGGAGCTCGCAAACTCGAAAGGAATATATGGATACACTGCTTGTTCGATTATTTTATTATCCACCATCAATTTACAGCTTATTGTGTCCATTGAAATTACCAATGATTTGGTTTTCTCAGTTGATATAATCATGTGGTTTGTTGTACAGATTTCTATAGATTGTGGAGAATTCTTTATAAATCGTCTTCTGAATTTGCCAATAACACTACTTCGTTTGCATAGCACACTATTGGGATTATTTTACTTCCCATTTCATATACTGGCATTTCTTTTACGTTATCTTATCCATAACCAGATTAAAAAGCACAGGACTGATAGAATCCCCGTGTCTAACTTCATCTGCACAAATGATTTCGTGTGTTATATTTCCTACTTATACTTTCGTGATGATATTGGTATTCATGTATTCAATCATCTTAATGAATACTTCTGGATATATTCTTCCCTCTCAAAATACTTAAGATGTCTTGTAGTCTTATGCGATCGAACGCCTTCTGGAAATCAACGAAGCACATGAAGGCTGGACGTAAAATTAAATAGCCATTTCGACTACTTGACGGATCACAAATATAGTATCTGTTGATGATCGATTAGCTCGAAATTGTTTTTATTCTTCATTTATTTGCAGAAATGGATGCTTTTTTTCTAATATAAGCTTTGAAAACAATGTTTGAGTTGTATTTAATAATGTAATATCTCTATAGTTCTCCTGGTTATTCTTCGCTCCTTTTTTTTGAATGTTGGTATAGTCGTGCTGTTTTTCCATTATTATAGTGCTCTGCCTTTCTTGATAACAACATTAAATAATATAGATAGCTGGTCTTGTAATTTCCTGCTCATTATTGAATAGTTCATTCCTAATTCCAACACTGCTTGATGCTTCCCAATTTTTCAGAGCTTTTACTATCGTTCGCACATCTCCCTTCGTGATTTCTATTTCCTCTAAATTTAGATCCTGCTTATAGGATTCTCGATCTATTCAATATCTTTATATAAGTTTGCAAAGTATTCTTTCCATACTTTACTATCAGTAACATGAATCTTTGTGGTGTCTGATTTGTGCTTTTCAGATTCTCGGCATTCGCCTAACTTAAGATCATCTTATTATTAACGTCTAAATTCAACGTCATATTTTAAATTACATTAAACTGAAAATTAAATGAACGTCGAATGTAAAAGTGAAATGAGAAGTCAGCGTGAATTTTCTTCTTTATATAGGCTTCACCTAAAAGTGTTTGACACCTGTCATAAAGCCTTCGTCGCGAATTTTTGTTTAGAATTTTCTGAGCTTCCTTTTCCTCGACTTGTCACGTGATTATGCCTCCGCTCCCGTCGCTCCGGGTCAGCGCTGTCCTGAGAGGAATGTTTGCGACAGCGGGGGGCGTGGGGGAGGGGACAAGGATCCGAACGCCGCCACATCGACTGTCGCTGAAGAAAAGTAGGTCAGAGGGCTTTGGCTCCGGGCTATTTCATTTTCTCTGCAAGCCCCTCCGAGGTATCTCACCTGCGCACAAAAGAAACCTGTTCTCTTACTGAGTTCATTTCATTGCATGATTTCTTCAATTTCTTACAGTATCAGTACATAAATATTTGGGAGAAATCTGTTTCCTTGCTAGGATCTATCCACAGTATGTTTTTCTAGACACCACGTTGGCCGATTCGAAATTCACATTCCGATTGCTCGAGTACATTCATAATTTCACATTCATTATAAATTGATGTTAGAGAAGTGTGTTTGTGGGTCGTTTTAAGACCCATTACTTTCTTATTTTAATTGCTAGAATTAGTTTAGAAAGCAGCATTTGTTACAGGAAAATAGTCTTGGCGACATGATTTCCAAATACTACAAAGTAATAAAGTAAGTTCCTGTCTAAATTTAATAAAATTGCTTTGGGAAACTGTTCGCTTTAGACAAAGTAGTAACATCTAACATTTTTAACTAATATCATGTATTACTACAAAAGAGGTGAACCAATTTATTTTGATCATTCCAAAACATTTGTATAAAATTTTATATTAAGCTTTCTTTTATATTAATATAACTTCAGTATATGCAACTCTATAATGTTTAAGTAAGCTGAACTTTCATATTTGATGAATACTCAGCAAAAGTGGTTGTCTTAACAACAACAATCTCATGTTAATATATAAAACTTTGAAGAATGTGAGCATGCTTGTTCCAACCAACTCTGTAATGTGTGGGGCAATCTCAATCGATTTTTGCACCAGTGGTTTTGAGCTGCCGACGAAGAAAAACCTGAGAGAGTTGGCAATTCAAAACGTTGCCTCCCACGTGACGAGGTTCACTGGGCGGAGTGGGGCGGGGCGCGGCGGAGCGGGGCGAATCTTCCCCCGCTGGATGACGAGATCCGGTGCCGACCTACCGTCGGCTAATGAGGTTTCCCCTTAACCAGGACTCTCCCACCAGCGGGGCACCGCCCCAGCCGGGACAGGTTCTAAGCTCACGACCGGTCTCCCGGAAGATGTGGTAGTGTAGTGCATGTTAGTGTATGTGGGTGTGTAAGGGGAGAGGACAGGACAAGGAAGAGGAAGGACAGATCGCGCGAGATCCGTGGCCCGTTTGGTAGGGCACTGCTTCGGCATTCGCCAGGTGTTGATCGGAGAAACCACAGAAAACTACCGATCAGAGCAGCCGGCGGCTAGAATTCTCCTCGAGACAGCGACTCAATTCGACCTAGCTGAAAAGCTAGTGTCGAAAATCAGGACTCGCACCTAGGACCTCCAGGACAGAAGCGCTGCATTGACACACTGAGCTACCGCTACCGGTGTCATATGTCATCATTTGGCATGATTCGTGCACATATATTATAAGCCTGTAAATAATTTCGCTAGAATAAAATAGGCATTTCCCTAAACATCCGATGTCTAGTAATTACACAAAAATCTAGTCTCTAACGATGATGCTTCTAGGGAACGAGGAACAGGTGCAGCGAGATAAACAGGTGACGATCGTTACGCGCGTCGGACGGCAGAGCGCGCCACGCGTCACGCAGCGCGTTCTCATGCCCCACCAACAGACTGCGCGGCGAGCGGACTGGCCCGCGGGGACGCGTGGCCCGTGCCGGCCCCTCTCTCTCTCTCTCTCTCTCTCTCCCTCTCTCGCGGTTCACGCGCGCGGGCGCTCGCGACACGCGACCCTGTCACGCGGAAATGAAGAGCAACGCCCGGCGCCGCGCACGCAAAAGCACGTCGAAATCGCGAGCGGCAGCGCGCACCGACAGGAAGGAAACGACAGGACGCTCGGAGGACATTCTGTGGAAGACGCACCTTTTTTTTCTTCAGAAACTCGTCAAAAAACAGGATGCGTCTTATACAACGAATAGCGAAAATCTGCGATCGCCGACGTATATTACTTGCGACGTGTAATGCTGCTCGCTGCAGTGATTGTTGACTGGCCGTAGATATTGCCAGCTTGTACAAAGGCTTCTATTGCGCCTAAACTGACTGCCAAACTACGGTTCTGCATAAAAATAGATGAAGCTTTTACTACTGATTGATTGACTGAATGATTTTTAAAACGTTCGCATTCTTTTAAATATTAGTTTAGGATTTTTTAGGACTGTTTGAATGTGTAGTATATAGCAGTACAAAATAAACTCTTTGTATACTGAAAAAACTGGAATTTGTATTTCTACAAAATTGATTATTACCTAAGCAAAAAGTATTGCAATAAGAAAGAATGTTGAAAATTTCGTTGGGTCAATGCCATGGTGTAGTAGATTTATGAAAAGGCACAGTCTTTCCATGCGTACTAGCAAAATACGAAGAAAAGATCATCGCTTTTCACATATCACATTTCCCACTTATTTCATAAAAATAAAAATGAAGTACAATATTTAACATTAAAGAATGAAATCCTTGAAAATAGGGATGCGTCTTATACTCCCGCAAAAACATATACTTCTATATCTTTGAAAAATTATATGAAATTTCAATGCCTGAAAGTTATATTGAATCGTAGAGGTATGTTGCTGTTTTAAAGAAGTTAAACGTCAAAGAATTTTTATTGTTATGCCACAAATACCACTGAATATCATGCGTATCTTTCACACGAATGACGCACAGTTTGGGAGACTCAATGGTCACCTTATCATCATGGGATGCGGTAAGATGAATGTTAATGATGTAAATGAACAATGATTGGTTGATTGTTAGCGATGTCGGGCGCATCAACTGCTCTTGTCATGTGTCCCGTACGTGTAGTGCGGATTTTTGCTCGGGAGATGGCGGTGATCTTCCCTCGCTGGATGGCGGGATCCAGTGCCAACCTGACGTCGGCTAGTGGGGTTTCCACCTCACCAGGGCTCTCCCACCAGCGGCGCACCGCCCCAGCCGGGACAAGCTCTAAGCTCCCGACCGGTCTCCCGGAACGTGTGGTCGTGCAATGCATGTTACAGTAAGTGTGTGTGTTAGGAGAGAGGATAGGACAAGGAAGAGGAAGGAAAGATCGCGCGCGCGGTCCGTTTGTTATGGTACTGCTCCGTCATTCGCCTGGAGTTGATCGCAGAAACCACGGAAAACTACCGTTCAGAGCAGCCGGCCGCTAGAATTCTCCTCCAGACTGGATTCGACCCAGCTGACAAGCTCGTGTCGAAAATCTTGCTAATGTCGGAACTCGATCCTAGGACCTCCCGATCTGTGGGATTGCAGTGACATCAGTTGATATCCTGAGCCACCTCTCGCGGTAAATGGACGATGAGATCTCGTTTCCTGTCGGAGAACGCAGATAAAGTAGAACGGTAGAGCTCATAAACACATTTATCTCCGAGCTATTTCCTGCCGAATCTGGCTTGTGAAAACGTCTCTTGAAGATCGTAAGGTGGAGATGGTGAGCATAAAACCATTGTTGGCTTGTTTGTGGAGATTGTTTGTTTTTCGAGCCCCATACGTCTGAATACGATGGATACTTTCTCCGCTATCGTAAGTCTGGAAAGTATACCTATGTGCTTTTTGTGCGAACGGAAGATATTATTTTATACTTGGGGTTTTCTAACATGGCGGATTAGTATCTCCAAGATGGAATTCGACATGACGATTTGAGTCATTCTCAGTCCTGCCACAAGATGTCACATGGTAACCGCATCAAGCAGTGCTGCAGATCAAGCGACTGTAGCGGCAGGACTGAGAATGACTCAAAAAGTCGTGACAAATTCCATGTTGGAGGTACTACCCTCAGCCGCCACGTTAGAAAAACCCAAGTATAATTTCGACGCTCTTGAGGTGGCTATGGATATCTATTCTCCAAATGGTAAAGTTATTTTCACTAGTCTGACACACTTTGTTCTCTTGTTCAGGAGGCGTAAGTCTCGTCGTAGATTATTCTCCTTCAAGGCTTGGACTTACGGGAGTATTTGTCACGTGGCCGTTGAATACTTTAACTCCAGAGCCGTTTAAGATTCTGAAGGCCCGGGCACGTTTAAAAGAGGGTTCTTCTCGACATGTCGATTAGAACAAGACATTGGGCGCATCTAAAAAATCCTCATTTTTAGAGAAGTGAATCTGCGTTCAGAAATTAGTACATTTCTAGTAATATAAATTGCATATAAATACTTTACCTGACAGACGAAAACGGAATAAAGCACATTGCTTTCCGCTCAAAATCAGACCCTTCTTCAAAATTACAATTTAATATAAAGTATGTCACTTTTCTTGTATTCAATGTACAGGCAACAAGGTGAAATTAATAATTTAAGAACCAAAGACAATTACTTTTCACTTTGAAAAAATTCTATCAAATATCTATCAAAATAAATTACCAATATATCAGCACTTTCGTCGAAACAATTATCAGACTTCTCATATTTTTAAAATACAGGATATCTATTAATCGGAATAATGGCGAAAAATCAACGGTTTTAAACAAATATATATATTTTTATTATTATTATTATTATTATTATTATTATTATTATTATTATTATTATTAGAAATTATTAGAAATTATTATTATTAGAAATTGCGCAGGGTACCTTGGTGCGTTCCATATGCATCATCATGTTAAACAGGATCTGTTTTTCACATTGCTTCTTGACGTGGAGTGACGATCTAGTGACGGTCGTGATTTGGGAACAGTTACAACATGTGAGCGACCCTCCCCTTCTATAATTCTTTCGTGACCACATTCGCGTATCAAAAGCAATAACTATTATTCTGTGTGTTTCTTTCCCAAGGCTGGCAGTCTAAGCTTCAAAACGGTGGATACGTATTTGTTGTATCCACATATCATTTGTCTTCGGTATACGCCTCCAGTTCTAGTTAGAAAGTGAGGGGAACTATATGCTTCGAAAGATTTGTTGCTGTAGAAGGGGTTCCTTTTTCTTTTTGTTTATTTATGACTGTATCCACTACTTGATCACCGAAGGTAAAGAACTCTAAAAATAAGGCTCTCGTATTTTTTTTTCAAATACATTATTTTTATTTTTATTTGAATTTAAACATCATACAAAGTATAATTTGTAGTTCCTAACTAATTTAGTCGGGGAAAGCTGGACTACTGAATAATGATAGTAATTAATAAAGAAGGTAATTTTCATTCATTGTTGATTATGTTAGTGAGGGAGTCGTCGAGTCATAGTAATAATTAGTTCAGCGTTGAGTTTTGTTTAATAAAAAATAATTCCTAACTTTATGATTTAAACGATAAAGGGTCAATGAATCTGGTTCGCCAGAACTTCATCCAGGTCCTGGTAATGATTCGTATCTGTGAATATCATGACGGTTTCGCGCAAATTCATTATATTGTAAATGCAGTGTTGGAGTTGCTTTTTGGTGTAATAAAATTCATTCAGAAGATTTAACGTTTTAGTTTTAAATGCTGGAAAAGAAACAGTTATGCTATTTACTTGTTTTAATCATAATTTACTTATTTGGATGATAAATTTAAAAGTACATACATTGGAATTTTACCTAAGAATAATATAAAGAAATAATGAAGGTTTTCTATTCAACTAAAACTTTCTACCACGTTCAAAATCTGTACAACGTAAGAAATAGTTTGGGGGATTACTACTCAATAAAATCGTAACTCAATAAAATCGTAACTCTTATATACCCATTTAATTTTGTCACGCTACGTCATTACATATGACTCAACTCATGCCTGACAAAACCTGAGTCACACAGGTATTTTGTTTTTACACATTTATCTTTGTACCACGTTTTAATATCAATTTTTTACAATAATTTAACTCGTTTTTGCTCCTTTTATATTTAATGTTTTCTTTAATATCCGGTTGCTAATCGTTATTAGTAGTTAAAAATAATAGCCCAAGATAATTTTATCAGTCACAAGTACTTTCTGAGTATCTTTCGTTTATGAAAACGGGAGATGAATTTTTTCGTTTATGAAAATGGGAGAACGCCACATCATGAAGAGTTTCGCCCCAGTATTTTGTGAAAAGTAGCAAATGCCAAATTTTGCGGCTAAGTTAAGCCATATCCTTCAAGCTCCACCGTTAAGTTGGAGAGCTTGCTGCTATTATGAAACTTTTAATGAAAACCTGAATTGCATCGTTCAGAAGGCAAAGTAATATCTAAATGAATATATAAATTTAATCTATAAACATAATGTGTAAGCGTATCATTAAGCACAAAATGTTGTTAAGTTCATCCTACTCAAATCGAGAGCTTCTGAGACCGATATAAGGAATGTACTTTGTAAAACATTATGTTACAAGGATCTATTGGGAATATACACATTACAATAGGTATAAGCTGAAGAGGTAAAAAATACATTTGATGTTCTTCTTGGGAAAATATAATGAAATCAATTAATAAAAAACACTCATTTTTTGTCATTAAAAGATCAATAACATTAAAAAATATCATTCATATTGGTATGTGCATTAGTTATGATGAATAAAAATAAAGGGTTGGGCCTGTCTGATAAGCTTGTGGAAAAAGTTTGAAAATGTTCCTAAAAATTAGTGGCTTGCCTTGAAATTATATATGTAGCAACTGGGAAAAGTATCTGATCTTCTGTAATTTGCAGATAAGTAATTAAAATTTATCGTATACTTTTCTGTTTTTCTATTGGTATTTCCTTTCCTTTCCCTGTGTTCAGTACCCTTCCAGTTTAAGTGATTTATATACACGCCATTCCTTTTTTCTCTTTCTAACCTGAAACGCAATAGAACAGGGGAAAACATACTATAATAAATATTTGTGTATTATCTTAATATAAATAATTTACATGCCGAGGTTACGCACCATTTTTTTAATTTTATTGTTATTATTATATTTATTGTGCTGGTGAATTGAATTCATTTTAATTATTATGTCTTGTGTAAATGAAAGTGAGACGATTCTTGATGATTTAATGAGAATGTGAATGCGTAGGAAGTAACTGTAATGCATGTGAGACCTGTCCATTACAAATAGTTTACACATACCTGACCAAGCTAAGTGAGTGTTCTAGTGGGATATTATGAAGTGGACACCCCTTGCAAAGAACGTTCATTAGAATAAACGTAACAGCAGATCATGTCAAATCAGTGATATACGGACGTGTTTTGTCGTAATCCTATTTGACAACATGGCGGGTCGCTTAAGCTTTACGGCTGATTTGCATTTGTTAAGATAATACAGTAGACGTGTGCTGAAATTGTCCCTCTGCGCTCAGACTATTGATGAGCAATGGACCCTTTTCAACGAAGAAAATCGCGACCCTTTCACACCGGTATCTCAGTGCATCAACTGATTTCACTGCTGCGCCTCTGACCGGGAGGTTCTAGGTTCGAGTCCTCACGGTGGCAGGATTTCCGACACTAGCTTTTCAGCAAGATCAAATCCAGTAGCTGTCTGGAGGAGAATTCTAACGACCGGCTGCTCTGATTGGTAATTTTCCTTGGTTTCTCCGATCAACACTAGGTGAATGCCGGAGCGGTACCCCAAAGGACGGGCCACGGACCGCGCGCGATCTTTCCTTCCTCTTCCTTGACCTACCCTCTCCCCTTACACACCACTTACACTAACATGCACTACACTACCACATATTCCGGGAGACCGGTCGGGAGCTTAGAGCTAGTCCCGGCTGGGGCGGTGCCCCGCTGGTGGGAGAGTCCTGGTTAGGGGAAACCCCGCTAGCCGACGGTAGGTCGACGCCGGATCTCGCCATCCAGCGAGGGAAGATCACCGCTATCTCCACAGGGAAAACATGCATTACACATATAGGTCTAATGACGTAATCTGTTGATGCGCCCGGAATCACTAACCAACCAATCAACGCCAGCATTTCACAGGAATACGCATTATAGTGTACTTTATCCCATAACAAACATTTTGGTTGCACTAACACATTCTGCGTCTAATAGTTGAGGCACAGTTTGCTAGACCCATAAGCACGAATTCAAGTTCTCAACGTATCTAGTTTAAAGTGCTTGTACTCATGTATACAATAAATTACTCCGACAGATCATACCATTTAACCTACGCCAACAACTAGAGAAGACACAATGAGCTGACATGATTTGCTCCGACGCTGCAACAAAAACTTTAACACTCCTCAGAAATGATAAGGCGGATAATGGAATGAACGGAAATAGAATGAAAATAGAGAACCCTGAACCAACGTAATGTAAATCCGCTTTGCCCATCACAGAATCCCAACAATGTGGCCGGGATCGCACCCGGAAAGCTGCAAAGCTGGTGCAGTGGGCGCCTTGTGACCGGTCGGTCGTGGCAGTTAGGAGACCTGACAGGGTGGAGTTGCGAGGAGGGGGCAAACAGGAGTTAGCGTTCCATCTCTAACGGCGCTGCGGTGCCAAAGGGAATAATTGAAACGTGGGACCCGCTCTCCAGCGCAAGCACACCGCTGAATCTCGCTCGGCTCTGGCGGGAATTAATTCGTTACTTGTTAATGGGAATCTTCTGTTCCCCGTAGTGCGCTCCTCGTTTGCCAGCCATTACGCGGCATATTGAATTTCTATTACCGGATGCTGTTTCCGTGTTGCGCTGTTTTTGCTGTCAGCACTCTGCTTCGTTGCGCGTGGCAATTTTTTTTTTCTGTTTATGTGAATTCATAAAGTCGGCCCAGTCGAGTCAAATGTTTCAGCTTAAAGGAAGGGTGTATCATTTAACAAATGCAAGGCTTTGACATTTTGTGTCAAATGCTACAAATATTTATTTTGATTTGAGTTGAGATCGTATGGTTGTATAATATGGAATTATATAACCATACGATTAATAATTATTGTCTGAAAATAAAAGCCATAGTCAAAAGTCATGTTATTCACATATTTTTACCTCACATTTTCTGTATTTCTCCATGAGTTAATTTTTAGCCTTTAGGAGCTTATTGATTTGAAAGTAGCTTAAATGAGAGCTAAATATCGTACATGTTGCTCTCACGATGTGATGTAATAACCGAGAATTTTGTGATGTATTCAGTGTAGATAATTGTATGTCATCCATTTACGTATACCATCAATTTAACTTCAGTTCCAATACAATATTGCGTTGTTTCATACATTGACCACGCAAATAATACTTGTACTCCCAAATAATAAATGTATTCATGCAATAAATTATGCTTATTCTGCAGGAAATCACTGTAATGTTACATGTCAAAGTAAGACTCCAATATCAAAGTGCGTAAATTGCGTAGAGGAACATAAAGAAGATGTTAGAGATTGTAATTGTCCTTACTATAGCGTTAAGTAAGAAAGAAATATTAATAAAATAAACAGAAATAAAACAACCACCTAACATAAAATTACATCTCCCCAATTCACAAAAATTCAAAGTATAATAAAACAATTGCATCACAAAAACTTTCTCGGGCATGATACTATAAAAAAATATTAATAAAAAAATTCCTCTAACAGCAATTGTTTTTCTAACAAAAATATACAATTCCTCTTTGAGAATAAGCTTCTTCTCTCAATCTTAGAAACATGTAATAGATATTACAGAACCTAAACCGATCCAAAACATAATTGCCAATAATTACATAACTATAAGCCCGCCATATCCAAAATATTTGAAAAATGATATTAAAACCTTTAAGTAAACATCTAACAATCACCAAGGCAATACCAGAAGAACAAATCGATTTTGTAGAATAAATCTCCACGCAACACCAACTACTGAGAAGCACGGAAAGCATGTAATCTCATATCAGAAAAAATATCATACAATAATCTTATTTGTAGATATAACCCAAGCATTCGATAGTCACGCATAATGCATTAAATTTCAAAATCAAAAAAGCTGGGTCCCGCACAACATTGCAGAAATTAGGAACTTCCTAAATAACCGAACATTTGCAGTAACAGTTAATAACCATCAATCCAATTCCAAAATAAAAATGGCAGGCTTATCCGCAAAAATCGCTTATCCCTTCGATCTTACGTACAGAACGTAGCTGACATCCGCAAACACATTGGAACCTTGAGGTATTCCTGATAGTATTGATCGTTGTGTTGAAAGAGAAGTATGATTTTTAACGGCAAAAATGTGGTCTGTAAGAAAGTTTTTTATTACGTTGAATAGATATAATGGTGTGTCAATATCTTGTAGCTTGCAGAAAAGATCTTGATGCCTGACTTTATGCAATGCTTTCGAAATGGAAAGAACTACACTAATAGTGTGTTCTTTAATATGAAAAAGATTCGCAATTAGTTCCATAATTTTAAATAATCGGTAAGGTGTTGAGTAGTTTGTTCTAAAGCCTAATTATTAACGTGGAAAAGCTTGTATCAAGAGAATATGTTCATTTAAATGTTCCAGTAACAATTTTTCAAATATTTTGGATACTGAAGATAATAAAGTAATAGCACGATAGTTAATAGGGAAGTGAGATTCTTTTTCAGGATTACAACGTTACGTTTACTACGTTAATACAAGGTCGTAAAAATTAATTGCCTCCTGAAAAAGAATGTATTGCCTCAGTGTCACAAATTCCAACACTAGGAAGCTTGAAAAAAAAAAAAAAAAAAAAAAGAAAAAGAAAAAGAAAAAGAAAAAGATCGGCCAAAGATCATAACCGAAAAATTCTCCCCAGAGGAATTCGGATACAGTGAATCTCTGATATAGTGAAACCAAACTGTTAGTCCCCAGAAGTTAACTATAACCGGAATGAACTGTATTTTTCATTTTTATTAACCGGGAACGGTAGCTCAGTACATCAACTGATGTCACTGCAGCGCCTCTCACCGGGAGGTCCTAGGTTCGAGTCCTGACGGCGACAGGATTTTCGACACTAGCTTTCCAGCTAGGTCGAATTGAGTCGCTGTCTGGAGGAGAATTCTAGCGGACGGCTGCTCTGGTCGGTAGTTTTCCGTGGTTTCTGCGATCAACGCCAGGCGAATTCCGGAGACGTACCCTAACAAACGGACCGCGCGCGATCTTTCCTTCCTCTTCCTTGTCCTATCCTCTTCCCTTACACACACTTACACTTACATGCACTACACTACCACATATTCCGGGAGACCGGTCGGGAGCTTAGAGCTTGTCTCGGCTGGGGCGGTGCCCCGCTGGTGGAAGAGTCCTGGTTACGGGGAAACTCCACTAGCCGACGGTAGGTCGGCGCCGGATCTCGCCATCCAGCGGGGGATGATCACCGCCATCTTTCGAGAGAAAAACATGCACTACATTAACGGTAATAATGACCAAAGCAGTTGACGTGCCCGGAAACACGAAAAAATAAATCAATTTAACTTTTATTACCTGAGCCGCATCAAATGCGCTCAGCTTCTGCAATATTAAAAACAATAGAAAGTGATCGCCCTCTTAATTCCTTATTGACTTCTACCTGTATTCATGTACAGTAAATCTCTCATCACGTGCAACTAGAAATACAATATGTGAATCATAATAATTCATGTAGGAAGAATGAAAACGTATTTCACCAATATTTGTTTAATAACTAACCAGCGACAGCATAAAATTGTGGAATGTAGTTTATGTATAGCATTCATTTCTTCAAAGAAACCTAAACCTGAAAACAACAATTATTATTGCTCGCAACTACCTCATCTCATGTCTGATTGTCCTTTCGCGTTAAAATATGGAATCCACGACGAAAGAGCAGGGATAACCGAACGCAGCTTAAAATATTGTTGCTCGCCCGACGTCGAAGCTTCATCATCCACACGGGCGAAAGCAAGCATGCATGAACTGATGTCATTGCAGCGCCTCTGACCGGGAGGTCCTAGGTTCGAGTTCTGACGGCGGAAGGATTTTCGACACTAGCTTTCCAGCTAAGTCGGATTCAGTCGCTGTCTGGAGGAGAATTCTAGCGGCCGGCTATTCTGATCGGTAATTTTCCGTGGTTTCTCCAATCAACAGCAGGCGAGTGCCGAAGCAGTACCCTAACAAACGGGCCACGGACCGCGCGCGATTTGTGCTTCCTCTTCCTTGTCCTATCCTCTCCCCTTTCACACTTACACATACACACGTACACTAATATTCACGACACTACCACCTTTTCCGAGTGACCATTCGGGAGCTTACAGCTTGTCCCGGCTGGGGCGGTGCCCCACTGGTAGGAGAGTCCTGGTTAGGGGGAAATCCCACAAGTCGACGATAGATCGGCCTGGATTTCGCCATCCAGCGGAGGAAAATCAACGCCATCTCCCGAGAAAAACATGCACCACACTTACGGGAATAACGACCAAAGCTGTTGACGCGCCCGGAAACACGAAAAAATTCAATCAATAAAGTGAAAGTAAGTATCCATGTTTCATAAGCAAGGGCGCGTTTTTTCTTCGCCCCGGGGGGGGGGGTTGGGGCGAGGCGCGCGAAGGGGACGAGTTTGAGGTTACATCAGGTGAGACTGCGCTCAACTGTCCGCGTCGGGATTGAAGAGAACGCTGACTGCTTTCCGAGGGGCAGTGGTGATTGAAGTGGGGGCGGAAGCAACTCGATTAGGAATGAAGCGCTGGTAAGATGCTTAGCCTGTACTAAAGGAAGAACTGTGGAAATTCTGTTGTTCGGTGTTGTTGACGTTCTTATACAAAGAAATAAATGAAATAAATCTTCGTGAACACAGTATTTTTATTCAGATATCCGCCTTTCGACGGCTTTGCTGTCATGAGTGTACAATGTACAGAAAGAAAATTACAAATAAAATACAAACTAAGGTAGCAAATTAAATTACAAGTCTTTTGGTAATTCTTTCCTCTTAATTCATAAATTATTAACGTGTGATTTCTTTATTTAAAAACTACGAAAACTTCAAATGCGTATGGGTCGAAATTTCATTTTTCGAGATTTGCCAGTGATCAATATAGTACACAAGATTTTGAACCGAAAGGCTTCTGCAGAATTCTTTGGTTACTGAAAACCATAAAAATATTAACATGAGCATTTCCGTTGGTATATATATAGGCGTGAAGGAATTTCTTGGTGTATATATATTTGAATGATTTTGTAAGGTCACTATTTTCATTTTGACTTTATTAGCGTTTCGAAATTGAGACGTACCTTAAACACTTTGGTAGCACTGGATTTGTTAACATGAAGTTATTCCCGTTTATATTTTAGAAAAAAATCTGATTTTCCAAACTTCAACTAAGTCACAAAAATTACTTTAAGATATTTCTTGCAAAACACAATATATTTCATCAGTTGAAGTCTCCCTGCGTAACAGAAGATCCTCAATTGCAGATCCTGACGCGAACGTCAGTGCAGTTTAGGGCGCCCCGAGTGCGCCCTGGTTCCGTGTGATTGTGCGAATGGAACATGCGCTTCGTTGCACTGGTGCGCCCTAGCGGTCGAATGGAACACGAAAGCTGCCCTGAGTGCGCACCAGTGCGGCGAATGGAAAACGCTAGAGTATCTCCGCGTCGACACTACAACAGAGGGCACATTCCCTGGGAACGTGGCCTCGGAAGGCGGGACACAAGAGAGCAGGCTCAAGCAGAGGCGGTTAAGGTCTAAGCTCAGCCCAAGTGGCCTCAGTAATCAGCCCCTCGGTGGACAAGTTGCAGCCGTTGAGGGAGGCAGCCAAGAGCGATGAGAAGGCGAGGAGCTGTTGAGCGTTAAGGCGAGGCGGGCGGCGGCAGGTGAGGTGAGAAGTAGTTTCGAGGGTGCAGATGCCGCTGGGCGGAGCACTCCGTTTCGGGGGCGGGGTGGGGGCAAGCACTGTGAAGTGCGCGAAAGCAGCCAGGTGCGGCGCGAGGGCCGAAAGCTGCTTTGCACGTGGCAGCTTCGGAGCCGCAATTCCCCCTTTGCCTTCCTGCAAGGCGTCTTGAGTGGAAAGGCCTCCCTTTCTCCCTTATTACCTCAAACAGAAGATAACTGTCGCAACAGCGTTTAGTTTGGTACAATAAAATCGGGAATGTCATTTCACATAAACGGTTATTCAATATCAGTTGATCTAATATTGACTTACCGAAAGCTGACTGATGATAAGGGGTGAAAGAACGAACCAATACAACCATGCCCGAGGCGGGACCCGAACCCGTGACCCTTCGGTCCGAGATCGGTACGACACTACTGCCTTAGCGATCTCTGCAACCGGATAGGCAAGAACAGGGGCATTGAAGCCTTCGAAATCTTGAATATCGCAAATTATGGAAAAGATACGTCTCCAAATTGAATAATTGGTTTCTTAGCTTATTTGCAGAATTGAAAATGAAGATACATTTCCATATTCAATTACTAGAAAACCTAGTAACTCGAATTTTGATAGTAAATTGGCAAGTTTCCTTCATTTCGGGGATTGTCTACTGTGCTTTAAGCTTCTACGAGTTTACTGCATGTTTTGTAACTTTTACTTTTTTCTAATTATTTTTCTTTCTTTCTTTCTGTCTGTCAGACATTCTTTCGTTTTCGTAACGCTCACCCAAGAGTGCAATTGAACTTTCCCATGTGTAACACAAATGGCATAGTAACAGACGATTTAGCTTTTTTTCTTACCAGAATCATCACCTTCTGGCTGAAGTTTTCTACTGTTCTGCATTCGCTCGCTAGGTCTTAATACCCATTACATAAGATGAGGCGATGCCCAGCAGTGCTGTCCTCTGTAGTTAGTATTCTAGACCTGCATCAAGGCTCCGAGTACACGCTCACGTGTTTCGGTTTAAGTGTATGCCTTAGAGACCTAATTACGAGAAGTACTGTGGAAACTGTGACCCGCATTTCCAGAATGTTCTTGTTCGTAGGATTTCAAAGATTTGAGAATACTTTAAACGGAAGCTCCGCGTAAATTTAGAATACTATTCACATCCGCTTTAGGCAAAAAGCTCACGATAGATTGTGCGATTTAAGGAATGAAGGTCTTTGTAAATCTTAGCTGTAATTGTAGTAATTGCCATAGTAATATTGTACGAATGAAAAACATTGTTTTAAAAGTGTAGACTTACATAAATTATATTAAAGTAACTGCAATTATTTTCAGGTTCAAATCGAAAACCCTGTTGCAAATGAAATGTCAAAATGTCGAAAGTAATAATATATCGAACTTTCGTGCACTGAAATAATATAATTTCTGAAAAGCAGTAATTTTACGTTAAACAAAACGTTTTTCTCAAAAATATTTTCCTGTGAATTAAAAACTAAAATTATCTAATAAAATGTGTAGTGTTATATTGATTTGTGTATTGGAATACAGATAATGAATGTCAAAGATAAAAATCAACGCAACCTGACTAAATATTGTTACAACATCAAAATATCCATACTAGTATTTAATGAATGTCAAAAAATACTCAGGCAAATGCACATGCAATAAATTATTTAGACCTAATTTCGAAGAGTAAATTTTACTAAAGGAATAATTGAAAACAGCGTTTAAAAGTATCAACTTTTTATTTCTTTCCGAATATGTTGGCACAATTCTCGAATTACCTTTCTTTCAACATTATTTTTTGAACCATGACAATCCCTGAAACTCGTCATAAATTGTCCCGCTGTTTCCAACTTCAAAACTAAAATCATGAACCTCACCAAGTACCATCATTTTTAACATGGGAAAAAATACAGTCTACCCACGAATAAAGTCAAGATTTCCCAAAGACAAATTCAAACCCCCGTAAACCACTATACCCTCAGCTTTTTAACATAATCATATTCCTTCCTCTTCATAATTAACAATAACATTAAATCTATAATTAGGACAGAGTTTAAACCTCACTTATCTTATGGATGGCCAATCCAAAATTGTCATATAATAATCTTACGTATTTTTAAAACCCTTGAAAGACAAGAAGAAATAAATTTTAAAAAAATAATGAAAACAGAAAACAAGTTACACCTATTTATAATCCTTTCCAAAGCAAATACATGCACAGAGATACGCATAGACACTCAGAGTAACGTGGGTCGCTCGCAGCTGCTGTCAAAAAACGCTTATATCACGGCTAACACGCGCCGTAAAGCCCGTTTTCATCGGGGGCCTCGCGGGAGCCCCCGCGCATTACATGACAGCTGGGCGGACGGACCGGCGCGGAGACTGCTCTGCCGAGGGTAATAAGCGCGTTGGTTGGGGCGGTGGCGGGGGGGGGGAGGATCGCGATGGAGCGCGACGGAAGAGGGGGAGTGGGTCAGCGCAGCGGGGGGATGTAGGAAGGTGAGCAGTGGGTCGGGTCGGAGAGACAAGCCGAGAGACGGGACAGGACAGGACAGGACGGGGTGGGGAATGATGTTGCCAAGGGCGGTGAGGGCGCGGAGGGAAGGCCGGCGGAGGAGTGGAGGGGCGGCGTGGAGGGGGGGGGAAAATGGATGGTAACGGCAGAGCGGAAGAGCGAGGAAATCGGCAGAGCGGCAGGGACTGGAACGGAAGTGGCGGAGCGGTCACCAGCAGAAGGGACGAATTCTGGAAATGATTAATACATGGATTGTTAGAAATTCCGGGTCAACTACTGATGTCATTTGTCCCGTACGTGTAGTGCTTGTTTTTTTCCTCTGGAGGAGGCGGTGATCTTCTCCAGCAGGATGCCGAGATCCGGCGCCGACCTACCGTCTAGTAGTGGGGTTTCCCCCCCCCCCAGCGGAGCACCGCCCCAGCCGGGATAGTTCTAAATCACCGACCAGTCCCCCGGCATGTGTGGTAGTGTAGAGCATGTTAGAGTAAGTGTGTGTGAGGATAGGACAAGAAAGGGGAAGGAAAGATCGCGCGGCCCGTGGCCCGTTTGGTCCAGCATTCGCCTGGTGTTGATCGGACAAACCACTGAAAACTACCATTGGGAGCAGCCATTGGGACCTCTAGAATGCTCCTCCAGACAGCGACTGAAATCGACCTAGCAGTACAGCTCGTGGACGGTGAGCTGAGAGGGCGGGAGTGTGGCGGTGGCAGGGCGGGGGGGATCGTGGCAGGTCAGTGAGCCGAGGGGGTGAGGCGGGGCGGGGCGGGGGGGGGGGGCGGGGTGCGGGGGGGTGGTGCCGGGGGGGGGGGGACGGGGCGCAGACGGGACGGAAGCGGGGTTGGGGTGTAGCGAGGGCGACGTTGGGGGTTCACGGCAGTATGGTATAGTGAGGGGGCGAGCCGTGAATGGACGGAGCGGGGCGGGGGCGGGGCAGGGGTGACGTGGCGGGGTGACGGGGCAGGGGTGGCGGGGCAGGGGTGACGGGGCAGGGGTGACGGGGCGGAGGTGACGGGGCGGGGTGACGGGGCGGAGGTGACGGGGCGGGGTGACAGGGCGGAGGTGACGGGCAGGGGTGACGGGTGTGGGTGACGGGCGGGGTGACAGGGCAGGGGTGACGGGCAGGGGTGACGGGCGGGGGGCGTAATCCGCGTGCTCGCGCCGGGCGGGCCTGCGATCCGGTATCCGCGCGCTTCCATGCGAATCCGCCCCGCCGCGCGCGGCGGCGCTCCATGAGGCGGGCGGCGCGTAATCCGCGTGCTCGCGCCTCAGCGGCGACGGCGACGCGTCGCTGCGCTGCGCTGCCTGTCGCGCGTGGCCGCCGCTGCGAGCGCAGCAACTGCAGCAACTGCAGATAAATATTTTGTTTCTTCGGTTGCTCGTGTAGAAATAACAAGCGAGCGTGTTTAGTTAGTGGCGTTCAGTTGGAATTCCTCCCTTGGCTTATGAATCCCTGGGCGTGAAAACGAATCTAGAATAATAAATATTATTTTTATTTGTTGGTTTGAATACGTTCAAGGTTTAAATATTCGAACGTATGGAGTGAGCCACTAAATTTGTGTTAACCGAACGAACTCAATTTTCAGAAACGCAAGTTCTGAAAACCAGGAAAATAATATCAAGAGAAGGAACAGGAAATAAATTAATTCACGAGAAGATCTATCGTACACAGTAATTAGAAATATGGGTATTTTAAAAACGCATAAAATAATCAAATGTATGTATATAAAATACCGGGAGAGGTGGCTCAAGGCATCAACTGACGTCATAGCAGTGCCCCTGACCGGGAGGTCCTAGCATCGACTGCTGACGGAGACAGGATTATCGACACAAGCGTGTCGCCATCGGTCGAATTAAGACTGTCTGGAGGAGAATTCTAGCGGCCGGTTACTTTGGCCGGTAGGTTTCTGTGGTTTCTCCGATCAGTACCAGGTGAATGCCGGAGCAGAACCCCAACAAACGGGCCACGGACGAACGGGCCACGGGACCAACCAACGGGAACAACAAACGGGCCACGCATGCGATCTTTCCTTCCTCTTGTCCAATTCGTCACCCTTATTTTCACTCGCATGCACTACACTACAACACATGCTGGGAGACCGGTCGGGAGCTTAGAGCTTGCGGTGGGGCGGTGCCCCGTCGGTAGAAGACTCGTGATTGTGTAAAACGCCGCTAGTCGACGGTAGGTCGGCGCTGGATCTTCCCATTCAGTGGGAGATCTCCGCCACCTCACAAGGAAAACCATGCACTGCACATAGACCGTAGCAGTTTGCGCGCCAGGATTCACTATTCAATCAATCAATCATGTACATAAAATATTGTATATTCAAAATAATTATCGTACGTATAAAATATGTATGAATAAACAATCAGTAAACATGACCCTATTCAAAACTGCGTTTCTTCAATCTAGTTCCCTCCGCTGGGAACGAGGCTTCGTCTTGAGCCAGCGGATCCCATAATTTCATTCCAATATCCTCTTGCATATTTACCCGAGGCTCCCCATTTGTCCGTCGTCAAGGCCCCTGTCAGCCCTCTGAAGCGGGGACGGGAGTGGGGCGGGGAGGATCTCTGGTCTCGGAGGGGCGGGGCGGGGGCGGGGGCAGGGACGCGGGGCGGGGCAAGCGGGGCAGGGGGCGAGGTAGGAGCGTGGCGTGGCGGGGAGAGGCGGGGAAAAGCGTGCCGGGAGCATGTCGGGAGCGTGTCGGGGGCGTGGCGGGAGCGTGGCGGGAGCGTGGCGGGCAAGGTGCGGGGACAGAGCGGGGGCGGGGTGAGGGCGGGGACCGAGAGCGCGAGCGGTGCGGCGGCGCAGACTCCGGGGCGTCAGTTCTCACCATTGGCCGGGGGGGGGGGGGGGGGGGCCCCATTAGCTGCAGGACGCTGCTGGGGGGCGGCGCGGCGCGGCGTAAGTAGGGCGCCTTCTCCGGCGATAACCACCTCGCTCTGGCGAGCCCCGTCGATTCGCCTCGGCCCTTCTCGCCCTTCGGGGAGCACCAGGGCTAAGGAGGCGCCTCCGCGCGCGTTCACGAGGGAGAAGTGCAGCCGTTTTTGTGCATTGCTCCAGCATTCATCTATGTCCCCAAGTGTGGGTTTAGTATTCGGATTGACGGAGTTTGATTTAGAGTGGTAGTTACATTGAGATGTCAGAGATGTCTAATGGCAACACAGGGTTCCGCTGCAATGCCTCTTGGCATGAGGAACTAGGATAGGAGTTGCGACGGAGTCGGATTTTCGATTGGTTGGTTGGTTTGTGATTCCGGGCGCGTCAACAGCTGAGGTCATTTGTCCCGTAAGGGTATGACGTGTTTTTTCCTCGTGTGATGGCGGTGATCTTCCCCCGCTGGATGACGAGATCCGGCGGCGACCTACCGTCGGCTAGCGGGGTTTCCCCCTAACCAGGACTTTCCCACCAGGCGCCGCCCCAGCCGGGACAAGCCCTATGCTCGCGACCGATCTCCCGGACTAAGCGGTAGTGTAGTGCATGTTAGTGTGTGTGTATGTGTGTGTAAGGGGTGAGGATATGACAAGGAGGAGGAAGGAAAGATCGCGCGCGGTCCGTGGTCCGTTTGTTATGGTACTGCTCCGGCATTCACCTGGTGTTGATCGGAGAAATACCGATCAGAGCACCGATCAGAGCACCTATTAGAATTCTCCTTCAGACAGCGATTGAATTGGACCTAGCTCACCAGCTAGTATCAAAAATCCTACCCCCGTGGGGAGTGTAAGCTAGGACCTCCCGGTCAGAGGCGCTGCAGTGACATCAGTTGATGCACTGAGCAACCGCTCCCGGTCGGATTTTCCACACTAGGTGAGTAGAATCCAATCTCTATTTTGAAACTTCTGATGACCATCAGCTCTGGTCTATTGTTGTTGTCCGTGCTAAGCGAATGCCGGGGCAGTACCCTACCAAGCTGGACGCGGGCTGCGCGCGATCTTTCCTTTCTCACCCTCGTTCCCTCCTCTATTACGCGTTTGCATTTACACTTCAATCCACTGCACTATTATATAAATCGGACCTACAGCCTATTCCGTGTGAAGCGATCCCACTTGGAGGAGATGCGTTAAGAGAAATAATCATTTTATAGATCATCCGTAAGAAATCGAATAGGTCATTTACTGGCTATATCATGCACGAACGGGATTGTGATTATGACAACATGGATTATGACAGCATGGATAAGAGCCAAAATTTATTGCTTATTACTTTTCCCCATAGCACGTCATACGCAGTTTTAACTGTTCTTGACGTAAAATAAATAAAAAAAAAAAATAAATATTAGGAACGGATTTTGATAATTAAAAAAAAAATGCCCTACCAAAACGTAAAAAATATGATCAAAAACAGTTCAAATACGTTACTGATATAATCCATACGTTCGAGTGAACTCATTTTGTAAACATTTGGTTTGGACTGTTTTTTACCAGGAAATCTGTGTCTTTACTTATCCCGCAGTCGGCCAAACCGGCAATGGCGCTGATATATGTCACGAGAATTCCCTGCTCACAATAGCTGTCAAAACAATTTCTGAGCGAACAAATCTAATAGGCTACTGAGTAATTCGGCGAAGAACATTTTTTGTATCTTGTAAATAATATTTGAAGCATGTACTATTAAAAATTATATTAAAATTAATTAAATCAGCAAACAATGCATTAAAAATTACGGGAAATCGTAAAAAATGACTTATTAGTCGAAATCGACAAAAAAAGGAATATAATAACCTATAAAAATGGGTCATTTCCTGTTGTCATAAAGTGAATTTCTAAACTAAATGGCATTGTTCTAAAGAGAAAATAAAAATAACGACATTGCATTAAAATCCGCCCCCTAGCGATTATCGCAGTATTGTGATTAACGTCGTTGACAGCCAAGTAAATTGGAAACATTCGCTTACTGAACTCGCACGGGCGGGAGTTACGTAATTCAGCCGAAGAAACCCAGAAGCTCTACTCTCAACGAACTTTGGACGGCGCCTCCCACGAGGCATTGATAACTCCTACAATATAGCCTCTATAAGTTTTCCATATGTATATGTTATTGACAACTCCAAATATTGCTTCGTAATTCCAAGTATTAAACTCAACATGTGCAGAAATTAAAATGTTATACGCCACCAAACTTATAGCCTTAAAATGTCTATCCAATGTGCAATTTTCGAAAACATCTAGGAATATATTTCGTAATATTAGTTGTAAGAACCTTTTTGGAAACTTCCAGAATGCTATAAACATATACAAACTACATATTCTAAGGAGTAGTTATGCCGATCAGCCATTTGACAGCTCGTCAGTACAGAGTTCACATCTTTCGAAAAATTGTACATATCTCTTCTAAATTAAACGTAATATATTTAGCGTGTGTCGTTTAAACAAGTAGTCACTAGTCATTTTACTTTGTGGTATCGAATCTGTCAGTCTAACACGCCAATTAATTACATGGGATCAACTACCTATTTAACTCGGAACGCGATAAAACTCAGCACTTTTCGAGGTTTGAGAATAACTTGCTGGCAAAGGAAGAACCTTCACCACTACCCGTTGATGGAGGCTCATAAAGATGGGGATAATTGCAGCAATTTTTCTATATTATCCCCGCAGTATTCTCTTTCTCTGTGAACCGACTTACTATTTGAAATGACGGAGTTTAATAGTGAAAAGTAGTTACATTGAAATAATAGCGAAAATTTTAATCACACGGACTCATTAAATGCACATTTTAAATCTCTTAATAAGTTTAGCTTAAAGCTTAGAAATAATTTGGTTCTTCCAACTTCATTATTCATCAATGTAGAATTAACACCTGTCTTGTTTGTACCTCAAATACTCGTTAGATATTCGTCTGAGGTTCAGTTTTGTCACAGTTCGTGAAAATATCTGCACTGTTTCTCTGTTTGCGTTTGTCTGGCGGATTGCGTTCTGAATATCGATGTTCACGCAGAAATGCGCAGTAATTAGGTTACATATATTTCATAACTTAAAAACGAAACTGAACAATTGTCTACTGTATTTGGAGAATGTATGACATAGTATTACAGAGCCATTCTTAAATTATAGCCTACTGCTTTTTCTAGGTCTGGATGTTTGTTGATGTATTTCTGAGACATACACATAGTTTGAAAGGTCGTGGTGACCGATCTCTATTGCACCTACCGCGTTCATTCATCTACCCTCCCTAGCAAAGTGTGTAGGAATACACTGTGATGAACACATTGATCTGTGGGTTTGAAAAGGTATGTATGGCAAGGACAACTGCCTACTCTCTAGAAAATCACATGTTGTTTACCACAAGATTCTTTAACATTGAGAAGGATTTTAATACCGACATCTGAATGACGTGAACACGCTTGCTGTTGCACTACATATCGTCTCTATTCGGGGGATAAATCATAAAACAATTACAGTAATATCTGCCAACTTTAAATGATGACGCTTGTATATCATAATGTCAATATGTAATATCTAGGAATAGGATTACCTTAGATATCCTTGGATTTGTCTTTCTTTTGTATCTCGTTAGTGCAGTTACGTAGGCAAGAATTATACGTTTCCGTGAATTAGTGGAGATGGTCAAATGGTGGGCGACTAAATTATTCCGCTCTAGAATAATAATTTATTTGCATTTAGAAATACTTTTCCTCAAATATTCTCTTCTGTATTTTTAAGCGTGTATTTATATTGTGATTTTATTTAATTTCTTTTAATTTCTACAACGTAGCATTTATTTATAATATTATTCGAATCAAACTAGAAATTCTACTGCTTTGATTTCAAATATTGCGCAGCAAACAAGAGTTCCGAATGCTATTCGCTTGAAAAGCAGAGAGAGGTACTCGCGTACAAATCCCCACACGCCCATCAGTCTCAAATTGCGACCGGCTGTCCCGTCGATGGAGCAGTCGCAGGGACGGAGATATACGAGAGCTATGTATGCTGGGAGCGTACAATTTTTGAGCAGGCGGTGTTGGGCGAGGGCTGCACGGAATCACATCGCTGTGCAGCGAAGCACGCGCCAGGCCGGGCCCGAGAGGGGCTGGGCGGGGCAGGCCGGGGGCCGTCGGAGCGTAGGTGGAGGCAGAAGCGAAGGCGGAGGCGGTGGCGTGGGGAGGCGGCGGAGATGAGGGAGGGAGTGGGGTTAGTAGGTGAGGGCGGAAGTAAAGAGACGGTTGCGGGGCGGGGCGGAGGAAATGCGGGGGACGTAGGCGGAGGCGGGGCGGAGGCGGGACAGAGGCGGGACAGAGGCGGGGCGGAGGCGGGGCGGAGGCGGGCGGAGGCGGGCGGAGGCGGGCGGAGGCGGGGCGGGGCGGAGGCGGGCGGAGGCGGGGCGGAGGCGGGGCGGAGGCGGGGCGGAGGCGGGGCGGAGGCGGGGCGGAGGCGGACAGAGGCGGGACAGAGGCGGGGCGGAGGCGGGCGGAGGCGGGGCGGAGGCGGGGCGGAGGCGGGCGGAGGCGGAGGCGGGCGGAGGCGGGCGGAGGCGGGGCGGAGGCGGGCGGAGGCGGGCGGAGGCGGGACAGAGGCGGGACAGAGGCGAGGCGCGGAGGCAGGCGGGGCGGAGGCGGGCGGCGGGCGAGGCAGGGCGGAGGCGGGCGGAGGGGCGGAGGCGGAGGGCGGAGGCGGAGGCGGGGCAGGGCGGAGCGGGGGCAGGCGAGGCGGAGGCGAGGCGGAGGGGGGCGGAGGCGGGCGGAGGCGGGACAGAGGCGGGACGAGGCAGGCGGCGGAGGCGGGGCGGAGGGGGCGGAGGCGGGCGAGGCGGGGCGGAGGCGGGGCGGAGGCGGGAGGCGGGGCGGAGGCGGGCGGAGGGCAGGGCGGAGGCGGGCGGAGGCGGGCGGAGGCAGGGGCGGAGGCGAGGGGCGGAGGCGGGGCGGAGGCGGGGCGGAGGCGGGGCGGAGGCGGGCGGAGGCGGGGGCGGAGGCGGAGGCGGGCGGAGGCGGGCGGAGGCGGGGCGAGGCAGGGCGAGGCGGAGGCGGAGGGGCGGAGGCGGGGCGGAGGCGGGGCGGAGGCGGGGCGGAGAGGGGTTAAGGGCGCGCGCGATGGAGTAGGGGCGGTGGTGGTAGATGCGGCGGATTTGGGGGGGGAATTTAAATGTTGGTTGTGGTGGCCGAGGTAGAGGCAATTGCAGGCGGAAGCGAAGGCCAAGGCTATGGAGGAGGCGGTGGCAGCGGCGCTGGCGTGGGTGCAGGCGGAAGCGGGGCCAAGAGGGCGCCAGGGCGGGGCGCACAGAAGCACCAATGCAAGCGGGCGCCAGCGATGGCGGAGGGCGGCCCGGGGGCAGTGCGGGCGGGGGCGTGCTAAAGCGGGTTGGACCGGCGAGACGTCGCCCTGGGAAAGAGAGCGGGGCTGTGGCGAGGGTGGGCGGGGCGGGGCGGGGAGGAGCTTGTGCGATCTGGCGCGGAGAGGCACGGCGCCCAAGGAGCGGGGTCGAGGGACGGGGTGGAAATGACAGCGACAGAAGATTTGCAATACTCAATTAATTCTTGAGGAACCAGATATACCCTACAAAAAATAAGAGAATGTTTGTATCTCCTTCACCAATAAATTGTTTAGTATATTCGCGTTTGTAAAAGTGTTATTACTCCAAAAATATTGCATTATGTTGCACCAGTTTCTTCATTTTCAATTTCTCCTTTACTTACTACGTATATACGGTTTAATATATGTAGTATTGAGGGAATCATGCAATGCTGTGGGAAACAATGGGGAGTTTTCGACGTGAAAATTCATATTGTGAGGCCTTAATTCAGAAAAAGTAAACAAATCCTGTTCTTGCACATAGTTAATTACTCCCTCCATCACGTTATGTATTCAGGTTTCAGAAATTATGGGTCCTTGATGCCTAAACTACTTTTTTTATGTTTCTTGTAAGAATAGAGGGAAATACACTTCTAAGGACGGCATAGGTTAGATTTTCATCGTTAACTATTAAATTTTGAAAATTGGAAAAAACTGAATCTCTTTTGGCATCTTCCTACAATTATAACATTGAAGATTGAAGACACTTTTCCTTCAAGTACATTTTTTTCTCCATCGTAAGTTCTTTCATTAGGGCAATGCATTTTTTAAAAACATTTCTGTAGTTTTTGTCCAATACTGCGTGCAAAATGTGCAATATTAAAAAAATTATAAAAACAAGAATTCCTCAAAAACTCTCCAAATTGTTTCTATATATTTTTAGTAGGCTTGAAAGAAATGGTGTAAACGCCATAGTAATCTGTTCTTTTTGTTTTGTTTTTTCAAAAATTACGCAAATGTAATTTTCTTACATCTCTCTCATGTCATTAATAATTACATTACCAGCAATTTGTACATAGTATTGTATTTATGAGTACATGTGCTCCAAATAAGTGTGGGTTCGAATTACGACGGTTGCTGATTATCGACACTATGGAGCAGAGTCGAGTTAAACTACTTCCTGGAAAAAAATTTTCGGGGCTTGCTGCTCCGTCGGTACGTTGTCTACTGTATCTCCCATCAATACCCGGCGAATGCGGGAGCACCCTAACAAATAGATCGTGGACCACGCGTGACATTTCCTTCTTAATTCTTACCCCTTTACAAACACACCTACCCCCGCACACAAGCATTACTTTACCACACATATTCATTTGCCAGTGAGAATCTTAAAGCGTGTTTCGGCTTCGGCTGTGACCTGCTTGGGGGGATATCACGACAAGGAAAACGCCGCAAGCCGACATGTCAATCAGCGTTGGATCTCACATTCCAGCCAAGGGTGCGCACCTGTACCTCCCGAAATATAATATGCTCAAATAACATTTCGGGATTAGTGTCCTGTAGGCTGTTCAAATAAATAAAAAATACTCCCTTTCATAATCTCGAACTTCTACTTTGTGACTAACCAGTGTTTAATTTACAAATGAGAAGTTTAGAGAGCCTTGTTTAGACTGGTCATGACTATATTGCTTGATACTAGCTCGTAAGAATATTTAGGTGGGAGGATGGGAAGTGTTGGCGCACCGGGGCAGGTTGGAGCGGTGGCGCTGGAGAGTGCGGGCTGCCTGCCCTCGTCTGCCCTCTCCCTGCGGCCGGAAATGACGTTCGGACGCCACGATCGAAATTCTACTCCCTTCTTCTCCCTTCCCCCTGTGGCTCCCCCATCTGCAAACCACGCCGCCCCCGCCGCCCCCGCCGCCCCCGCCGCCCCCGCCGCCCCGCCGCCCCGCCGCCCCCGCCGCCCCGCCGCCCCGCCGCCCCGCCGCCCCCGCCGCCCCCCGGCCTCCCACCGCCTCCCTTCGTGCTCTGCCCCCACGCGCCCTCGCTCCCTGCAGCCTGCACTCCGCCTTTGATGGCGGCGCACTCCGCCTTCGACACACGCGGCCTGTGCGCGCCCGCGGTCGGTGGCATTCGCCCAGACCGTCAGGCTTCTCCCTTCACGGAGCACACGACGGCGTCCGATTACTTCCAATCCCACTTTTTGCGGAATTACTCGCAAAGCAGCGATGCTATTGAGAAAACATTAATAATCTCCTTCGTATTTTATTTTCGCTTTTATTACTTATTTATTTCTTCAAAATAAAACAAATTTTATTCATGTGTATTGATTGTATTCAACATTTTCTTGGGAATTCGTTTCGAGATGCTCCCTCTTTCCAGTAAATAATGATTGTTCAAAACATATCATGAAGGAAAACTTATGTAAGAAGAGAAATCATGCAACTAAACCTTATAATTGGAGATGATCTTTCAAGAAAAATGTTGGTTTTTATGACTTCATAATATTGTTTAATTTTCCTCATCCAAGAATTTTGGTTTAATATAAATTTAATCCTTCGTTATATATTTCAAACTTTTTAAAAGTATCTCCATGAAGGTTCAAATTGATGTAGTAAAACAATTTCTTCACAAAATTCTGAAACATAAAATTAAAAATATATTTTTGTTGAGTATATATCACTGCTTTTTAGTTAACATATAAATGAACTCAACAGTCGCAACAATTCCCTTGATTATGACAAGGAAATTGCAACTTCATTCGCTTTCTGCCCAGAATGTAACACTTTTTAGGGATACTTTTTTAAGCAATTTTCTCAGTGTTGCTTCATTCTTCTTTCATTTACAATGCGATGCATTTCTAGTTCATTTTGACTTCAACACAGCATTTTAATTTTGTAATGTTTTCGTTGTATTATAACTTTAGAAATGTGTAGGAAACTCCGGATTCTTTGAAAGAATAATTCTTTCTAGTCTCGAATTTCGTTCTTATTAATGTGTTCAATATTTTGATTAAATATTGCAATAATTTATAAATACATCTTCTCCAACACACTTTTAACTTTTTTGTACGCAGTAGATAGTTATGTAGAAACAGTATCTCTGAAAGTCGAATTGGAATGTTGAATCAACGCAGTAATGAGCTTCCGGAGAAGTCCTGTTTCCTCATTATCCACTGTGGCAATAAAGCGGGCTGTGGGCGCCCTTTTCCCTCACTGCATAGTCACGCAATAACGCCTATAGCGAACAGATCAGAGGTTGAGCTTAACTGGGGTTGCATCCCTCTGAACCGCGACCCGTTTCCAGTCCCGGGAATTAAAACAGCACGCGAGGTCCAAAGCGGAACACACTGAATGCAGACAACGAACGTCAGAGACTACCCATGATTGCTGGTTGTAAACTTTAAATTGTATATTGGAATACATATTTACGGTGTACATGATTTTTTTAAACTCGAAAAACAACAAACTTTAAGATGCACATTTGTAACCTATTTGTGAACTCATAACTTTAATTCGAAAATATTGCTGCCAATATACCTAGCAACAACACAATCAGGAAAAGTTTTCATTTAAATGCAGGTTTAAACCCCACGCCTAACTTTAGATAACGTAGTACTTCATTGATCATGCCAATGAACAATAAAACGGAGTTTGTGCTAAATGCATACTACATGATAAGATTCACCTTCAACTTTTTGCTCTATTTTCTCCGTACTATATTACATATAGAATCTTTTGATTTTGCTTAATTTTATGCAATTCCGCAATAATTTTCACTTACGTATCGTTTATCAGAACAAAAACATCACCAAGAATCTAAATTGAAAGTAACAAAGTGAATATAAAATTGGAAATAACGTAGAAATTGGCTGTAACACGCAAGAAGGAGAATCCAAAACACGTGGCGATGTTCTGGGCCGTGCTGAGCCCGGCTGCTGAGCCAGACCCCGGCTGCTGAGCCAGAGCCCGGCTGCTGAGCCAGAGCCCGGCTGCTGAGCCAGAGCCCGGCTGCTGAGCCAGAGCCCGGCCGCTGTGCCAGAGCCCGACTGCTGAGCCAGAGCCCGGTTGCTGAGCCAGAGCCCGGTTGCTGAGCCAGAGCCCGGTTGCTGAGCCAGAGCCCGACTGCTGTGCTAGAGCCCGGCTCCTGTGCCAGAGCCCGGCTGCTGTGCCAGAGCCCGGCTGCTGTGCCAGAGCCCGGCTGCTGTGCCAGAGCCCGGCTGCTGTGCCAGAGCCCGACTGCTGTCCTAGAGCCCGACCGCTGTGCCAGAGCCCGACCGCTGTGCCTGAGCCCGGCTGCCGAGCCTGAGCCCGCCTGCTTCGAAGCGCTGCCGCCTGGGGCGCTCCGGGGGCGCGAGATGAGCTCGTTCCGAGGCGCGGGTGGAGGGGTGGGGGGCGGGGGCGGGGCGCTCGCCTCGTTTTTCGCCCCAGGCGCCTCCGAATGGCCCGGAGCGCCGACGGCGGCGTCATAACCACCTCGCCACCCAGGTGCTCAGCAAATAGATTTAGACTAGGGGCTCCGACGCACCGTGTGCTCCGAAAGGAGCACCGTCCCAACCACCACAAATTGTTGTGAAATACGGTTACGCTAGTAGACAATACTATTTATTTGCAGTTTACCATTCAATAACGTTAAGAGAAGCCTTGTCAAAAATTACGCACGTGAGATAAATGAAGTAAGAGAAAACTGCTGCAATAGCTCAGTAGCAATTTTGCCGTTGAAATGATACAAGGCGTTGTCATTGCCAACAATACTGTTTATTTCATTAATAGCAGCTTTCGATGGTTTAGGCATCATCATCAGTTTCCTACTGTCTGGGAGCCACAAATACGACTAGTCGACAACGCCTTGTATCATTTCAATTATGTATAATCCAACGACAGTTCACCGTTAAAGCAATATTGCCGTTGCCTATCCATGTCGCTATTCGCAAAATCCGAGGGTTCGACATCCATCAGTGGCTAACTTGATTTCCATGGCTGGGTTGATTTCAGCCACTACGTGAAGGAGTATACTAGCGGTGGGTTTCTCTGATTGGTAGTTTTTCTTCGTGATTTCTCCGAGTAATACCAGACGAATACCACAGCAGTACCTCGAGAAACGTATTATGGTCCGTGTGTCCATCTATAATATATATATAT
Source organism: Teleogryllus oceanicus (assembly GCA_964035755.1). NCBI lineage: Eukaryota > Metazoa > Arthropoda > Insecta > Orthoptera > Gryllidae > Teleogryllus > Teleogryllus oceanicus. The sequence goes on along the minus strand of CAXIVR010000009.1, from coordinate 4,559,168 downwards.
ATATATATATATATATATATATATATATATATACACATACACACACATATATTACACATGTCGGGCGACCAATTGGGGCCTTAGATGTTGCCTCCACCGGGGCGGTGCCTGGTGGCGATACCGGGAAGGGAAGCCCAGATGTCGAGGAGTGGTTGGACGCCAAATTTCACGAAGACGACGCCCCCGGCAAGTACGAAGCATTTACTACACTTACGGGAGGAGACAAGTAATGAGGAAAAGGGTTTCGAATATTCTAAATATCTAGGAATATATTTAGGAATTTATGGCCTCTAAAAGGCTATTAAAGAGAAGAAAATATAAAAAAAAAACGTTAAGAGACAGTATTGTCAGAGAACAGTTTTAGTGGATTAGAACAACAATGTCTTTTTAGATGAGATGTGATTGAGATGCCGAGGTGAGAGCATTGTGCTGTTTTCGTCGTAGGAATGTTTACTTTGTGAGATGATCTTGAGTTGCCCGTCACAGCTTCCCCCAACCAAAGACGTCAATATATCGTCGAAATTGTCCGGGATCACTTGTTTTCTTATTTGAACATATTATCGGTAACCGTTTGTTATGCTTGTGAGAACATTCGACTGTTTCATTCCTAATAAGGAAAATTAATTTACTTTCACAGAAACATTTTTATTTACGAAATACTATATTGTTGGGACATGTCATAATATGAAAAAAAGGCCGCTTTTTATTTATTGACATTCTCACAGTCTATTTTGTGCACAGTTCTTTAGGATATCAATAAATTTGTGAAAACAGCTTTCACTCATGCACTTTCACATGTTTTTGGTCTTATTGACAAACGAAATTAATGTGTCTTTACTCCTAATTCAATGTTTCTGTAATCATTTTCGACTCGTCTGAATAGATCGTCATACAAGGGAGGCCGGAGGGGCATGGAGGAGAATTATGCGGGTCAGGTTCACATCAGCGTGCCTGAATATTGTGGCATTATATATATATATATATATATATATATATTATTAATAATAATAATAATAATAATAATAAGCAAAATAGACACGTGGTCAAGAAAGGAACTCCATGGAGCCATGCAAAGAAACTTGGCTAAAATACGGTAATCTGTTTGGCGAAACAGAGGCGTTCATGGTCGCCATACAGGATCAAGTGATCAACATTAAAAGTTACAGGAAGCATATCCTCAAACAAACAATAGATGACAAATGTAGAAAATGCCATACAACAGTTGAGAGCATACAGCACATCACATCAGGATGCAAATTAATGGCTCATACAGATTACACCTATAGGCACAATCAAGTTGCAAATATCATTCACCAGAAACTGGCAGCAAAATCCAACCTACAAGAAATGACCTGCCCATATTACAAATATGTTCCCGTAACTGTACTTGAAAATTCAAACTTTAAGTTATACAATGACAGAGAAATTATTACAGATAAAACTATTCACCATAACAGACCAGACATAACTTTTGTAGACAAACGGCAAAAGATTGGCTTTCTGATTGACATAACTGTTCCACAAACAGCTAATCTCCAAACAGCACATGCAGAAAAAATAACAAAGTATACAGAACTGGCAACTGAAGTCAAGGCACTATGGCATCTCCAAAAAGTTCATATTGTTCCGCTGGTCATTTCGTGCACAGGAGTTATACCAAATAACAGCCATAAAAATCTGGAACTTATTCAAATACCAAAATATACCTATAAAATTATGCAAAAATCGATCATCTTAAACACATGTAGGATTGTTCGAAAATTCCTAAATTGCGACGAAACATGAATTGACCTGTTTGGTTAAACAAAAAAAAAAATCCGGAATACCAAAAAAAAAAATAATATTTCAACTGTCATGATATCCAATAATTATATGTCGGTGATGCTAAAATTTAATACAAGCTACATAAGTTTGGCTAATTTTTTTTAATTCATTGATCGCGTTCACAACACTTAACTGCATTGCACTACACTACACTACACTGTTTTAGCTTTGAATTATACTGACCAGCATTTCACAGCACTTCACAGCACTTCACTGCACTTCACTGCACTTCACTGCACTTCACCGCACTTCACAGCACTTACTCATTTAATGTCTATTACTCTCATATTATTCTTATTTTTAAAGCTTCGGACACATAGAGGAAAAGCTTTGAAAATTGCTGCGGGTAAACTGTTCCAATCTTTAATTGTTCTGTTAGAAAAGAAAAATTTCCCAAAATCTAGATATAATATTAATATATACAATATCTTGGCATTTTATATATATAATGGCATTTTCCGATGTTTCACCCATGCAGGGGATGTTTTGTACGTTGCCCTGGACGTATGCGTATAGGAGTTTGCGAGATTACTTCTCGTTGTCTGCACGGATTCACCTCTTCCTGCGCTTCATACAACGCTCTGATGAGACTTTATTCTGCGTCGTCGGTACAAAGTGCTTTTTCCATTTTCCTCGTGTGCAAACCCGCATCGAATGTGTAAAGCTTCATCTTCATTTGCATCGCTGATAACCGGCGCGGCGTTTCAGAGCGCGTTGTCTCCGTTTAGTGAGTATCTCAATCAACTCACACAATCGAAGCAGGAGACAATTCCACTGATTACTTTTGGTAGAGAACCTTTGGGTTTTTAGTTCAATTGAAACATATTTTAAAACTAAATAATCTGTAGCTAAACGATTATTCACAATCATAATTCTTGAGCGAACATAATGTTGAAATGCCTCCTGCAAGTTAGGCAACTCACCATACACAGGAGCTTCTGATTGAACGAGAAGGGCTTCTCCCTAAACTAAAGGAGAGGCTGTGGTATTCGCTCGAGGTTTTTGGTTTAACTGTCAATTTTGTGTAACGAACACCCCAAAATTTTGAAATCGTCAATTATATGATCGTCAAAGAGTAAAAGAAGTATTAACTAACTAAAAAATACACCACATGGTATGCACAGTGTGTATTACTCCACTCTCGCGTCTCAGATACACCATGCTGTGAGTGTGAATGACCGTTGGTCATTGAGGACCTTCCGTAGGAATGGTGACTGAATTTAACAAGCACCGACGCGTTTGTCCAGCCCTCAGCGTTCGTCTCTAGAGCTTCCAGTTGAATTTGTTTGAGAGCGAACAAAAACCTTCAATCATTTGCGTGGTAATCAAATATCACGCATTGCCCGCTCTCGAGGTTTTTCGTGATTGGACGATGTTCGGTGAAATATCTACTGCCCGCATATTGGCAAAACATCTCGGAATAGTTGTTAATTAGATTCCATATTTTATCTTTAAAATTTGAATCATTTTATTAGAAATTACTGTTTACTATGTACGAATGTAAGTGTGTGGGCGCGGATGAATGTTACTTTTTTCTAGAGTTGCAACTTAAAAACTTGTAACAAACTGTGTATTAACATTATTATTTAAGTAATTATAAATTATTAACCAACCCTTATGTATACTTTTTATTGTGTATTAACATTATTATTTAAGTAATTATAAATTATTGAACAACCCTCATGTATGCTTTTTATTTTTTATAGAGTTGAATTTTTTTATAATTTTTAAATTTCAAAATCCAAAAATTGAGACTAAAAGGGAAGCCAAATTTATATCGGAAACTTTATTTATAAAATTAAACAAAACTACAAATTCCAGTCTTGAATCCAACTTATTTAATTCTGTTTATAAATCAATGTTAATGTAGTTAAAAATGCCCAGTGCTGATTTCAGTAATAAATAGGTTTATAAGAAATTAATATAAGCCTGACGAACGAGACACATCGCGCTGTAAAACGTTGTGCCATTTAATTAAAAAAAAAAGAATTTGCTGTCTATAATTAATATATACTACTTGTTCTAAGACGACGACCTTTAAATGAACGTCTTAGCCTCCTCAACTGTGTTTTTCCATTTTTTCCCTATACTTCAAGTACTCCTTCCAATTACCAATCTTTATTCTCCTGATTTCTTTGACATCATCTTATTAAGAGATACAATCCATAAAATTTAGACAGACTGTAACAAAAGTAACCGTAATTAATGTTTTGAGTTTCATGTGAAATGTAGTACGGTCCGTATTATTCATGATACTATAATTAAGTGATCGTAAAGTATATATCAACCTTCCTCTGTGCATAAACATTAATAACAATACCTAACGTCTCTGCGTTTACAACACTACTATGACCTACTGAAGCTATAACATCCGTTTTACCTTTAATATGATTAATATCATACAACATGCGAGGAAAATTTCGCTAATGGAGATAAAAATTCGAACGATACCAGGAAGGAAATCATTAAAAAACTTATAAATTCGTATTCTTACTCGCGTATAATGCATTGCTCCATTAAATTATCAATTTTCCTTTGTTATCTTCACTCACTAGAAGTTACATTATCGCCTTCTCTTTATATTCAAATGAGATTTTGTACTTGTTCCCCTGTTATTAATTTTGGCTATTAAAGTTAATTATTTATAGAAAATTTTATTTAAATCTGGAAAAGTTAATATAAAGATTTCTTATATCAAAATATTTCCTCATATTTTTTCAATTTTTCAAACCCCTTGGGAACAGATTCATGTGATCTAACATATTTTTCACAAACAAATTAAAATATATATTTAAATCAATATATTTTAATGTGTTAAAAACACATCTAGTGTAAACATAATTTATTCGCTATTTTGTCATTATAATGCATTATAATGTGATACGTATAGTTATCTTTTCATTTTCTCGTGGCACACCAGTGAACTACGTACTGACCTTCCTGATGAGATCTCTTGGAAAGTTCATTCGCGCTCTGGTCTCTGATGAAAGACAAAATACAGTCTTCTGAATAGCCATTCCCGCATTTTTGTCCAAATCAGTTCAAGGCACATTTCTAAATTGATAATTAGATTTTTCTAATGTGTTGCAGTTAATTAATGTTATTTATTGGTTTATTTTATAACCTAATGACATGTTTGTCTACGTCATCAATAACTGCGTTTCAATAAATAAGAAAATATCGAATAATGTAATTTATATGTGTATATTAACCCTTTTAGTCCAATGCACAACATATATACGTATATCTGTTCATATTAACCAATAATTCATTAGAAAGGTTTAATCAACGAAAATATAGCTGGCATCACATTTATATTATAATGAAGAAGAAATAATAGTCATGAATTATCCGAATGATTACCATAAAAGTGTATTCAAAGTCCCGTCCAGAAGAGAAACTGATCAGCCGGACCTCGATTGATTGATTGACTGATTGATTTTTTCGTGTCTCCGGGCGCGTCAACTGCTTTGGTCATTAGTCCCGTTAGTGTGGTGCATGTTTTTTCTCGGGAGATGGCGGTGATCTTCTCCCGCTGGATGGCGAGATCCGGCGCCGACCTACCGTCGACTAGTGGGGTTTCCCCCTAACCAGGACTCTCCCACCAGCGGGGCACCGCTCCAGCCGGGACAAGCTCTAAGCTCCCGCCGGTCTCCCGGAATATGTGGTAGTGTAGTGCATGTTAGTGTAAGTGTGTGTGTAAAGGGAGAGGATAGGACAGGGAAGAGGAAGGACAGATCACGCGCGGTCCGTGGCCTGTTTGGTAGGGTACTGCTCCGGCATTCGCCTGGTGTTGAAACCATGGAAAACTACCGATCAGAGCAGCCGGCCGCTAGAATTCTCCTCCAGACACCGACGGAATTCTAACTAGCTGAAAAGCTAGTGTCGAAAATCCTGCCGCCGTGGGGAGTGAGAACCTAGGACCTCCCGGTCAGAGGCGCTGCAGCGGCATCAGTTGATGCACTGAGCTACCGCTCCCGGTACGGACCTCGATTCAACGAGGAGCCTTCTATCGGCGCTTTGAGAAAAACGTCCTCGCTTGTCGGTCTGGCGAACTCACAGGCGGACGATCCCTCCCAACAAGATCTGCTGGAGCGCGCACAGGCAGCGAGGCTTTGGGTCGGCCTCCCCCCTTCCCCCGCAACAGGAAGAGCCCATGTCACCCGTCACACACAAAGAAAAAGAAGAAAAAGTTTCAATGACAATGGAAGCTGTCGGAAAAATACGCTAAAAGGAACGGAGTTCTGGAATTATTACTAGTTGAAATGATTTCTAATTTTTCGTATAATAAGTGGTGGATTTTCAGAGGAGGCAAGGGAGGCCAGGCCTTCCCCCATAATTTATTACCAACATTAAAAGATACATATTTTTCAACTTAAAAATTGTTGGAATTATCTTTGTCTAGAATTGACATAAATGTTTACGGCTGGCGAGTAAACACTCAAAAGAAGTCGTTTCTCTTGCTAAAACATAGCGGTACGACACAAGATGGACCCAAGCCGTTCTATACGTTACATATAGGTAGCACCGCCCAAGTACTTGCATTGCTTGTGCCTGCAGGATACTGGAGACCCAAGCTGACGCGCGCCACCCCTGTTGCCATGAACGTCCCAACCAAAAAAAAGTTTCGTTTTATCCTCTTTAGAGTTCCTGTAGGGAACCCAAGCGCGTTTCCCCTATTGTCATGACAACGTCCCTCAACCTATAAGAGAAAAGTAGTTTCGTTTCGTCCAGTTTCGGAGTTGGTTTGGTACGGAGGCTCTTGCGCGTTTGGACTCCTGTGAAGGCGTTGGAGGCCATAGACAGTGGTTGCTCTGTGGCTCATTGGGTGGCAGACCCGCTTTCCCAGTAGAGACAATAACATCTTTATTGGAAGGGCCGTTTTCGCGAAGAAGTAATTCTAAAAGAAGAGAAATATTAAATCTAATTATTTTATTTAGAATGTCGTCAATAACAGTTTACCAATTAAACCAGAGGTCATTGACTTTCAACTTCACAATATGATTCCGTGCCTAATTTTTTTCTGGGCCTCCCCAAGTTTTAAACCCACCATCCGCTACTGTAATGAACACGAGCAACAAACTGGCAAGTTCTTGTACTTAACTTACTTTGTATATAGAAATCTGACTTTGAAAAGGTGTGTATTAACTGTTGGCTGCCAAACCCGACTCTAACGTTAGTATATTTAGTGCAGGGATCTCGAGGAACAAACACCCAAAAAATTGACTAATTGAAGGTGACCCCTACGTTGAGATTAAGTTACAGAGATTAAGTAATTGTTGCTACATTATATCATATGACGTGGTTTTTATCTCTATTGCCCAATTATAAACGTATTGACGTTGAAGGTTGATAAATATGTGCGAGTGCTGACGTTTGTCGCTAAATGAAAAAGGATCACATTCTCGGAAGAACGTCGTGACTGAAGTTTATGAGCACCCACATGATGGATCGTAAAATGCAACCTCCGTGCTGGACGAAGAGTGTCTTTGAAAAAAAGGATTGTAAATGTAGAAGTTCCGATGCTCTTTCTCTTTTTTTAATTTATTGGAGAGTTTTATTTACAGAAATCATAAAAACGTGTGATTAAAAACGTTTAAATGGAAGTCAAATGTCCCACAAATGACTCATTTCAAATTACAAAAATATATTCTCAACGACAAAACATTGTTTATTTTCTCTCACAAACGTGAACCACAAATATCGGGAAATATAAACAAAAATATTTACTTAGCAGAGGGTTTAATATTGTCCCTCTGGCCTTTGATGTTGCGTTAATCAATGTTATATGAATATGAAAAATTAGTAGTAAATGTCGCACAATATTCCGACGAAAGTTTTAAAGTAATTTGCTGTTACCGTAATTTTAGCGAGGTACACTTTCCGTATGTTTGTTAATGACGACTGAGCATGTATATTCGAGGTTGCATGCGTATATACTCGTCCCTGCAATGTCAACACGAAATTGGTAATATTGCTGTTATTCATTCCTACGAAATATTCGTAAACGACTTCCTATAAATTACTTTCAGCACCTCGAAAACTCAACTCTAACTTTAAATATGTTTCGTAACATTTTCATTTCTCATGGACCTAGTGCCATCGCGGAACGAATATTGGACAAACGCTGGCTATATTGCATGCTGTGCTGCCTAACGCAATTTTCGTTTCATTTCATAACTGCCAACCTCACAAAACTAATCCGCAGCCCCTTCTTCGATTCGAGCGTGCATCGTAGAAATGTAAGCCTCCGGGACGTTAAAATATCATTTCCTTTTGTAAAGCGCCGGCAGCGAGCGTTCAGCGAAAAGGGAAGCAAATAGCGGGAGAGGACTGTAAATGGAAGGAACGGTTATGAAAATGGATGTGAGCGCCATATTTATGAATTTCCCCGGGAGAACGGGGCCGCGGAGCGGAGCGGAGAGCGCGCCAGGCGGAGAAAGAGGCAAGCTGCGAGGGGATTCCCCGAGGAGTACTCAGCGACAGGAAGAGCTTGAAGCCTGAGGCGAGGCGCGCAGGGTTACAGGAACTGCGTCTGTTCCGGCGGTTTTGTTTCGACTGGTGGCTGCGGAATGGTGATTGGTCCGCCGTTCGGCGTTCCGTCGGTTCTGCTCTCTGTCGGATGAAAAAGGAACAGCGAAGTGTCTGCGGAGAAAGCGTTCGAAAGCTTTAAAGTTACTTTGGGGGAAAGATGTAAGACGTGAGACATCGTTGCCTTGAGATAAACTAAACAGTGCTCGCAGTAGTTGAAATGTATGACGCGATAGGGCAAGGAAATATAAACTAAACGTCATTGTAATTATTAAATAATGTGTAAAGATCCACGCAGAAATTAAAAATGGTTTTTGTTACATCAAGCCCCCTAAAGTCAAATTTTCTTTCCAAAGAGGAACGTTCATCAAATGCAATTAAGATTCCCTAGCATATTATTCAGATATTCATATTACAGCCTTCCATTTCTGAGACCATCAAGTACACTTTACACTATAATTATTTGCAATTACTCATCATATGGCACATAATACTTTGTAATTATCATATCTTCTGTTTGCCAGACCATATTTTCTACTACTCGTATCTTCTATTACCAAGAAAAGATTGATACACATTTCTGAATGCTGTGAAAGCTTTCTTTTCATACATTGCACTTCATTTATATGTTGTTACACTTACTAATATTTATTCAAGTTTTCTACGTTCCGACGGAATTTGCGTCTGATAATTTACCTTCAGAAAGTTGGGAATATATTTCGTAAGAAAATTAAACAAAGTTTCTTTTCGCGTCCCCGCAGTACATCGTGTATGGCATTATAGGCATTTTGAATTGTAAAAGTGTCTTTTTGAAAATGCGGGTTTTGCGTAAAAGCTACACAAAGCAAGCGACGCAACAAACATTACTTACATGCACTACACTACCGGTCTCCCGGAAGTGTAGTGCATGTTAGTGTAAGTGTGTGTAAGCAAGGAGTGACGATAGAACAAGTAAGAGGAAGGAAAGATCGCGCGCGGTCCGTAGCCCGTTTGTTAGGGTACTGCTCCGGCATTCGCTTGGTGTTGATCGGAGAAACCACGGAAAATTACCAATCAGTCGGCCGATAGAAATGTTCTCCAGACCAGCTGAATTCGACCTAGCTACGTATCGACTAGCTAGTTGGACCTAGCTATGTATGCATGTTTGAATTTGTCCACCTCTGTCGAAAATTCTGCTGACGTCGAGACCCGAGCCCTCGGACCTTCCGGTCATAGGCCATGCACTGACACCAGTTGATACCACACCATATGACTCCAGTTTTTTTTCTCCCTTTCAAAATTCAAAATTTATTGCTTGTTTATCCTTGAAAATAGATTTTATTACATGGGAGTTTTTTGTTTTTTTTTCTCCCTTTCAAAATTCAAAGTTTATTGCTTGTTTATCCTTGAAAATAGATTTTATTACATGGGAGTTTTTTTTTCTCCCTTTCAAAAATTCAAAATTTAAGTAGTATATGACTTAGTGTAGGGATCACAGAATTTTGAAAATGTGCACACAATTCACTTTTCCCCACAGCACGTCATACGCAAGTTTTTAACTGTTTTTTGACGTAAAATAAATAAATAAATAAATAGATACCCTGAGCCATGTAAACCGGTTTAAAAGGATCGAATTAAATCTCGAATTGTCTTGAAGCATTTTGTGAAGAAGAAGAATCGCCATCCTCACGCCTTTAAAACACCGCTTCCAAGTTTAAAAGCGGACGGTGCGCTCTGGGTTGTTAGGTTGGGGGAAATTAACTGAGGATCTAAATGGAATTGACTTTCGGCAAAACGTGATGTGATTAGTCACAATTTAATTCCTTCGCAAAACTGAGAGAATGCTATTACCGAAGCGACCTTGCTACTACAGGAAATGTTACATGGGCACCGTCAGCAATGTTGAAACATATCTAAATAAATCTTAAAGAAAATTGATAAAAAATGTGATAATTCAGAGAATTCATCAAATGAAATTCTTTAACAATAAATGTAGTGTTGTTGATCCCAGAACCCTTTTGTTTGGGAGACAATATACCATTAAAATAGTGATGCTCAAATGATTTGCAAGCGAATTTGTGAATAATATGTGAGAATCAATCTTTTTTGTGGAAAATATGAAAGTATAACGTTAATTATAAATTCATAATAGTAGCGGTATCAACCACAAGTAGTAGATAATATGAATTTAATATACAGAAAATTCAGTCGTACACGAGTTTTCGGAATTTTATCCCATCATCCGCGGCTCAACAATATCAAAATTGAAAGAAACAAATTAGCATATGAATAACTAGGGCATACAAACTAATACATAATAGGTATGAACTAGTTAAATAGATTATTTAACCAAGTATCGTAGAAGGAAGGTGAGGGAGGAAATAGAAGTGTGGGAAAGCTAGTCAATAAATGAATTTATAATGGGGCTGCATTTTAATTGAGATGGTTCATTGAGACATTAAGTTAGGATTTTTGTATAATTTTAAAATTTCTAAATTTTCCAAAATGTTCAATTTGTTTCCTTTATTTTCGAAATGCTGAATTTTGAAGTTGATATCTGGGTCTAAAAAATGATTACCTTGAATTAGATAGGTGGCAAATGTATAGTTTTCAAGTTTCAGTCTTCACAATCTGAGATGTTTATTGAGTCTACCCCAGAAACTTCCTACCTGTTTGTCCTACTTAAGCTGAATTACAATTGTTGCATTTTAATAAATACTCCACTTTTTTCCATTAAGGGTGCAGGGGATTTATTGTTGGGAAAAAATGTTTGGAGAGTGTGTAAGTTTTATAATATACCTTTGTGTTAAATTTGTTCATTTCTTCAATAAATATTTTCATACTTGAATTCAATAGTTTATTTTGCATTACGTATAATTTACTGTTGGACAAAAGAAATGCACACAGAGGAAACAAGGTGGATTCAAACTTATCATTTTTTTGTAGAGGAGGGTAATTGGTTAACACCAAGGGTAATGTTTCTTTCTCGTATGATATATACGGCCACTATACGAAAGGTGTTTCATTGCCTAATCGCATCTTCATCTGTTCCTAGAGCCTTTCTTCCTGCATTTTTCATGCTGCAGACACACACACACAGACACACACACACACACACACACACACACATCCGTTTACGATAAGATAATGGTGCTATTTCTTTTGTTAAATACATTTTCTTTTCTCATTCATATAATTCATGGAGAAATGTACCGAATTCATAATGGATCATGACACGTAATTTCCATTCCATGCTCATGTACGTAGCACACCTTGCATTTATGATGTAATCACACCAAAGAGTTACACCCAGAGTGGAGATTATATCATTTTTGGTGCGGAAATATTGCGTTCAGTGTCAGTTAAGAAGCAAAGACTGGACTGAATAAAGATTGATGGGTCCCTTCGTCAGTGGTCTGGAAAATTAGCGTACGGCACTCGCCTCGGTTTTTTTTTATAGTTTTTTTTTTATTTTACGTCAAAAAAACAGTTAAAAACTGCGTATGACGTGCTATGGGGAAAAGTGAATTGTGTGCACATTTTCAAAATTCTGTGATCCCTACACTAAGTCATATACTACTTAAATTTTTAATTTTTGAAAGGGAGAAAAAAAACTCCCATGTAGTAAAATCTATTTTCAAGGATAAACAAGCAATACATTTTGAATTTTGAAAGGGAGAAAAAGAAACAAAAAAAACTCCCATGTAATAAAATCTATTTTCAAGGATACATATGCAATAAATTTTGAATTTTGAAAGGTTGCTTGTAGTGTTCTGCAACGAGTCTAGTGTACTGCTGGTGTAGAAAACTGAACGATGAATTGTCGAAGAAAATATTTGTAGCCAATATTTATTCAGTGTATTAAATAGAATATGCACAGAAATGCAATTTGAATCAGAACGTTTTGAAAGTTTCAATTTTTTATTGATTTTATACATTGAGTTTTTGTTCCATTGGGAAATATCATTCACTAGCAAATTACTTTAATCTTTTCGTTTTTATGGAATTCCTGTATTTCATAAGTGAGTGTAGGTCATTGTGTTTTGTCACTTGAAGCTGAATTTAACTTACTATTCAAGTTCCTTCAGTTCTGACCCTCGATTTGTGGTACTCTTTACCTTTTTTACTCCTCGATAGACCTTCAGCCTTTGAAAGAAAAATCGACCCTAAGTATAAGTTCAATAATGGTTACTAGTTTGATAATGGCTATTAAATGATAACTAGTTCTTCTCTGTATTATATCCAGTCAGTTCAACCAGCCATTCCGAACACATGATTTGAATAGTGAAACGTTGAAACGTTAAACGTTGGAAACAACAGCAAATTCAATTCATAACGTTTTGCTTTCCGTTGTTTGTAATTCATATGGGACAGCGATGAACAAATAGGCATTCCACACTTGCCTGGCGGCTTCTCGGGGGCGGGTCGCGGAGGGGAGGGGTGGGGGATGGGCGGGGAGGCGAGCAATCCGATGCCGGCGTACTCCCAGAGGACCCAGTCAGGCAGCGTCCGGACGGGGCACTGCAGGCCACAAGTACAGTGGCTCACTAAGTAGAAAAATAGGGAACAATTATTAACTCTAAGGCCACATTACGTCAGACGTATTGCCTAATGCATGTGTATGCTTTCAGATGAATGTGATAATACTAGGTTTTCAAAATTTTCAAAATTGTTGACGTACAAGTGAACATTTATATTGTTAAAAGCACATAAAAAACAAGTAAATAAAATCTGAGCGACTGTCAGCGAATTTTATTCTGCAATTTTATATTTCTGCCTCACTGTTCATATTCATAATTTTCTATAAAATAATGAAAGACAAAATTCTTTCAGAAGAAAAAGAAGCAACTTTTGAACACAAAATTGGATATCTGCATCCCAAAGGTGTTATTAATACATTGACTATTAAATAAAATGTTGTGTATTTTACACTCTATCATCTTGTTCTGGACATGTTATTATATTCATCAAATTATATTCAAAACTGGCATACATAAGCTGCTAAAAATAAATACAAATTCTCTCCAATAAAAGCTCTTTCCAAAACTCCAAAACTTTAACTACTCTCCCCAAATTATGATATATATTCAATTAAGAACTTCCAAAAACTAATGTGTACGTGTTGGGTCCGAAAATGCCTCCAACGTAAAATTTATTACATCACCCCGTTTTTGACCGGGAGCGGTGGTACAGTGCATCTACTGATGTCACTGCAGCGCCTCTGATCGGGAGGTCCTTATTCCGATGGTGGCAGGATTTTCGACAGTAGCTTGTAAGCTAGGTCCAATTTAGTCGCTGTCTGGATGAGAATTCTAGCGGTCGACTTCTCTGATCGGTAGTTTTCCGTGGTTTCTCCGATCAACACCAGGCGAATGCCGGAGCAGTACCCTACCAAACGGGCCACGGAACGCGCGCAATCTTTCCTTGTTCTTCCTTGTCTTATCCTCTCCCCTTTCACACACACACACACACACACACACACTTACACTAACATGCACTACACTACCACATATTCCGGGAGACCGGTCGGGAGCTTAGAGCTTGTCCCGGGTGGGGCGGTGCCCCGCTGGTGGGAGAGTCCTGGTTAGGGGGAAAGCCCGGTAGCCAACGGTAGGTCGGCGCCCGATCTCGCCATCCAGCGGGGGAAGACCACCACCAAATCCTCCCGAGCAAAACACGCACTACACTTACTGGACTAATGACGGTAGTAGTTGACGCGCTCGGAATCACTATCTATGAATCAACCCCGTTCTTGTGTCTGCAGAGCCTACTGTGCGGGTGTGTGGTGCTGCTGGGCGGAGCGTGAGCCGGGGGGGCGGGGCTGGACGGGGCGGGGCGGGGCGCGGCGGGGAGGGGGGCGTGGAGCGGGGCGAGGGATGGGCGGCCCCGGCGGAGCGTTAAAGAAGGGCGCGAGGCGGCCGCCGGGGAATCGGCAGGAAGAGCCGCGGCCCACCTTGCTTTTATTTCGTTTGCGGCCGCCGAATGCTTAGCCCCGGGCCGCTTCGTGGTCGAGTCCCGCCCCGCCCCGCCTCACCCGCCCCACCCCACCCCGCGCCCCCGCCTGCCCGGGGATTTGTTCCCCTTCGGCGCCGCGCTCCGTCACCGTCGAGATGGGCCAAAGGCGAGCGTTTCACTGCCGTGCTTCTGGTTCCATTTGCTTCTTCTTTCTTATTACTCTCATTTTTAGCTTTGATTTACTTGTTTTATCTCGTTTCTTTAGCACTTTTCTATCTTGCCCTTATCGAGCCGTCATAAATGTATTTAATTTTTTCCTCTTAGTTTGATTGGTTGCTTGGTGATTCCGGGCGCGTCAACAGCTTAGATCCCGTTAATCCCCAACAAATACTCCCGTAAGTGAAGTGGATCTTTTCCTCACGAGATGGCGGGGTTCTTTCCCCGCCGGATGGCGAGATCCGGCGCCGACCTACCGTCGGTTAGCGGGGTTTCCCCCTAACCAGGACTCTCCCACCAGCGGGACAAGCTCCAAGCTTCCGACCGGTCTCCCAGAATATGTGGTAGTGTAGTGCATGTTAGTGTGAGTGTGTATATGTGTAAGTGGAGAGGACAGAACAAGGAAGAGGAAGGAAAGATCGCGCGCGGTCCGTGGCCCGTTTACTAGGCTATTGCTCCGATATACGCATGGTGGTCGCTAGCATTCTCCTCCAGACAGCAACTGAATTCGACCGAGCTGAAAAGCTAGTGTAGGCGCTGCAGTGACATCAGTTGATGTACTGAGCTACGCCCCCGGTTTTTCCTCTTACTGACGACGTATTACGGTATTGTATTTTTCATAGATAAGATGTCTAATGGTTTCTTCCGTTTCCCATTCCTTTTTTCCTTTCGCGTTGCGATCGTTATTTCATCCTCTCAATTGTTTTATATTTTGTTATTTGAAACAAAAAAAACATAAATCATTATATATTCATTTGAACATGATTTTTGTCAGACCTTCCTGTCAATTCTTGTTGTAATGTAGAGCCTCTAGAACTGTGAATATGTAATGTGCGCTCCAGAAAATATTTGTCTTCATATTCCATATTTAATCGCGCAATTCACTGATTGTTGGAGAAATTGCTGTACTGCACGATAAGGCAAGTACAAAACAAACATCGATAGATTCGTGGAATAATTATGCAAATATGTTATTAAAACAGATTGCACGTTTTTTATTCTGGTGAAATTATACATTTAAAAACTTCATTTAAGTTTTATTTAGCATCATCCGTAACTTGAATCGTATATAATGATTCTGTCTTACTCGTAGAAACGTAAAGAGCTTTATTCGTTGATAACCTGCACATACTTGTTGCCACTGTTTCACTTCCAGTATACCAGTTGGTGACATATTTTATATTCAGAATATTTTACTCATTTCAATGAAGCACATCAAACCAATGATGCATACATTGTACACAAACATGCTTTAATAAAATAGGAGAAAATATCCGCCACAGCTAATCATTACGTACTATAATATAGTTGGTTTACGATTATATTTCAAAATACGAAAGTAAACAGTCCATTCTTTGTCATCTTCCTCAATTATATTCGTTTAGCGGTTTTCATGGAGCAAACATTACAATTAGCAGTGGACATGCATATGTATGCATTCTCGTCGTTCGTTAATGTTTACCCAAAGGATTACCATAATCTCCCGCGTAGCGAATAGGAGGAAATTGGCCGGCTGAATTCACTTATTGTCGTCGGTGACATCATCTGCTGCTCTCCGCCTAAATTCCCCCTGGTCATTCGACGCGGCGGCGCGGCTCACGGATGACCTGGGAGCGAACGCAGCGGAAGACCCTGAGCGGCGACGGGCAGCACGCGAGGGCTCCTTCGGCGGCGCGCGCTAATCCGATTGCAGCAGCCGATCTGTCCGCCTCCCCACGCCCTCGCCCTCGCCCTCGCCCTCGCCCTCGCCCTCGCCCCCTCGCCCCCTCGCCCCCTCGCCTCCTCAGCCCCTCGCCCCTCGCCCCTCGCCCCTCGCCCCTCGCCCCCTCGCCCCCTCGCCCCTCGCCCATAGCCCCTAGCCCATAGCCCCTCGCCCCTCGCCCCTCGCCCCTCGCCCCTCGCCCCTCGCCCCTCGCCCCCTCGCCCCTCGCCCCTCGCCCCTCCCCCCTCGCCCCCTCGCCCCCTCGCCCCCTCGCCCCCTCGCCCCCTCGCCCCCTCGCCTCCTCGCCCCCGCGGCAAATGGACTGGTGCAAATCCCAGGCACCCTGTTGCCGTCCAGCGCGGGAGGCGGGTTGCAGGATCAATGATTGGGCGAAAGGGTTAACAACTGGAAAACGGGAACATATGAAAGAAAATACGGAGCTGGAAGAACTGATGATTGATTGTGTGGTAGTGTACTGCAGGTAAATGTGTGTGTATGGGGAGTGGATAGGACAAGGAAGAGGAAGGAAAGATCGTGTGCGGTCCGTGGCCCGTTTGTTACGGTACTACTCCGGCATACGCCTGGTATTGATCGGAGAAACCACGGGAAACTACCGATCATAGCAGCCTGCTGCTAGAATTTTCATCCAGACACCGGCAGAACTCGACCTGGCTATTCGCCTAGTGTCAAGAATTCTGCCACCGCCGGGTCTCGAACACTAGGACCTTCTGGTCAGAGGTAATGCTGCACGAAGTGAGATGTGAGAATAAGGAAATAAAACAAAAAAGAACCAGGAGTGGAGAAAGAGGCGAGAGAAACAAGAGCAAGAGAGGAAAGAGAGAGAAGAATAATTTTATCCCTCCAGCTCAGAGAGAGAGAGAGAGAGAGAGAGAGAGAGAGAGAGAGAGAGAGAGAGAGAGAGAGAGAGGGAGAAGAAGGGCACACGTGGAACAAGAGACCTGCAAGAGTTTGAGCCACCGGAGAGGAGCGGCAAGCGATGAATAAGGGAAAGACAACACGCGATAATGGGCAGCGGTAGGTAGAGTGCAACGCCATTCCACTGTTCTATTCCGCTTCCCCAACGTCCCTTTCCTGCCTCTTTATGCACCTCAGCTGCCGGGCACACACCTCCAGTGTCGCATTTGGCTGCCCGGTCTCGTTTTGGAATATCGCATGTCTGCCACGTGGCACATTACGTCCCCGAATAATTATCTCACATACGCCTCGCACGCGAGGTCTGATCGAGCAATACGTTGACATGATCTGATGGGAAAAACTGAGCAAACTGTGAATGACAAAAATGCTGTGGAATAATTTACATGAAGGAACATGAAACGCAGCTCGGTTCCCAGTTCAATGTAATTACGTTCGGAAACGGACGTGTGGCCTGTCATTGAGAGATATGAAAGGGAATATGATTTTGAAGCCTTTAAGTTTTTAAGTATTTTACGATGATTTATTACAACCAATTTATATTACTTATTTTACAATTCTGTTTTAAAATCCCAGATTAGAATACAATGTATTCAATAAAATAACATTTTTTTCATTATTATCCTCCTAAATTATTCTCTTCCATATCCGAGGCTAAATATTTAATTGATTCAATGAGAATGTAAATTTGGAATTCTCCTAACAAATTATTATTCTTCTACCATTTCTATTTAAGATATGATTGGCTGCTAAACAATAATATAAAAGATTCTAAGATTTGAAGAAAGTATTGCTTTTAATGTTACTTCTGTTTTATTGACATCTCAAAATCCGAGGAAGAAGAACGTGTTCTCAATTCACTAGTTCTTCGCATTCTTCCATCTGTGAAATACTCGTATCTGTCCTATGAAAGCGGGTATGAAATATCTATTTTGTTCCACATAATGTTTTAGATTGTACTGGTTTCATATTTTTCGGTGAAATTTTATTGCGCGCGTAAAGTTAGCTATTGCGCGTTAAGGTCAGTTCAAACGTGAAGCTTAATTTTCCAAATTATTAATATAAATTCGTGTACCTTTAACTACATTCCTCCATTTACTTCGCATAAATTTAGATCTTTAAAAGAAGCGATCCATTTATAATAAGACGAAATTTAAATTATTTTCTTTGTTTTACGGGCACCTAACGATAATTGTTATGTACGATATGTGTCGTTAAGAGCATCTGATTACAGTATGTGATTAGAAAATAGCCAAAAAAAGCCGTTAGGCCAACTGACTTATTTAGTATTCACAATTTTTTCTCTATCAGTAGCGACAGTGTTCTCAACAAGGAGAAAAATTGAAACACATTTGATGTATACTTTTCGAAATGAGTAAATATGGTTCTGATTCGGAAATATAAAGATCAGCAAATGCTGCTGTATAGTCATTGTTACCCAACAAATAAAGAAAGAAATATGAGTGTGAGTATTTAATTTTCAAATATTAGTGTAAAAAAGCATAAATGTTGGATTGCTTATTTTTCTGACAAGTCAGAGAAGGAGAAACCAAGTTGTCTTTGGACCCACTACTCTGTGTTAAAGAGTATAGTATCACTTAATAACAATATTGTTACCAGTAAGTTTACGGGCAAAGCCATTACATTATCGCCCTAATGTGATAATAAAGTATATTACCACACTAGGGCGGTAAAGTGCTTCATTACGAAACTGATTCTAGTGGCATGATGTTTGACTTCACCTGAACAAACTGGATAAAATGTTTTACATTACTAATTTACTAACAGAGAATATGGTAAACTTGTTTATGTTAGTGAAAAACACAAGTAAATATTATGATGCATATTTCAGGACTCTCGTGTGTTCGAGACTGAAAGGAACAATAAATACTAAAAAATTAGCGCTAAGATTAATGATTAGAAACAGTCATAATGTAGGTCGAATTGTATTTTAAAATATAATTTTTTCTTATGTTTTGTCAAATGATAAGACAGAGAAAGTGAATGACCAATAGTGACATGTTTAATTTTAAGATCAAAATAAATGTCAATAAACAGGAAAGACCCAAAGACATTGGAAGAGTATGCGAAAGACCCCATGACAAAAGTTATTACATAAGTTAGGTTAACCTAACCTAACCTTTAAAAGCGTTAAAAACTCAAATGTACAAAGCGAAACAAAATAAATACCATTTTTTTCAGTCATCTACCTTCATGTAGAGAATATAAATTCAACATGTTCAGTAACGCTAACAGTGAAACTGAAGTGAAAAACTATTGAATACAAAAAATCTAAAAATATAGAATTAATGTGTAGGTTAATTAAATAATTTGTAGGTTCTTATTTGTTTTTATTTTCTGTCTTATTCCATTCTCACATTTAAAAATGAAACATGGTTGCAAATTATAAATAAATTTTGTGCGAACAAATTTACATATCATATTCTCCCCATATAAATTACACTAATTTCTGGAAACTGGAAATTCATCATTATATTTGGAGAGATAGTAGGTCACAATACAACAACACTTCGAATATTTTCCAAACACATGCATCAACATTTGCATTTATAATTAGAATTTAAATGAACAATATTATTTTCATGAATTCGGATTTGTAATATCAATTTAAAATGATATTCGTTTTGAAAAAGAAGTCTGTTATTAATAAAGATTTTCCAACACATATTTTGTGAAACATATTTATTTCGTCATGGCTATTTTGATTTTTTACCGTCACCGTTAAAAAGTACTTATTATGGTTGCCCATTGAATCTAAATAATTACGTACCTACTTTAAAAGGACTTCACAATAAAAGTAGACTTCATAACACTTGTAAAATCAAGTTATAGTCATTGGATTTTATTACGCCAAGTGAGTAGCCTGCATATTTGAGATGCTTATAGTTCTAAATGAGAAACTCGTTTCTCATTTGGCATTTGTAAGGTATGAGGTCGAAATAATACCCAAGTAAATAAATTCTTAAAGTGAAATACTTAATGATCATCACAATATTCTGAAACTAAATTCAATTGTCTAAGAGGTGACATTCTTTCCTACCTGTTCTTGTAGAATACTTGAACCCATCAGTTTCCGAACGTATTTTAAAAACCATGTTGTAAAATTTGAAGTCAATTCCGACTGTTCGAATCCGTGAATGTTCATCATAAGAATTGATTATTTTTGTGATGAAAAAGAACAGAAAGATGGTAGCGGAATAAGATAGACAAAAGAGCCCCCCCTCCCAGGGACAACATTTTTTTAATGTTGAAAATCTTATTTGAAAGGCAAAATAATATGTTTTTCCAGGGATTTAAACCAATTTTACCCAGAGTACTTTGCACCTACGGAAAAAAATGTTTCTTATTTTTTTATATCAGTTTAATTTTTTTAACCAAATTACTCTTGTGAATATTGACTTTTATCATTCTTGCAATTTTCTATAAACTATATGCATAATTTGAACATTTTGTTCAAATTTTCACGTTCACGATTGTGATCGATGTTCACGATCGATTTTCACGATCACGATCATGTTCATGATTTTGATCCTTACAAACAACAAAAATAATAAAAATATTGCAAGAATGATGAAAGTCGACATTAATAGGCAAAATGTGATTAAAAAATGTAAACTGATATGAGAAACTAAAAAACACATTTATTTCATTTGTGCAAAGTACTTCTGACAAATTGATTTCAATCCGCCGAAAAACTTGTTGATTTTACCCATCAAATACAATTGTCAACCTACCTTTTATTTCTCGATGACCCTTTTGCTTATCGTATTCCGCTACCCCCCATTATCGGTAACTTCGAGAAATAACATTTTCGCAAGCTAAGGTACTTAGTAATAACATTTGATACTGAAATAATGTTTAAAACACTCATCATTTATGTCACTTTGACGAAGACAAAAGGAACAGAAGTTGAAGATGAAGCATACCAAAAACTCTTCATAACCGCAGAGTGATTCATCTCTGAAAGAAGCGTTACACGCAGTCCGATGCGGGAGCAAGGGGTGACAGCAGCAGCAGGACATCTCTAATTCGCAACAAACAGCTCTGTGGGGGATCGATGGCGGCCGGACGGCGCTTATCGGCATTTTCGAAATGTGCAGAGGCGGCGGCCTCAACGCGCACTCTTGTGATTGCGCTGCGTATTTGCGCGTTTGCTACACTCCCCATCCCGCTCCCCACGCCCCGCCCCACCCTGCTCAACGGCCCCCGCCCACCCTCCTCCTCCCGCCCCTGCCCCACACCCCCGCCCACGCATCTTCCCTGCTCATTGGTTCCCGCCCGCCCCGTAATCCCCGCCCCTCATCCCCGCCCCTCGTCCCGCCCCTCATCCACGCCCCTCATCCACGCCCATCATCCACGCCCCTCATCCCCCTCATCCACGCCCCTCATCCCCCCTCATCCGCCCCTCATCCACGCTCCTCATCCACGCCCCTCATCCACGCCCCTCGTCCGCCCCTTATCCACGCCCCTCATCCCCTCATCACCGCCCCTCATCCCCGCCCCTCGTCCCGCCCCTCATCCACGCCCCTCATCCACGCCCATCATCCACGCCCCTCATCCCCCCTCATCCACGCCCCTCATCACACGCTGTTTTTGGCTAGCGAATATGACATTTGATTAGGGAGTGAATTAAACTAGGATTTACATTTGCTTGGCATTAGTCAGAACTGATTTTTGCTACGCAAGATTAGTGAGGTCACAGTGGCTTTTCTTGTCGTTCAAAACCAAACTCTTCTCGAATCAAACCTAAAACGTGGGAAGCTACTGATTATACTATTTCCTTATTAACCACAAAGGTACAGTAGTCTTTCCTAACCGCAAAATTATTGACGTTTCCAACGTGCGTAGGAAATTCAAAATCAATTTTAGGTTGTGGTATATCCCTATTGTGGCAGCTTTATTTGAAGATACAGCGTAATTTCCATGATACAAAACGAGCATCGTATCATTGCGACGCGTCCAAACAAGGGGCCCGATTAGAGAAGCTTTTGCTTTACTGTGCGTTGTGGCGCGGGTCGCTGCTCACCTCCTGCTCTCCACCCATCCCTCCCACTTCCATCCTATTTTTGCTTTTCCCTCCCTATCCTTCCCGTCTTTCACGTCCGCCCTATCCTCCTTGGCCCATTCTCCTCGTACCGCCCACGCGCACCTCCTACTCGAACCGCCCACTCGACCGCCCACTCGAACCGCCCACTCGAACCGCCCACTCGAACCGCCCACTCGAACCGCCCACTCGACGCCATCGACACTCGACCCCCACTGACCGCCACTGACCGCCACTCACCGCCACTCGACCGCCCACCCCCCCCGCACCACCCACTTGCACCGCTCACTTGTACCGCCACTCACACCGTCCACTCGTACCGCCCACTCGCGCCGCCCAACCGCCTACTCGTACCGACCTCTCGCGCCTCCTCGCGCCGCCCACCGCCCCCACCCCCTGCCCGCCCTCTCACCCTGCCCTACGGCCGCCTTCGCATATTGCCCCATCCCTCGTCGTGCCGGGGGAGGCGGCGTGCCCCCCTGGCAATCCAGCACGCGACGCGCGCTCCGGGCGGGCGGCGCCGCGAAATCGCCTCCGCAAGGAAAACAAAGCGCCTCGTTTATTTCTGATTACGACATGTTGGTCTGACGCTTATAGAGCAGCGCTCCGACCTCGTTAGCCTGCGATTCGCATGATTGTGCTGGAGATGAAATCGCATTTTGTTTCCCTGTTGCGGTTTTATCCTTCTTGGTGCAATGAACACAGATAAACAGTTGACTCTAAAAAAAGAAAGGGGCCACGGACTGCGCGCGATATTTCTTTGCTCTTCCTTGTCGTATCCTCTCCCCTTACACTAACACGCACTACACTAGCACACACACTTACACTAACATGCTCTACACTAGCACATATTCCGGGAGACCGCTCGGGAGCTTCGAGCTTGTCCCGGGTGGGGCGGTGCCCCGCTGGTGGGAGAGTCCTGGTTAGGAGGAAACCCCACTAGCCATACTCTTCAGTACTTCAGCTCGAATACTAAATGATGGCATAAATGAAATGAGGCAAGTCTACAAATACTGTAACAATACAATCACTATTCCCCGTGAACACTGAGATAAACATGTTCCTGAAAATGTTATTTGAATGTTTTCTGTTTATCAAGTGTTGTACATGCACGTGTGTAGTGAATTATCTACAGATAACTAGTAATGAAATTCTGTCCACCTTAACTTAAAAACATACACTTAAATTAATAATTGTTTTCTGAACGGACGTGTCTTACACGTGTGTAAGACAATTGCTGAACATTGCACTTGCAAATGCACTTACTAATTTTTTCATTTAAGAAAACTCTTCGAACTTAAAAAAACTGTTGTTTTTTTCGTTTCGCTAATTATAATGTAATATTTTTTCTTCCCCTCCCCTCTCTCCTATTATATATATATAATCCCGCCCACACGTTGGGCGCCCACTGTAATATATTTCCACTCCTCTTATAAATATATATTATCCCTCTCCCTCTTTTTACATTACAATCCCCCACCTCTGCTACCACGACACCTCACGTCGCGGCGTCAATGTAATACACTCTGCTTTACAATCCACCTCTCTGGTACCACGACGCCTCACGTCGCTGGTGCCAGTGTAATATTATATATTATAAATATAATCCCGCTTTTAATTATTCTCTTATTAAATCTCACGCCCACTATCTTGCCCTGCCCTAGCCCTAAATTATAATTGGGTGCCATATTATCGATTGCCCGTACCTCTGCTAGCTCGTCCTATTATCTGTTCCTTACCGTGTCGTAGTTCGCGCGCTCACTCCATACGGAGTTGAAGTAAGGGTCCGCTTCGTTCGTGCCTGGGTCAACACTCATACCATTACAAAAATAAAAAACATGGAATCACGGCAATTATGAGCCATTGGGATGCTCATGCATTTAATTTTGGACTTATCTTAGCTGATGGCTCTTTCTGAACACCATCTGCCCTCCAACTTACAAAACATAACAACACAAATATGTATAAACACCCAGGAAGAAAAACATATAAACATACACACTGAAAATACAATACAATGAAAAACAAATCTCATCCATCCATCAGAATGCGCATTCTGTCGTGACCTTATTTCTTATCCTTAGCCTAATAGCATAACTTGGTCTTCGACAGAACTTCTTTTGAATGGAGCGTAAACAAACCAAAAAAATACAGTTTTTCACAATGCGTGCCACTTCCTTTTCTGCAGCGATGTCACCTTCCATCAGCGCCGTCGCTGGTAGTTGTCACGTGCGTTATTCACGCACGCGATTCTCCGTTCAGCTGCCACCAGATCCTCTACGGTTCACTTCTCCGTTTAAGACATGCCAATGCATCCACGACTATTGTTTTTCTTTGTCTTAATCGCGTCTTCCTGAACGTTATTTCTATATCTTTCGCGATATCCTATATATCTTTCACGACGCTTCTATTTTCTGACACCTAATTTACGTAAGTATTTCCTATGCAGATTTTTTTCGTGAACTTCTCAATGAATTTAACTAAATTTTCGATGCACTCGGTTTTAAAATTGTTCCTATGTAACGGAAATAACCTATTAACTTTTGCACGACACTTCCGAAATTTCTCAAAAATTCAGCACAACATAAAAACGTGTGTGATCGTCCTTAGATCCGAACTCATTCTGTCTGTGTAACCCAGTTCACATTGTTGGTCCCTACAATCCAAGTGACTGTCTTTTTTCCAAACATATGCCAATCACCATAATAAATGTTCAACAACTCTTACATTTTGCTTTTTCGGCATTTTGCGTCTTACATAAATTCCCCGCACCGTAACTAATTTTGCCCTGCTCTAAATATTTTTCCCTATAATTCCCGTAAGTTTGGCCAAAATCCACCCAGGCATTCACTGGATATTCAACAAAATTCTTCTTGTTATACATTTCCAGTAGCACAACAATGAGTTCCGTCTTCCGTCTTCGTCATGTTATGCATGCAATTTATACCATTTGTAATATTTACGGAACCCGTGGCTCGAATAACGTGGTTTTGCTTTAAAACGTTTCTAAATTTAAGTTCTGTTCATCGTTCATCACGCCTATTTCCGCCCCTTATGCTTTCTTGTATCACGCTTTTAATTATGGTTACGCGGCGCTGTTGTCTATTGTTTCTTTCATTTCTTTTAATTCCTCCTTGCTCACATAAAAGTTCCATGCCTTCTTGCGGGCTCGGCCCCACAGATCATTACATCTTCCCCCGCCTTAAGATGTTACTCAGTCCATGATGTCATCATACTGAGTTGACATCTATCACTGCTACCTTACTGCGAAGTCTACACTTTGTTTATTGTCGGCGCGACCCTGCACCTGCTACCGTCTGCACTCCTTCTCGCTGTACTGGTGCGTTCGACCTTGGGCTAATAAGCCCTCACTTCCTCTCGTTCGCGAGCGGATGCACCTGCTAACACTTGCACCCACTGTTGCGCTGCACATCATACCGTCGTCTATGGTCGCACTGTCACACGCTACAATGTTACCCTTTTTCGTTTGTTTACCTATGCCTTAACTTAAACAATCTTCCTTTCTTGCTTATAATTTTTCCTTACAACTAATCGTAACCTATTCCTAAAACTACCCTTTAAAACTTTAATTTTTCTTCCTCAAAATTTTTTTTAACATTTAATTTTATATCTTTTTCTTGGTTACCTAGCTATCACCACCTGTCATCTTAGCTCTTTATACAGCTTTACATTATAAATATTTTGAACGCCTTTCTCCTTGCCTTGATCAGATAACACTACATTGTTATTTTCTAAAACTCTGCTTACAACGTACGGACCGTCATATAATGGGAAGAACTTCCGAAACAATTTCTGGTCCGTTGAGGACGAATGAGACGATCGGACGAGCACCTCGTCCCCCACTCGAAACGTCCTCCGTTGACATTGTTTCTGGGCCCTTTTCCGCTTCTCTGCTGACTTCATTCCTTCACTTGAAATTTCATGTCCCATGAACTGTACCTTTCTTCTACAAAATTCGCATTTTTCCAAATTCAGTTTTAAATTGTTTCTTCTAAATACTCGAAACAGTTCTTCCAATTTCCTCATGTGCGATTGCAGATCAGCCGAAAACAAAATAATATCATCCACGTACATAACTATCGTGTTTTTTAATTCTTCCGGAATTACATCATTCAGGTAACGAATCAGCGCTGCCCCCGAATTCTTCAGCCCAAATGGCAGTCGTAACGAGTACACCGTCCCCTCAAACTTGAAACTGATGTACTGTTGGCTCTTCTTCTCGACTTCAATCTGCCAAAATGCGGACGAAAAATCGAGCGCACTGAAAACAGTTGCCCCTCCTAATTTGACGACCATTTCATCGATCGTAGGTGGCGTTTCATACCGTGGGATCGTGACCGCGTTCAGCTTTCTCGCATCCAAGCATATTCGAATGCTACCGTTCTTCTTTATTACTACTACCAGAGGACTGACATATGGAGTTATCGCTCTCTTAACCACGCCTTTCTGCTCCATTTCTCTTATCAATTCTCGTACTTGTGCACTGTACTTGCACGGTATGGGATACTGTTTAGTGGAAAACGGAGCGGTGTCTTTCAAAACTAACTGAAATTGGTAACCCTTCACTGGTTCCGATGATTCCCCGAAAATCTCTAAGTGCTCCTCTATTAACTGGCGAACTCGCCCGGACAGCCTTCCTGGTTGATGACACCGTTAACGGCCTTATCCACGTCCTGGAGAACCTCTTCCACTGTAGCCTGTATTCCGTAATCTTCGACCTCCGGCGCATCTATTTCAAAGACCACTGGACTGCTCCCAATACAACCTCTCGATCGCAGCGTAACCCTCCTGGTACCTACGTCGACGACGGCTTGGTAAGCCCCAATGCGTCCATCCTATGATGACGTCGCGGATCAGTCCTCGGACCACAATCGCCGCTACTTCCATGGTCATTTCTGCCAGAATCAGCTCCAACCAAACTTGCTTTCCCGTGGTATTTGCCAATTTTCGGTTAGCCATCACTACACGAAGCTTCCGCGTCGGCAACTCTATCAATATCTGTCCACTCTTTCGCACCTTTTCGCAAAATTCCTCTGACACTGCGCTTACACTGCTTCCCGAGTCCACTAATGCCTGTACTTCCATGCCATAACACGTGCCTCTTAACACTAAGCACTTACTCGGCTTTACTCCTTTCGCTTTGTACTCACGTAGCAAATCGTCCCCTTCCACAACAATGCTGGCCGTTGCCACGCGTCACAATATCTTCTTCATTTTCGTTTGGTTCGTGCCACCGTCTCGTCCCAAACGTATCTAGTTTTCCACTCTATTGCGTTGTTGCCACTGAACTCGCGTTTCCCCATCATCTCCCACGTTGCAATTTTTAATGTCCTGTTCCGCCCGTTCCGCGCTTGACCGTTCACTATGGCCTTCCCTTGACTTTTGTTTTCGCGGTGCCTGACCGCCCTGTGACTTCTCGTTTTTCCCCTGCTCTTTCTCGGCGCGTACCTCCATTGCGC
Organism: Teleogryllus oceanicus; assembly: GCA_964035755.1. Lineage (NCBI taxonomy): Eukaryota > Metazoa > Arthropoda > Insecta > Orthoptera > Gryllidae > Teleogryllus > Teleogryllus oceanicus. The sequence continues at coordinate 4,531,483 of CAXIVR010000009.1, read as the reverse complement.
ACATTTCATCCTGCCTACGCCTGCTATTATTATACCGGTTGCTATTGTTGCCACTACCGGAATATTGGTTTCGACCGTCTTGCGTGTCGCGGTCATCCCTCTCGTTCGCCTGATCAAACCGGCTCACTCGCTCGATCAGCGCATCTATTGTTTCGGGCATGTTGTTCCACAACAAATTGCGAATTCCGTTCGGCATTTGTCTGATAAGTATCCTAATAATTTCAGCGGGGTTAAATTCCTCACTACAGACCTTGAAAGCACTAACCTTTCGGGTCACAAAATCACTCATGCTTTCGGAACCCTCTTTGCGAAACCTTTCCGACATCAATCGATATTTCAGCTCAAATTTATGATGTTGGTTCCAGTAACGATCTAAAAATTTGGCCCTCCATTCCTCATACGTTCTGGGCGTCGGTGTCAACGCCTGCCACCAATACTGTGCCTTAGAGCTCAGGGCTTCTTCTACAAACCTAAGTTTTACGCCCTCGGAATGCCATTAACTGTAAAATAATTTTCGAGAGCCGTCAAAAATGAATACGGCTGCTCCTTGCTCTCGCCGTGGAACCGTAAATAATTCGGCAACGTAGCATGCCCCATCGCATTGCCTATTACTGCTGACCTCCGTGCCGTATCGACCTGTCGTTCGAGCTCCGCGATCTTATGTAAAATCGCCTCATCGATTTCTTTTGTCTGCCCGTTGTCTGTCATTTTTAGGTTGTCTAATTCGCCCTGCACGGTTGACCTGATATTATCGTCAATTTCGCTCATAGATCTTTCGAGCTGTCCCAACCTAACATCTTGTCGCATCGTGGCGTTTTTAATCCCTTCTACGCCCTTGCTTATGTCCGACAATTGCGTTTGCTGCGACTGTATTTCATTCTGCAAACCCCCTACGACCACCTTCACGTCGTTGAGGTTAGAATTCACCTGCTGGTTGACAACCTCTTGAACGGCAAAGCGAGTTTCTATTCTCTCTTCAGTTGCCCTCACTTCCCGTTCTACTCTGGACAAATGCGCGGCCGTTTCAATTTTGAACGCGCCCATTTCCTCGCGTATACTCGCTACAGTGGATTGCTGTTCACACTGCACTTTATCTAACGCGGAATTAATCCCTCGTATCTGATCTCTTACTTCTTCGAATTTGCTTTCGAGTCTAACATTCATTTCCTTGGCTATTTGAACGTTGTCGGCCTTTATTTCCTGCAGATTATTTTCCAACCTAGCGTTCGTTTCGGCCATGAAGCGCCATATCATGGAGAGGGTAGGTTCTCCCACTACTGGTTCTTCGCTCGGGATTTTGCTCGCGGTCCCTTGCTCTGTCACCGTCTCCCGCACATCACTTGCTACGTTGGCTTCCCCCTCTACAGTACATTCTTCTATATTTTGGTAGTCCTCGCACTCATCGTAAGCAGAAATTGTTTCGGACTCGGACGCCTCGCGTACGTTAATTGTCTTACCGCTGCGCGTTTCCATGGTTACACAACTAATATTGGTATTGACCCGTTTTTTTTTGTTTTTTTTTAATTGTTGGCACGACGAACCGGTACCCCTTATCACGACGACCCACGTTGTGGCGCCAATATAATATTTTTTCTTCCCCTCCCCTCTCTCCTATTATATATATATATATATATAATCCCGCCCACACGTTGGGCGCCCACTGTAATATATTTCCACTCCTCTTATATATATATATATATATATATATATATATATATATATATATTATCCCTCTCCCTCTTTTTACATTACAATCCCCCACCTCTGCTACCACGACACCTCACGTCGCGGCGTCAATGTAATACGCTCTGCTTTACAATCCACCTCTCTGGTACCACGACGCCTCACGTCGCTGGTGCCAGTGTAATATTATATATTATAAATATAATCCCGCTTTTAATTATTCTCTTATTAAATCTCACGCCCACTATCTTGCCCTGCCCTAGCCCTAAATTATAATTGGGTGCCATATTATCGATTGCCCGTACCTCTGCTAGCTCGTCCTATTATCTGTTCCTTACCGTGTCGTAGTTCGCGCGCTCACTCCATACGGAGTTGAAGTAAGGGTCCGCTTCGTTCGTGCCTGGGTCAACACTCATACCATTACAAAAATAAAAAACATGGAATCACGGCAATTATGAGCCATTGGGATGCTCATGCATTTAATTTTGGACTTATCTTAGCTGATGGCTCTTTCGTGAACACCATCTGCCCCTCCAACTTACAAAACATAACAACACAAATATGTATAAACACCCAGGAAGAAAAACATATAAACATACACTGAAAATACAATACAATGAAAAACAAATCTCATCCATCCATCAGAATGCGCATTCTGTCGTGACCTTATTTCTTATCCTTAGCCTAATAGCATAACTTGGTCTTCGACAGAACTTCTTTTGAATGGAGCGTAAACAAACCAAAAAAAAATACAGTTTTGCACAATGCGTGCCACTTCCCTTTTCTGCAGCGATGTCACCTTCCATCAGCGCCCGTCGCTGGTAGTTGTCACGTGCGTTATTCACGCACGCGATTCTCCGTTCAGCTGCCACCAGATCCTCTACGGTTCACTTCTCCGTTTAAGACATGCCAATGCATCCACGACTATTGTTTTTTCTTTGTCTTAATCGCGTCTTCCCTGAACGTTATTTCTATATCTTTCGCGATATCCCTATATATCTTTCACGACGCTTCTATTTTCTGACACCTAATTTACGTAAGTATTTCCTATGCAGATTTTTTTTTCGTGAACTTCTCAATGAATTTAACTAAATTTTCGATGCACTCGGTTTTAACAATTGTTCCTATGTAACGGAAATAACCTATTAACTTTTGCACGACACTTCCATGAAATTTCTCAAAATTCAGCACAACATAAAACGTGTGTGATCGTCCTTAGATCCGAACTCATTCTGTCTGTGTAACCCAGTTCACATTGTTGGTCCCTACAATCCAAGTGACTGTCTTTTTTCCAAACATATGCCAATCACCATAATAAATGTTCAACAACTCTTACATTTTTGCTTTTTTCGGGCATTTTGCGTCTTACATAAATTCCCCCCGCACCGTAACTAATTTTGCCCTGCTCTAAATATTTTTCCCTATAATTCCGTAAGTTTGGCCAAAATCCACCCAGGCATTCACTGGATATTCAACAAAATTCTTCTTGTTATACATTTCCAGTAGCACAACAATGAGTTCCGTCTTCCGTCTTCGTCATGTTATGCATGCAATTTATACCATTTGTAATATTTACGGAACCCGTGGCTCGAATAACGTGGTTTTTGCTTTAAAACGTTTCTAAATTTAAGTTCTGTTCATCGTTCATCACGCCTATTTCCGCCCCTTATGCTTTCTTGTATCACGCTTTTAATTATGGTTACGCGGCGCTGTTGTCTATTGTTTCTTTCATTTCTTTTAATTCCTCCTTGCTCACATAAACGTTCCATGCCTTCTTGCGGGCTCGGCCCCACAGATCATTACAATAACCATATTTATATGCTTCAACTAAGCCGAACTACATTGGTGGAATGTAGTTTGTTTTGCTTCATTGCAAAACACCACCATGTTTTGATAGTTTTATTGTAACTGTCGCATTAAAACAATGAACAAACGATGATACATAAACATTCATTCTATTAATTTTAAAATATTATTAAAATTTAGTGTATACATACACTATTAGTTTCACTTAATTAGTAGTTACTTTTCACTTAATAGATTGTTACATTATGTTTTAAAATATATGATAAACTTGTATAATTAAATTTTAATTGTAATATAAATAAATATATTGTGACATACCGATATGTCACGTTAAAATAAACTAACATTTATTTGTAGACAATATGGTGGAACATGCATTACGAAATATCACGAGAGCTAGAGCTTAGCAACGACCGTGAATAAACAATGTAGTTTTTGTTTTTCTAAATGCATTAAGAGTTTTCTGGGTGCCGAAAGTAGAAAATTTGGGATTGGGCGAAGAAGTTTAGACGATCAGGTCAGCTACACCAAAATATAACAAACGTATGGATTGGCTGGGTGAGAGAAGGACGGTCAGATGTTATGAAAAAAATGAAGGTAGTTTAATACGAAGTCTTCGAGGGATGAATCATGCAGGAAGATTTCATTCTGCTCTGAAACGCGCTTCTGAACTGTTCGTAGATATTTTCATGTGGAAGCAATATTGAAGTATAAATTGGAACTTTGTCGGGAGTGGTAATCAAGTTCGGGACTATGTCATAGGACGTAATCGGGACTGGTAATTTTAATAGTTTGAGACCAGCTTGGATAGGGCAGAAGAGGATTTAGTGGGACTTTGGACTACGGCAAGATCGCAAGATATTTCGACTGAGAAGTCTACGAGGGACATCAACGAAGAAAAGATAAGTTAACCGCGGTGTAAAATTGTAAATTGAAAGAGATCATGATCAAAGGCCTAACTTAAATTCATTAAATTGTTTGATAAAAAAAAAGTAAAAATAAACTTTGTTAAATTTTGTTCGTTAGAAAAGAAAGTGATCTTTCATTTAGTCAATCCAAACAGTAATGAACTAGGAATAGAATCATTCTATTTCAGATTCCCAGCTGCGCTGTATAGTCGGCGGATCCTATAATCCTTTATAGAGGTAATAAGGATTATAATTATATCGTGACCCATTGACCCAGCAAGCCGGACGCTAAGATCTTTAGCAGATATAGATGTAGAGAGGGAGGAAAATTTTGGTATATCTCAATATAATAAAAAATAATAAATATAACACAATAGATAAAATAAATATGTAATAAACACATTTCTTTAATTGTATTATTTATGTAATTGTATAGCCTATTATATGAATGTATATGATTAATTTAACTTCTAAATAAATTTATTGTATTATCTATGTGATCCACAAGCGTAATTCGGAGAATTCATTGGAATAAGAAGCGCTACTCTGGTTTAATTTGTTGGCTGTCTATTTGTCGGTATACTAGCACGCAACACTAAATAATTTTAATTATTTAATGGCAATGCTTTTAAAGTATTACTGTTGTCATATTATAAATCAAAAGAGAAATATTGTCCAAGGCTTCCTCCAAACTCAGTATAGTAATGAAGTATCAAAGTGAGGAAACCTTCACCTGTCATTATATGTCACTTTCGTTAACCATTTCCGCGTCAGTATACTAACGAAAGATAAATTGTTAATCTATTTAAAGGGTTAGAGGGTAAGAGTTAAGGAAAGGACAAAAATTAGTACCTAATTTTATTACAAATAAATGTGTGTATTAAAGGATGCGTTTTAATTGGCGTATAATGCGTGACTTCAAACTCTTTGTATTAAAAATCGTCCAAACGTCCATATACTATCGCTGGACAGACCCATGTGCGTCAAAATAGGTTAATATGAGCAAGTGATAAGTGAGATCTTCAACTTTTTATTTAAAGAAAAAATCACGAAATTTGCTTGAATACAAAATTTCTTTATAAACGAAAATCTTTAGTATTTTAAATATAAAGATTTTTTGATATTTTCATTATGCCACACTACGAAAAAAAAATACGTTCCTAAAATGGTGTCCTCTTGGATAGCTTGACTTGAATCTGAATGCAGAAAATTTGCACAAACTTGGGTATGAAACTTGAAGTCATTGTTCAAAATCTATTAAAGATCTTTTAAACATCCACATTTTCTGGGTTTCAATGATATCGCCCTTTAAAGGAATATTATTACACGACACTAACTGTTGTGTTTGCACTACACACTATTTTAAAATCCTATCAAGCTCTTTGCCTTCAGTTTTGATAACATTTCTCTTTCACTGCGTGGCAAATTTTCTGTCTTTATGTACTCCGACCGCGCTGCCAGCACAGTATGTGAAGGCTAGCAGCGTCTTTCGCGGGGAGCCCGGAGGAGTCGGGCCTGAGACTGCCGCGCATATTTGCCCTCGCTGTGTTGACTCTGGAGATAGATATCCGCGCACTGCAATCTCGGATAGACTGCGCGGCCACGCGAAATGGGAAATGGCGGCTGCGGCTCCCATGCGGGGGCGTGGCGGGGCTGGGCGGGGCGGGCGGGGCTGGGCGGGGCGGGCGGGCGGGGCGGGGCGGGCGGGCGGGGCTGGGGCGGGGCGGGGGCGGGGCGGGGGGGGGGGGCAGGGCCGAGGCGGTCTCCGGGATATCGAGGTTGCTCTTGTATGAGTGATTCTTGGCTCGAGCTCGCCCTGCCGTTCTGTGAAAATAGCAGTTGAAGCGCGATGTGTAAACAGTATTCATGTATTCGATTAGGAGCTGCTTCCATTTAGGGATTGTGGGTGGTTGTTAACGAATGGAGTTTAGATTCAATCACCAATTCCCATATCCGCAGACATCACTCCCAGAGTCGCAATATAGTGGGAAATGAAAAAGGGAGAGATGAGAGAAGAGGCTTGCTCGTGGCACAAAGCGATGTTGCCAGCCCTTCACCACCGAGGTCCGGGTTCGATTCCCGTCGAATCTCATGTGAAATTTGTATCAATATATATCCTTGCAGATCACTTTATTCTGGTTTTCTTAATACATTGTAAGAAGCTTCATTCGAAATCTTTTGAAGCATTTGTGTCAATAAATCAATGTAGTTTTATAGATTACATCTATCGTGTAAATATTTCATTTGACATGTTAAAAATTAATACATAAAATTTGAAAATTCATTTTTTTACGAATGTTGCGCTTGTTTCCTTTACTGTATTTACAATGTTCAAGCAAATATTATTTTTCGTTACTCTAGGTTTTTAATATAATGCTTTTTTTGTCCTGTATTCGGTGGTTCAAACGTAAAACTACAAATGCTTCAAAAAATCATACATTATCGTATTGCGGGTGACAGTTTCATAACATTATAATATTTCAACTTGCATTTTACTATTACAAGTTTTATTTGTGTCTATTTTTCCGCTTTGACTTCAGAAATTGTTCAGCAACGATCTTTGATGCAAGCGTGGATTCCGCAGTGTACGTTCAGATTCAAAGCTGAACAATAAGGGGAAAATTTGGGGGGGGGGGAACGAGTGGCGTGTCTTAGCCTGAGAGTTGATGTATTTGACAAACACTAGTGCAGGAGAGTTTTCCTTCCCATCACGGGTGAGATGTAAACCTCGAAGAGTTACAAGTGAAGCCAAATCTATATTTATAATTTACGTACAGTGGAAATATCTTTACGTAGATGTCTCTTTTAAAAATATAATAAATTTGTTGCACACGTGACTGTCTCTCAACACTTCCACTGATAAACTCAACAGTAATTCCAGCCTTGTAGTATATTATTGAGGGCAAGTAAATATATGTTCAATACAACAAAATTGTCTTTAAAGAGTAATAAAAAGTTGCATTTATTGTGCAGAATGAAAACTGGCGTATCTCAAAACTAAGATACAGCATTTCATACAACTTTGTATACGCATTCACACATTTATTTTAAAATATTTGAAATATTAGTATATCAACCTTCTCAGGATTCACTAGTAAATGAAAAACGTCACTATATTTGGCCAATTCTCTATTCAAAGCCGTTTGATTTAAAATGTATCATTGCTCTAAATTCATATTTTAATTAAAAATTAATTTACCACCTTTTATAACCAAGAAAAACTATGCGGTGCGTGATTTACGCAGAGTCAGAAAGCTTGTAGGAATGGTTTCTTTTCTGAACGCCTGTCTTTGATAATATACGAGTCGACAATCATGGTCGTGTTCTGGTAGCACACAACAACTACATCATCTACTAGGTAAAGTAATAAATGGTCTGTTCATAAATATCACAAGCAATGTTCGCGGATGTAAACGCCTACCAACAGTTAAATATCGTCAGCTGTGAGAGAAATAGAGCTTGTCAATGAAATCCAGCAAACCAACATAGCAAGGACAAGTTTCCTTTCATTGAGAAAAATTCAAACTAGGCATGATCCTAGGAATTAAATATTGTGGTTTGCAGCACTCGGCCTACAAAGATCACTTTAAAATCAGATTAAAAAACTAATTTCGGCAAATTGAAAGTAACATTGAAATGTACACTATTTGAACATTATTAATAAAAATATAACAATAACAATATTAATGGATAACATAAAAGCAGATTTTTTATTACACTGACTTACCTGTGTAAATGAAGATGTATTCAAGCTACACACGTGATTTAAAACATTGCTAATTCATATCTATGGACTAATATAGTCGAATGTATGGTTTGCCGATGTAGTTCAACTTTTAAACCCCGATCAAAAAATAAGTAGTATCTAAGAACGAAAAAGTCAAATATTGTAGTCGCACAAAGGTCTGGATACATGTCTTTGTCTTTGGTCCTGTAAATAAGCTAATGTATTAAGTTTTTGCTCGAAATGGGAGAGTAAACTATTGTTTTCTCCTTATTAGTCTCTACTGCTGTAACCTTACCCTTTGTGAAATTGCAGCATTGATAATTAAATAATTGTTTCTTTTAACACTTATATTTGCTTTCATATTTACATGTTTACATTTTCCATTGCTGGCAACATTTTTAAAATGGCCATAATGAAGCATGTAAAATCTTCATGTTATCGATTGACATTTATTTACCACAGCCGCCATGAAATATCGCATAAGTACTAGCCGACCTTACCTGGTGCTGAGATTTATCGGCTACGATAGCCCTTATGCAAAAGCAATGTGCACAAAACTGTTAAAAAAGTTTCTTGCTCACGGTTGTTGATAATTGCACAGTTTGCTGACCTACCCTTACGTAGCTGAAACTTTGAACTGCATTAGCAATAACCAGCATCTTATTCTCGGGAGAGAAATGTGAAACTTACAATGCAAACAAAATCGTAAATGATTTATGGCGCGGTAGAGCCTTTGATGTTCCGTCTCTCTGTCTCTCCGCTTTCTGTCCCTGTCTGTCTGCCTTTCTCTGTCTCTGTCTCTCTCTATCTCTCTGTGTCTCTCTCTGTCCCTGTCTCTCTCTGTTCACATTTAGTGGCAGATTCTGCATGTCTTTGAGCAGGTGGGATAATATCGAGAAGCACCGGACCAACAAAAATGTAATAGGATGTTCAAGAAGATCCCATCTTGTCAATTATAGTGTGAGAAACGTTTCTTTGATGCCAAAGGCCGCAAAATTTTAGATTTTAATGTCCTAGAGCACTTCGTTTAGGATTTATTTCACGATATACCAGATTAAAAAACGCTGCCGAGTGTTGCGGGTTGCATTTTAAATGAATATTTAGTTTTGTTCTATAGCGCCATCTACTGTGGTTACAACAAAATTAACAGCACATAACCTTCTGGTTGAAAATGATTTCCAATGAAGTTTTTCGAAAACTCAATAGATTCCTATGAAAAAGAGATTTAAATTTCACATTTACACTTGAGCTTAAACGATTTTTTCTTAAAAACCTTTTCTACATTTTCAACGAAAATTTTCATATAGGACGAGGTTTTACTCTTCTTTAATATACTAAAAGTAATCTATCGAATATACTATTAGGAAAGTGAAAATTAAGAAAACTTCAAAAAATGTATTTTGGGCGGTTGTAAATGGCAGCTGGCAAGAGGACGGAGCAAGACCGGCAGCTGGCAAGAACCCAGACCGAACAAATTTGAAAACTAAGTAGTTGGAGAAAGTATGTGCCATTATGTCGCTCCACAAGTTTATTTTGTATTATTGTCTAGATCCACACAGTTCTGTAAAGTGACTTTGTTGCTGTATCAGAAAAAATGTAATTAAAAAAAGATTTCTAAACAACTTTTCTGCGTTAAGATTTTTGAAAACGATAAAATGGAAAAGCGATTATATTTACATCTAATGTTAGCATATTTTGTTACAAATAGTTACATTCAATCCAGTACACACTCCATCCAACATTGCAAACATGAAAGAAGTCCTGTACTTAATTTTCGTGTCAAATATGTTATACTTTTATTTTGTGCCAAAAAATAGTTCATCGGTCCAACGAAATAAAATTGCCTTCTATGTCTAGTGTCATATTACTTAAAAGGTCACTTGAAACACTCCAAGCTCACTAACATGTGAAGCTTTTTGACTTATAAAGCAGTGCGAATATTTTCCTTTGATCTTTGATGTTCTCTTTGACGTCCAGGGCAGACTATTAACACGCTTCACAGAAAGCCCTGAAAGCCTCACAGAACGTTGCGATACGACCCCGTTGGCCGCCTACCTTCGCTTACAGAAAGCCACGAATGAATGCACAAGAGCGTTCCGTGCCAATCTCTGAAACCCTTGCAGGCTCTCATTTTGTCTTCTGATCTTTCCTCAACGTCCACTTCTGCTGGCTTTTTTTCAATGCAGCCGCCATTTTTAATTATAACTCGTTGATTAACACTACATAACTAGGTGTATCACATTAAATTATTGGTAAATATTATGGAAATTATTTTAATTATTTATTTACTTTTATTTATTTTTATTTTACGTCAAAAAACAGTTAAAAGCTGCGTATAACGTGTTATGGGGAAAAGTGAATTGTGTGCACATTTTCAAAAATCTGTGATCCCTACACTAAATTGTGGGAATTCTGATTTGGTGTTGTTGACGTTCTTATAAGACGAAATAAAAGAGGTCATCTTCGTCAACATATTAGTCTAATATGTTGACGAATAACAACATCTAATATGTTGACGAAGATGACCTCTTTTATTTCTTCCCTACACTAAGTCATATTCTAGTACCTTTCTCTGCAATAGGATAGTATTTTTGTATGTAACATTTATATTTTAGTTATTGTGTTTATTCATGAAGCGGAATACGAGTCATAGCCCTCTTATCTAGTCTATCCCTCTTATCTTCTTTAGCACAGACCAATTTCACAAATACTTCGCGACGGAATTAGTGAATGATCTGATATATTTCGGTGTAATTGGACATAAATGTAGATTTAAACAAACAGCCAGCACATAATAATAGTTTCAGAACTTACTTATTATTTAAGAAGGTTCTTTTACGCTATCAGAAATTCCGAAATAGTGAATATTTCTCGTCATCTGGGACAGTGAGTATTAGGATTTCTGTATCTTGTAATGTAAATGTGTAATGTATAATGTATATGTATAATACTGTTGTATAAATGTTTATATTGCAATAATCCCTCTCTACCCCAATCGATGTTGACCCGGCTAGCCTTGAGGAAGGGGTGTTATTATTATTATTATTATTATTATTATTATTATTATTATTATTATTATTATTATTATTATTATTATTATCATACCTTTCTGGCGTTTTGGAAAATTGGAAGCAACAAAGTATAATATACACATGTATTGCCAATAACATAATTTTCATACACTTCGGATTCATACGAATACATTTTGGTGAAACTTTCGAGAGAAGCAAACATCACTTGCCGCAAACTAGAGTTTCATATTAGAATCTAGTTTTATTTGTACTATTCATTTAATATATTAAATTGAGTAAAATTCATTTTTGCTGTATGTTATAACCACAGTATGCAGCGACGTAGCAATGAACGCTAAACACGAAGCCTTACGTAAATCTGCAAAATTTGTAGAAAGCTCGAATTATTGTTCGCACAGCTTAGAACTTGTGCTGATTGGGGCGGTGCCCCTCTGGTGGGAGATACCTGGTTGAGGAAAACCCCGCTAGCCGACGGTAGATCTCGCCATCCGGCGGGGGCAGATGACCGCCATCTCCCGAGGAAATAGCATGCACTACACTTACGAAACTAATGGTTTGGTTGTCGCGCCTGGAATCACTAACCAACCATCCAACCAACGACAACATCCCAAAACTCACGTGACTTTGAATGGCTCCTTCCTAAACCGTTGTCTTTACCCGAGTGATTAAAACAACGGACGGCGACGCATGTCGTGGAAGAGGACCTCCTGCCACCGGATGAAGCGCGGGTCGATTCGACGCGCCGCAGATGCTCCCGAACTGTCACTTGAGTGTTCGTGACGCGAATCCACGACAACTTGGCGGAGCACCATTGAGACCGCTGAGACAACACTCGTGTGAAATAATTCAGAGTTTCATCAATAATTTGCTGTGGTTTCGCTTCTACCGCAGAGTATTTTCTGACCATGGCCTAAATATGATTAATTACTCGAAAAGGATGCTGAAACATTATATTAGAAATGTACAGGAGCGTGCGAGTTGTACTGGATGATTGCGGATAGAGTTCCCTCATCTCGCTATGTTTAAGCAACATAAAGTGACGGTGTTATGGTTTGGTTTTTCCGTGTTTCCGGGCGTGTCAACTGCTTTGGGCATTAGTCCCGTTAGTGTAGTGCAGGTCTTTTCCTCGGGAGATAGTGGTGATCTTTCCCCGCAGGATGGTGAGATCCGGTGCCGACCTACCGTCGGCTAGTGGGGTTTCCCCCTAACCAGGACTCTCCCATTAACGGGGCACCGCCCCAGTAGGGACAAGGTCTAAGCTCCCGACCGGTCTCCCGGAATATGTGATAGTGTGGTGCATGTTAGTGTAAGTGAGTGTGTAAGAGGAGAGGATAGGACAAGGAAGAGGAAGGACAGAACGCGCGCGGTCCGTGGCCCGTTTGTTAGGGTACTACCCCGGCATTCGCCTGGTGTTGATCGGAGAAACCACGGAAAACTACCGATCAGAGCAGCCGGCCGCTAGAATTCTCCTCCAGGCAGCGACTGAATTCGACCTAGCTGAAAAGTTAGTGTCGAAAATCCTCCCGCCGTCAGGACTCGAATCTAGGACCTCCCGGTCAGAAGCGCTGCAGGGACATCAGTTGATGCACTGAGCTACTGCTACCGGTATTGTACATAGGCAATTATTAATAAAAATATTGATAAAAAAGGAAATAATTATGAATACATAACTATTAGTGCTACAGAATGGCACATACTTTCTCGTATTAGTTTACTATTCTCTTTGGTCTGGGCTAGATAATCCGGCTTGTCACATGCTCTATCCATCTGCCACCTATCTCCGTCTAAAGACCTTTTTTTTAAAAAAAAATTTCTCAATTCTTCGGTTTCCTAATAGTAGAACTGAAATATTACTTTAAGAATATTAAAGAAGAGTAAAACCTCATCCTGAATGACAATATTCATTAAAAAAATTTAGATCCGTGTTTAAGAAAATATCCTGTAAGCGTTACTAAAACTGCGAAGTTGAAGCTCTTTTTCACATACAATTTTTGAGTTTCGAAAAACTTTATGTAAAGTCATCTAAAGCATTTTAACTCACTAATGTAATAGTGTTCACAAATTGCTGGAAATGCGCGTATTAACGGCGTGAGAGATATTTTAAAAAATACATTTGTGTAATTTCTTAAAAAAAACAAAATAAAACACAAAAATGAATTTTATGTCATAATGAACAGTTCAATTAGCACTACCCGTTGGAAACGTTATAAGATAAACTTTGGAGCCGTTTTTGAGAAAATGGCATTTGAGCTTAGTCTTGAGGTTCCTTTGCACAGATTCAAGATCTTCATCTTGAAGTCCGCGCAGCGCGGTGGTGCATTGAAGGACAAAGGAGCCGCCCTCTACTTTCCTTTCTGTGTAGTATCTATTCTGTGCTCGCGTCATATGTTATACAACTCGCGCAACTTTTCTTGAACGATGGATTGAAAAAATGCGGGCGGGGTGGGGGTATGCGTTACAAAGTCGGCCACTAGAGTATTTACAATAATGCTAACCTCTGGAAAATCGAAGTCAAACCAGTTACGTGTGCGGCCAGGTCATTCCGCTAGATAAGCAACAAAAGGGACAGTAGATGGGAGTTTTAGGAGCCTCCCTTGAAGGACCTCAAACTGCCTCAGCCATTTCTTTATATAATGGTAATAAATCTGAACAGAAGTTCTCGACTATGAAAGCAAATAACTTGTTTCGCGCCAACAAAATTTTAATGCTTGGAATGTTGTCATCAGTGCTCGTTACGAGCTTTTGCCTTCAACTGTTTATTGCTCAAGAGAGGGGGAAGGAAGGTCATTGTTCAAGAAAAATTGCGCGAGTAGTATGCATTCACAGGTCGACTGATTGGCTGTTTCTGCCGACCGTGAAGAAACAAACAGCGCATCTAGGAGTTGAGGTGTGAACTAAGCCCGACGCACTCTAGTAGGCGAGCTCGGATTTAAACTGAAAAGCAGTGGTAGATTTTGATGTTTTACGCAGGTTTGGGATCAATGTAGCGCAGTCAATAAGTATTTTTTTGTATACCAGCATTATAAACAACCCTTTTCCATTAGCAAAATCGTTCATAATATGGCTATTATGGCACGAATCATTAAGTCATCGCTATTTCTGCACGAAATATGAGTCATCACTGACATAATAGTCACAGCCCTCATTTATCATCAGTTATGGAGTATAAAAAGTGGTACCATGTAAATAGATTGTGTTTGCAGTAAAATCAAATATATTGTGAAAATCTTGCCTTTTAAAAACGAATTTATTAACTTATTACTACTTTAAAATTACATGTTGTTATTCGGTAATATTTAACTACAATAACAAAGAACATCAAATTATTTTTTATGAATATAAATATTAATGGTACAATTGGATAAATTTGTCAAAGACACTCCAAAAGATGTATTTAATTCCAAAGTGCTTATTTTTTCTTTAGTTTCTGCACTAACCATTTCATTGACGTCGAAAACCCTTTAGCGATGTATCGAAACCGATGTATTATGTTTTTGTAAAATTTGCCATCATTAGCCCGAGATGTATCGATGTTTTGGTAATATTTGCCATCATTAGCCCGAGATGCATCGATGTTTTGGTAATATTTGCCATCATTAGCCCGAGATGTATCGATGTTTTGGTAATATTTGCCATCGTCCGATGTTTTGTAATATTTGCCATCATCAGCCCGAGATACCGATGTTTTGGTAATATTTGCCATCGTTTTCCCGAGATGTATCGATGTTTAGGTACTATTTGCCACCGTTAGCCCCAGGCGGCGGAGGCGGCCGCGTCAGCCTGACGTCGCTGAGCGGCGTCCGCGCCCGGCTGGGACGGACAGGGCCGGGCGCACGAGGCGCCGCGGCGGACAGGGCGACGCGCATAAATCAATTGGCAAACCAGCGGATTCTGCGCGAGGGAAAGAAACAAATGTTCTACCTCCGGGTGGAGGGAATATGTCGGGCACACGTTCGTGTCGGGTCGACCTGGGGTGTCGGGGTGGTGAGAGCAGTATGATGGGTTGCGGGTTCGAATGTTGAATTTTTTGCGTCTTTCTCTTACACCTGCGCCGTAGACACAGATTGGTTGGTAGCTTGGTTAGTGATTTCGAGAGCGTCATCTGTTTAGGTCGTTAGTCCCGTAAGTGTGGTGCATGTTTTTCCTCAGGAGATAGATCTTTCCCTGCTGGAGGGCGAGATCCGGCGCCAATCTACCGTCCGCTAGCGGGGGTTCCCCCTAACCGCGGGGCTACTACGGAGAGTACAGCAGGCCGTGGCGCAGGTGCTCTCGATAGAGTAAAATCTTTCGTACTTTGTTTTAATTTTTAACTTTATTTTAATTATGACACTATAAGAGTATGTAAATATGCTGCTTACCTCCAAATTCTGTGGTTGCTCGTATCTTCAGCCACCATTAACGATGGTGGATAACATAATGTTGACACCACTTTTCCGCTATCCCGGGACGATATTTTTACGTTTTGGTTATAAAAGGCAATGAAGTTTGATTAAAAAATTGTCATGCTATTTTTATAAATCTCCCACCATTGTTTCTTAACTCTTTAAAAAACTGAATGTTATGCTTTGTGTTGGATGTTCCCTTAAAATGTTTAGACTTTATTATAACGCGTTTTACGTAATATAAATTTATGGAATAAATTGAAAAAATTGTTAAAATATTAATTTTTTCCAATACGTATTCAGTTCACTTTATTTCAAAATGAATACTGTTGCTCAAAAGGTCAAGAGAAGTTTCAAATTTTACATTAACTTTCATTTTTTGAACATTAAAAGACGGACCAGAAATAGCGGATATAAGAGTGACAACATATTACCATCCGCCATTAAAGATGGCGGCTCAAGAGAAGCCCGACTGCAACATTAGGTGGCACTCTTAAACATTCTCTAAAGAGCGATAATTAAGAATCAGAAGAGAAAAAAACGGCGTACGAATGGATTCTCCGACCTCGTCGCCCCGGGGCGGTGGGGGCAGCGCGGGGCGTGGGCGGGGGGGGGCGGCAGGCGCAGGCCGCATTCGATCGCGAGGCCCCCGTCTTTCCGGGGGAAGGGGCCGGGGCCGAGCGAAAGCGTCGCCGGGCGGGGGGAGAAAGGGCTGGCCGAGGTGGGGCGGCGAGGAGTCGGAAAACGGCCGAGGAATCGCTCGGCAACGGCGGGGGCGGCGGGCGGGCGATCGCGAAAGGAAAGGAAAAGGCTTCCGGTGAAAGGAGCAATGCATGTCGGAAGATGTAGTTGGATTTATAATGTAAGGGATGGCCATTGTTATGATGGTGAAAGAAGATAAATCGGATGGTCGATTGTAAATGTACGTTATGAAAATGTAAAATGGCGATTCTTGATCGCACATGGCGTTGTGAAGCAGATACATGAGAGTGAGTAAACATGTCACAACGTAAGTACTACTCTAAATAAAATAAGTCAAATAGTGCTGTGAATATGCCACAGTGCAAATAACACCATAAAAATAAGTCAGATAAGGAAAATATGGCTGTTAAAATTGGCAGGTTGGAGAGAAAGTTCTGAAATGGGAGGTCACAACAGTACGTACTAAGGATAAACATTCTCGACAGGATTTAGAGGCGACTATAGGTAGAAGTGGTCTTATGTAAGGTAAGAAACGAACACAAAACGAGGTTAAGAAATAAGTAACGGATGAATTACAACTTATGGTAAATTTTGCAACATAAATTATTTATCTATTATAATTTATATTTGCTAACGAAATTCACACGATTATGGCATTTTTCATACCGGAGAGCGACATAAAAAAAGAATCTTTTAAAATAAAACTTATCTATTATAATTTATATTTGTACACGAAATTCCAACGTTATGCCATTTTCTACTACCGGGAGAGCGACATCACAAAAATAGTGAAACGAATGTAGCTGAGAGTATGAGAATAGCTGAAATAGTACGGTTAGCTATGTTATTCTTCGAGCAGCCGTCGTAAGTGCTGGGCGGAAGTTGGAAGAAATGGTTATAATGGCGGGGAGGGAGGCAGAGAGATGGTGGGACCAGATTTATAAAAGAGCTCGATTGAGCTTGTATTTTCAATTCTAGAAGGCTAGCAATGTCAGGAGGTACGAAGGAAAAGGCAGCAATTGCGAAGAGGGGACGATTCCGTTGGCAATGGGGGCTCGAAACGACAAAGAGGAGCAGCTTTAGTGATTCCGGCCGAGCAATGTGAACGAATCCCTAGAGGTCAGCAAAGTGAATGTGGTCAGCAGAGGCGAAAGTGACCAGTCAGCGTCAACTGCAATTGCAATTGCCTAACTGCAGGACTTGCACGTCAACTGTAGGATCTCAAAAGTCATTGTCTCTGTTCTGCTGTGCACCTACTGGATGGTCCTGCTACTCCCAGAATTATAAATTTCAGTAACACCAGTAGAAGGAACGCAGGAGTTTGTTCAAACTGATTTTCACTGATTTTGAAATTGGTGATATTTTTATTATAAGTTAAAATAATGTTGGAAACCGTAATAACCAATCACACAGTTGGGTGAAAAGACTTTCTTTATGGCTGGCGTCCATTGAGAACAATCCAAACAAAAGAGTTATAGCTACAGATAACGTGTGAGTACTCCTGACAAGGGACCTTTCAATAGGTAGAGATCCAAACCTGGGCTCATTTTTATATATATATATATATATATATATATATATATATATATATATATATATATATATATATATGCTGTGAAAAAATACTGTCATAACGCACTGGAAGTTATTGAAAAAAAAATACCAAAATTCCACACTTTTCACAAGGGAAACGGTCGATTCCGCGGGAGTTGTGTAGCCCTGCCTATCGTGAGAGAACAAGCACTCCTGAGGGCACGACTCGCAATTCAGAGCAGCTGATGACATGGCCCCGCCCCTGACGAGACCGCAAAGCCGCGCTCGCAGCGCCTGTTCTTCTGAGCAGTAGTTCTTCGCCCTTGAGAAACAGAAACCCGATATAATTGGTTTAGTGGTGCGTATAGTTCACATTTACATAATTCCAATGATTGAAATGACCTAACTCTCCGCCCCTTCTTTCTTTCTTTCTTTTTTTCTTTCTTTCTTTCTTTCTTTCTTTCTTCCTTTCTTCCTTTAATTATTCCCTTTTCATTTCTTAAGATGTTTTTAAATTATGTAACTCTTAATTCTAATTTTGTTTATATTTTTCTTGTATCAGAAAATTGATGATGATGGCTAAGCCATCGAAAGGTGCTATTATTGAAATAAATAGTATTGTTGACAATGACAACGCCTTCAATCATTTAAATTAACCCGATATAATGCCAAAGTGTGCCCCCGACATGTAAGTAGAGTTAACATTGTTTGCCCACCTTCGATTATTTTTGAAACAGTCCCATCGATATATGATGTTTCAGCTGAAGGCGTTTGTAGTACATTCCAGTTAAGTCATTTTGATCATTAAACATGCTGGTGTCACTTGACGAATTAGCTCGAAACGACAATACGGATCGTTCAACAAGACGGATCTGGACGACTCGAAGCCAATAATTGGTTAATTTATTTTATTGTAATTAGTGAACTGATCTTCGTCTTTGGAGCCGCACAAAGCAGCTTTTACGAATACACCGCATAATTAGAAGTTTTTTTGATGGAGCTCGATTTTTGCCGAAACGGCAACATTTTTTAAAATTAAATCTAAATACAACACTAGATATTTAAAAATTAAAATTGAATTGAAATTATTGAGCTCTATAATCGTAATTTTTAATGATAAATATAATCGATTTAATTGTGTTTAATAATCGTATAAAATAATGGATTGTCGTACAAACTGCGATTAATCTCTAGTAACTAATTGACGTACAAACAAAATAAATCTACAGATTTAGTGCCCCGGGACACAATATCGCCCAAAATGAACTACGGTTTCCGCCCAGCAGAGTATCAAACATAATCGATAAGTAAAGATCCTAGTGAGCAATGACAGTACGAAATGACTCGTTCGTTGCAGGAAGGTTTGTCCATAGCGTTAGCGAAAACATGGCCAAAACTTACCAAACTATTTTTTTCAGTAACTTACAGTGTACGGCGGGAGTTAATTTTATCTCAGCACATACAAATAGTGAATATTCAATAAAAAAAGGAAACCTTTTCCTTGTGAGAAAAGGTATTTTTTACAATAATATTTTTTATAATAACATGATGTTGCTAAATGTATTAAACAATACACGGTCAATATAACAAATAAGCTATCGCCTCAGTTTAAAATCTCTAATCAAGTCTTACATTGGCTCTACATTAACATAATGACGTTAATAACTAGAATATCATTTCTGCTACAGTCCCTGTCATTGATATTTTCACAAATCTTAAAACCGCTATCAAGTACCCTACATTCAAAACCCTACGTTTTTCTTCTGAGCGAGGATATTCCACGCGCAGAACATTTTGCGAACTGACCTCAGCGGCTACATGTCTGTGCAGCTTCATTGTCCGGGTGGCCCTTCGTTTCGAGTCTCAACGGAATTCCGACACTAACCACACAGCTAGGTCGAATTCAGCCATGTCGGGAGGAGAATTGTATCGGTTCTCTGATCGACAGTTTTCCGTGGTGTCTCCGATCAATACTACACACACACACTTATACTAACATGCAATACACTACCACATGTTCCGGGAGACCGGTCGGGAGCTTAGAGCTTGACCCGGCTAGGGCGGTGCCCCGCTGGTGGGAGAGTCCTGCTTAGGGGAAATCCCCACCAGCCGACGGTAGGTTGGCGCCGGATCTCGCCATCCAGCGGGGGAAGATCACCGCCATCTCCGAGGAAAAATCATGCACTACATTTATGGGACTAATGACCTCAGTAACTGCCGCGCCCGGAATCACTAGCAATCAATCAATGAAACAAACAAACAACCCGCCCGAAGAGCCACCTAGCTGCCTCCCGTCCGGCGGGAGGCACCTCTTTGGGTCAGGGGATGGCGCTGCCCACCCCCACACGACTCGCAACGGCTGAGGTGGCTCAGGGCATCCGCTCACGGCACTGCACTACCTCGGACCAGGAGGTCCCACGGTTCGATTGCGCCGTTTCTAGCATGCATAGAATGTATTATTTACTCGGTTCAAAAGATACTTAATCAGCAATAAACCGGTGGGTTAATTCTGTATAGTTGGGTACAGATTTGTGGTAAATTTTATGCCTGTATGTATATAGAAGGTCGTTTTTTATGTCTTAATTGTAAGATCCGATTATTTCGACTTTTGACAACCTCAAGTAATCCTAGCCCAGTTTTTGTGTATTATCCATGCCTTGGTGTAAGGAAGACATGTGGTGACTATGACGAATTCTCATCACCATACTTGTCCTCCCTCGACTTTTATTTCGTCATACAGCAGTAGAAAGGCAGGCGATTAATTATAAAGCTACAGCTCTAAATGGCGGATAAAAAACAACATTGACAAATCGCAAGCTAGGTTTGATTGAGGTTTAGCGGCTCCTCAATGGCTCAAACCTCAATGGCTGTAATGTCTTGACCAAAAAGTGCTATTCCAGTAATATATTTTATAGTCTCTTAGATCAAAAACTAACATGGTCATCTCATATTCAGGCACAAGCTAATCAAACTTACATCAAAAGTTCAAAATTATATCTGTTAATACATTTCAAATATTCCATTAAAATATAATGTGTTACACTAATTGTGGGAGTTCTGATGTGTTGTTGTCGACGTTCTTATGAGAAGAAATAAAAGAGTTCATCTTCGTTAACATATTATTTTTATTAAGATAGCCGGCTTTCGACGTTTGGAGGCGACGTTATTTTGGAGGCACAGTCTACCGACTTTTGCCGAAAGCAGCGAGACTGACGATGACGGCAAAGCCGTCGAAAGCCGGCTATCTTAATAAAACTAATATGTGTTACACTAATTTATAAATTAATAATACAACCTTCTCTGACATACCTGCCCTATCTGGTGCAACGCTCCCCCAATCCACTTGAAAAGATTACAAGTAATAGGAAATAAATGTCTCTAGAGAAATATTAAAACTCATTGGTTTATTCCAATCACGCAAATTCATGATAAATTGCAAATTGAACTTCTTGAACAGTACATCAAAAATCTAACCACAAATTTCTCCAATTTCTCAGCGTCACCTTGCACTAATACATTCAAATTAGGGAAAATAAAAAAAATCTTGTACGTCCATGATATCCGAAAGATATGTGTCGCGCACAATGAATATTTAATGAACTCGCCAATTAAAATTATTAATAAAATTAAAATAACTGAAATATTAAAATCAAAATTACGTAGCTCATTTACTTCATGAATGAAAGTTACCAGCTTGCCTGATGACTGCAGGATCGTTCCAAAATGGTACGAAATATTATACTGAAACTCTCTGTAAAATATGAATGTTGATCAAGAAGAATAAAGATTTGAAAAAACTATTTATTTATTTATTTTACGTCAAAAAACAGTTAAAAACTGCGTATGACGTGCTATGGGGAAAAGTGAATTGTGTGCACATTTTCAAAATTCTGTGATCCCTACACTAAGTCATATACTACTTAAATTTTGAATTTTGAAAGGGAGAAAAAAAACAAAAAAACTTCCATGTAATAAATCTATTTTCAAGGATAAATAAGCAATAAATTTTGAATTTTGAAAGGGAGGAAAAAAACAAAAAAACTATACTTTTTCCCCGACCTGGAATCGAAACCGAGATTGCACCGCGGAAAGCTAGCGCCCTGCCCTTCAGCCATTCGACGGGTGGGGATAATTTTAAATTAAAACATTAAAATTATTTCTCTTGTTTTGTTGCAGGTGAGACTTAGACGCTGGTGATAATGTATCCGCTGCTTATTAGGTATGAACAAGTCATTATTTAGTAGTAATTAGACATCGGATGTTTAGGAACTAAAATATTCTCTTTTAGGCGCCTAAAAAGGTACTGAAAAAGTCAAGAACAAGGAGAAAAAAGGCACTGTCGTAAGTTACATACACAATAAAATGAAAAATTGTTGTAATTTTATCTATATTATTTTTAAACTTAAATGTACAAAATAAGTATGTACATTTCATGTAAAACTAGATTTACATATTTATATCTATATTATACATTTTATTCTTAATAATTAGTATTGTAATATGTTATATTATCAGTACCTTTCCAAGGATCACAATTTCAAATTTGCGACGATTGGGAGACTAAATCAGGTTGAATGCGGAGAAAGATCTTTCAACATCTACTGATATATCTGGCATATATTTTAGAAGTCCAACATTAGCAACACTGAAACTTTCTGCGAATTTACATTTATTGACACTTAAAATTTCGACGGTTTCGTGGTAAAATAGGGAAATGGAGAAAAATCTGTTAGGGTATATAATAAAATAAAAATAATACGTAAAAGGCAAAAAAAGTTCAATAATTCTAAAAATAAGTATTTAGGCAAAAAAGACATTTATGCTTTAAAAAAAAAAATAATTTAAAACTTCGTCATAAGTCATTATTTGTCTTAAAAAGACTTTCCCTAAACATCCGATGACTTAGTAATTATTTAAACGTAATGATTGCTTTGAAAATTTGTAATTTAAAATTTACTTATGTAACCTTCTAAACACATTTGCCATTATCTCTTCCTAAACAAACCAATTGTTGAGTCACCACATCTCTTCCTCATGTGGTAGAAAACGTACAATGCTATTTTGGTATAATTTTCGATCGGTTGAAATTATGTAATTACTCTTGCATTGAACTCCTGTCACACATTCATCGTTGGGCATCGTAAAATCCTTCTGCAAAGCGACAATATTTGATAATTCAGAATGTAATAAGCGAACTTTAAATTTTTTGTATGGCTAAGATATTATTGCCTTTGTATGTCGATATTATTAAATTTTATAGTTCATAGTTTAAAACGGTATGAAACTCATAAATCGTTCTAAAATGAAAAATGTAATGAAGCGCGCAAATAAAACTCCCCAATTGTGGGTCTTTTTATAGTCAACGTTGAAGACATGCGAATAAAAAATTCAATTCAATCTATCCCGTTCCCATGTATGAATTAACAGTGGCAATGAGCTGGTTTCCGTAATTGTGCAGTGACGAGGACACATGAAGCAAAACAAAGGCAGAAATCGCTGCGACACAAGCGTCGCCCATGTAATGATATTTCCACTTCATCAACCCAGAGTTAAATTTGTGGAAACGATTCCTTTGTGCACTCGCTGCAATGGAAATCGATATCATCTGCGGCTGAATTCTGTGTAAATTATGTCTGTTTGCATTCCTGCCTTATTAAAACTTGGATGCATGAGCAAACCGAGAATATCTGATGTCTCAACATTTTGTAACTGTCTGCCGGGGCCGTTCGTTTAAATTTTACGGGACCTTCCCAATCGTGAATCCACGTTTTCTATTCGTACATCATATCCACTTGAATTCAGGGCTAGCTCTAGACTTGTGCCGGTCGGGAAATCGTCCGACGCCCAGAAACTCACGAGATACACGAAATAACAATATCAGAAAAAATAATTCTAAAAAATATCACGACATTGAAAGTGGGGGTAAAATATTTAAAATTATAGTTGAATGTTATATATGAAATAATAGTGTAAATTAATCTATATTAATAAAATTGGAATGTCTGTCTCACTGATTTTAAAACGACTGCTTTCTTATAAGCTCATGGATATTTACATTAAGTAAAAACCCATTCAATCGTTTTAATATATTTCACGGTCTAATCTCGAGAACTGGTAAACCGATTTTGCAGGTTTTGCACTAAAATACAGAATATTGTCATGATAAATTGGCCGACTACTTTTTATAATTACTTTTCATTATATAAAGAATGTTTTTATACAAATCTACAGTTCGTGTCAGTCATTACAAAATTTCGTACACTTGATCTGCGAAACAAGTGAAATGCGGCTGTCTACATGAGATTCCGCAAAATAATCATCCCTCTTTTCCACTCCTTAAATTGCAAACCCTTTCCACTTTCTGCGAAGATCTAGAAATTGGCGAGGAACTCCACCGAAGAGGATAAGAAGTTTACTAAGTGCATTTGCACTACTAAATTGGGTTCAGAATAATTGCAGTTGCGACGAGAAGTGCAAGGCTCGAGTGCGGAATGGGTAGAGCGAGACGAGATGGATCGGGGTGGGGGCGGAGAGGGGGGGAGGTAGAATTGGGTGAGGGGAAATATATTTATTACTCATACTGATTAATTCTCTATTACGATTTGCTGTATTTTTCTTTCAGCTTGCTACCTAGCGAACATCATTAAATTATACACCAAATTGTTATATTCAGTCACGTCTTGTGAGAGGAATGTAAAGAACTCAATTCGAAGAACAAAAGTACATCCTATCTTTGAAGGTATTAATACTATGTAGGTTGAATAACGAACCATGTAGTATCAATTTTTTGCTTACAGGATGTATAAAGTCCCCAGACTGCATTACAATTCAGAGACTATGTGTTTTATTGATTTACAGTTACTCTGTTTCTCCAAGTACATTTGCGTGTTTCGGGTTTAAATTTCTAAATCACCTGCTCAAAAGGAATGGTTGTGATTCTGCCCTAAATTTATTGTCTTCATAATACTGAGAAAGGACCACTAAGTTCATAAATCAGAATTGCATTTATTACAAGAGAATTAACACAGACTATACGGTAATCTCTGCGCATTAATCTTGGTAGAAAATGGTTGAGAATGAGGAGAAAGGAGTCAGGGGGATATTGCAACGGGAAACGCCGTATAATGACCTTATAGTGCTTTAGTACGAACTTGAGCCTGCCCTATGTTAGAGCACTACGGAGGCTTAATACGCACGTAAGTATTGACTGTGAACACATCATAACTTTTATCTCACAGGAAATAAACTTGTTTTAAATCTCTTGAGATTTAAATGACCATCTTTATATACCATTTAGAATCTCTAGTAACTAGAAACACATCACTTTAGAGGGCAAAAGCTTATCATTCCTACTTCAATGAAACATTATTAGCACAAGAAGCATTGGGAAGGAACAGAAGGCCCAGTGTTGGCAAATTCATATGCAGTTGTATTTTTCCTGATCAAGTTGTCGTGGAAAATATTTTTAAAATGACAACAAAATGCACATTTTATCTTTCGGAGTTGAAAATATCTATCTGCGGGGTTGAAGATATGCAATTGAATCGGACGGCTGTCAGATAACAGACTAACGGTGTAGATAATCGTGACGGAAAGAAAAGGGTAGAAAAACTTACCGATAGATCGGAAAACGGATAAGCAAACTGGGAAAGATGTACAATGTTAAATAGGAAGACCCAGTTTTACTGCAGATTCGGACTCCACTGGAAAAAAATACGTAACTTTTATCTGTAACATTTTTTTCCGTTTCATGATAAATAGCGATGTTATTGACAAAAATCAAAATAAAGAAGAAAGTTAAAAAGCTAGTTTTTCCTGACAATTACATATCAAATCGAAAAGTTAAAAAGTATGTTTGAATAATTTGCAAGACGCAACTCAATGCTACCAAACTTCGCAGTGTGATTTCCAAACATTATAAAAGAAACCTACTTTTAGCGTGACTCCAAAAAAATCAACGATATCAATTCTTTCGACAATTGTCAACATTTTCGGTTTTTATGTGATAATGTTGATAGTTCAAATTACGATAGTAGAGTGACAACTGAGGACGCTGTGCTGATTTTTATAAAACTGTGGTTCATTAAACGGTCAGAGTAGCCGCTGTTGACGGCAGTTCTCCTTCTTCCATTCTCGAAAGAGAAGAGGGCTGTCATTTGAAAAAAAGCACACTTCCTGAGGTACCAGAACGACGTTCCGCCGCGTTCTGCCAGAAAATGGTTTGGTTTGGCTTTTTCGTGTTTCCGGGCGCGTCAACTGCTTTGGTCATTAGTCCCGTTAGTGTAGTGCATGCTAAGCTCCCGACCGGTCTCCCTGAATATGTGATAGTGTAGTGCATGTTAGTGTGTGTGTGTGTGTGTAAGGTGGAGAGGATAGGACAAAGAAGAGGAAGGAAAGATCGCGCAGGGTCCGTGGCCCGTTTGGTAGGGTACTGCTCCGGCATTCGCCTGGTGTTGATCGGAGAAACCACGGAAAACTACCGATCAGAGCAGCCGGGCGCTAGAATTCTTCTCCAGGCAGCGACTGAATTCGACGTAGCTGGGAAGCTAGTGCCGAAAAACCTGCCGCCGTCAGGACTCGAACCTAGGACCTCCCGGTCAGAGGCTCTGCATTGTCATCAGTTGATGCACTGAGCTACCGCTCCCGGTTCTACCAGAAATCAAACCCTGTGTATATAAGGTCCAATTTTCTCCGGAGATAAGTTGCCTCATAATCACCAAAATCGGCAGTGAATCACTGATATTTGAGGGAAATTACCGTGCGATTTGTTTGGAATAATATGTTAATAAAGCTAATTTCACACATGTAAATAAAATATACATACCTTTCTTTCTAAATTTCCGACACCTGATTTAACTCACAATAATTATTCTTCGTGATTGTCAAAGAATTCATCCCTATTCGACCAGAGGTTGGGTTAAAAAATAGTGTTAATATTATATGTATTACACCAAGTGCCCATGTCTATTAAAAATTATCAACGAACCTTAAAAATGTCTAGAGCTACAAACCTATTTCGTGTGTTGTGTATCTGAAAGTGGCAAAATTATTTTTGGTTTTCTCAAAGAAGGTAATAAATATCCTAAATCTGTTTGTGGCAATATTAAAATTCAGCACAGTCGACCTGCAAAAGAACCAATTCCGGCAGAGCTTAACTCAGGTCGCCAGCATGTCTCTGAAGCGACTCTGTTTAGGAGGTCCTAGGTTTTCAGTCCCGACGGTAACGAAGCAACGACTGTACATAAGCAGCTAGGTCGAATTCAGCCGCTGTCTGGAGGAGAATTCTGGAACTCTGCTGCTCTGATTGATAGTTTTCCGTGAGTATTCGATCAACACCAGGTGAATGCCGGAGCAGTGCCCCGGCGCCGGATTTCATTGCCCAGTGGGGGAGAACACCAGCACTTCTCAGGGAAAACTTTCCCTACAGTCATGGCACTAATGCTATAGCTTTTAGCCGAATCTGGCCATCCAGTGGGGGAAGACCACCGCCACATTCCAAGCAAAAAACACGCATTACACTTACGGGACTAATGACCGTAGTAGTTGACGCGCCCGGAATCACTAACAAACAATCCAGAAACTTCAATCAAAGGGTCATCTTAGCAGAATACGTTTCATATACAGGCCATTTTGAACTGCCGCGTCTCGTATCTAACAGAACAACTTCCATCTTCATAGGATGGAAGCCCATCACTGGTTTGCATGGAGGCTAATTTCGTTCCCGGCCAACCCATGTAGAATGTGTGGTGGATAAAACGAGCTTTCGGCATGTTTATCCGGTTTACGTTCTCTCCATACGTCTTCTTCTCATTACACCATTCTGCATCATTCTCCAACACCATTCACGTCATCATAATCGCTAACGTCTTACTTCTTAGAAGAATCGCTTCTGGTCTTTCGTGAGGTTATTAGATGAAGGTTCCCTAAACCCAAATAAACAAACAAATAAATAGATAGATAGATAGATAAATAAATAAATAAATAAATAAATAAATAAATAAATAAATAAATAAATAAATAAATAAATAAATAAATAAATAAATAAATAAATAAATAAATAAATAAATAAATAAATAAATAAATAAATAAATTTATGGTGCATTTCCGTGTTCGATTTCCGATCGAGAAAAAAATAGAGCTGTAGAACTCATTACAATCGTATGAGTTCTATAGGTGCGTCAAGCTGGAACAGCCAAGTCAGCACACCGACACGAAACATGTCAAATCATTTATTGCTAATTAATTGCCAATTAATTGCCACAATTTGGAATTAATTCGCACGTATTTTCAGTCTCAAATAATCAAAGTAACGGTCAAGGGGTATGACGCAACCCGCAACATAATTCAATGCTACTTTGACGTCAAGCCAGCAGTTACGTTCGAGCCAGAGCTCAACGGAAACCATCTAATTATTTATTAATAATTAATTGCCAATTAATTGCCACAATTTGGAATTAATTCGCACGAATTTTCAGTCTAAAATAATCAAAGTCAATGTCAGGAGGCATGACCCAACCCGCAACATAATAAGAAAATTGTAATATAGAGAAAACAAACGAGCACAATCACATAAAATTAGTGAGACAGTTTCAAGGCATATCGAACAATTGTTTTACTCTATGCATGATTTAATTACCCCTCCCTTTTATGAGATAATAACTGCGTAGTTATGCTACCACCTACGGCATTCAAATAGATAATGCAAGAGTACCAAAGAGCACGATATATCTAAAATCTATTAAATAATTAAATACACATTCTATACTAGTTTACTATACTAAAGATAAATTAATAAATGTTGCCGTGTATTATATAAACATTGCTGAAAATGCGTCAGATTTATCGAACCTAGCAGCGTATTCAAATTCAAAATACAGAGAACCAGCGAGCACAATCACATCAAATTAGGAACATAGTAAATAGATGTTTAGAAGTATTTTTCTACGGAATACACGATTTAATTGCTCTTGTCATTTATTAACTAATAATTTTTTAAAACTTCGTTGTTATTAAACTTAATCGACTTTCGAACAGGAAATGCGACAGTACCAACGAGCACTAATATCTAACATCTATTTAATAATTAAATCCACGTTCAATAATAGTATATTACACTGAAGATAAATTGATAAATGTTGCCGTGAATTATAGAGACATTATTTAAACTGCATCAGAGTTAACGAACTAAGCCAGATATTAAAATTCAAAAATACAGAGAACCAGCGAGCACAATCACATTAAATTACAAACATCATTAACGGATGTTTAGAACTAATTTTTTATTCTATACACTATTTAATTGCTCTTGTCGTTTATTACATAATAATTTATTAAAACTTTGTCGTTATAAATTCTTGTTGACTTTCCAACTGGAAATGCGAGAGTACCAACGTGCACTAATATGTAAATCTATTTAAAATTTCAATGCACGTTCAATACTAGCATATTACACTAAAGATAAATGATAAATGTTGCCGTGAAATATATAAACATTTTGAAACTGCATGGAAGTTATCTAACCAAGCCAGATATTCAAATTCGAAAATACAGAGAACCAGCGAACACAATCACATAAAAATAGGAACATAGTTAATAGATATTTAGAATTAATTTTTACTCTATACACGATTTAATTGTCTGTCATTTAATTAATAATAAATTTTAAATTTTCGTTGTTATAACCATTCGAACACATTCGAACAAGGTATGCGAGAGTTCGAACAAGCACGAATATCTAAAACCTATTTAATATTTAAATACACATTCAGTACTAGTATATTACACTTAAGATAAATTAAAAAATATTGCCGTGAATTATTGTTGCCGTGAAACATTATTGAAACTGCATCAGAGTTATCAAACTGAGCCGGATATTCAAATTCGAAAATACAGAGAACCAACGAGCACAATCACATAAAATTAGAAGCATAGTTATTCAACATATTGCACTAATTTATTATTCTATACACGATTTAATTGCTCTTGTCGTTTATTAAATAATAATTTTTTAAAACATCGTTGTTATAAAATCTTGTTGAGTTTCCAACTGCAATTCCGATAGTACCAACGAGCTTTAATACCTTAAATTTATTTAATAATTGAATGCACATTTAATAGTACTTTATTACACTAAATATATATTGACAAATTTTGCCGTGAAATATATGAACATTATTGAATCTGCATGGCAGTTGTCGAACCAAGCCAGATATCAAATTCGAAAATACGGAGAACCAACGAGCACAATCACATAAAATTACAAACATAGTTAAGGGATGGTTAGAACTATTTTTTTATTCTATACACGATTTAATTGCTCTTGTCGTTTATTACATAATAATTTTTTAAAACATCATTGTTATAAAATCTTGTTGACTTTCCAACTGAAATTGCGATAGTACCAACGAGCACCAATATCTTAAATTTATTTCATAATTGAATGCACATTTATTAGTACTTAATTACACTCAAGATAAATTGGTAAATGTAACTGTGAATTATATGAACATTATTGAAACTGCATGGCAGTTATCTAACCAAGCCAGATATTCAAATTCGAAAATACAGAGAACCAACGAGCACAATCACATAAAATTAGTAACATAGTTAACGGATGATTATAATTAATTATTTACTCTATACTCGATTTAATTGCTCTCGTCATTTATTAAATAATAATTTTTTAAAACTTCGTTGTTATGAAAACTCGAAGATATTCTAACAGGAAATGCGAGAGTACCAACGTGCACTAATATGTAAATCTATTTAAAATTTCAATGCACGTTCAATACTAGCATATTACACTAAAGTCATTGGTAAACGTTGCCGTGAATTATAGAAACATTTTGAAACCGCATGGAAGTTATCTAACCAAGCCAGATATTCAAATTCGAAAATACAGAGAACCAGCGAGCACAATCACATAAAAATAGGAACATAGTTAATAGATATCTAGAACTAATTTTTTACTCTATACACGATTTTATTGCTCCTGTCATTTAATTAATAATATTTTTAAAAATTTCGTTGTTGTAACCTCTCGAACACATTCGAACAAGATATGCGAGAGTTCCACGAGCACGAATATCTAAAACCTATTTAATAATTGAATATACAATCAATTCTAGTTTATTACACTTATGATATATTGATAAATATTGCCGTGAATTATATAAACATTATTGAAACTGCATCAGAATTATCGAACTAAGCCTTATATTCAAATTCGTAAATACAGAGAACCAACGAGCACAATCACATAAAATTAAGAACATAGTTAATAGATATTTAGAACTAATTGTTTACTGTATCACGATTAAATTGCTCTTGTCGTTTATGAAATAATTTTTAACGTCTTTGTTATGAAACCTCGATGACATTCAAACAGGAAATGCGAGAGTACATACGAGCACTAATATCTAAAATTTATTTAATAATTGAATGCACGTTCAATACTGGTATATTACACTAAAATAAATTGATAAATGTTTCCGTGAATTACATAAACATTATTGAATCTGCATGGGAGTTATCGAGCAAAGCCAGATATTCAAATTTGAAAATACTGAGAACCAACGAGCACCATCACAGAAAATTAAGAACATATTTAAAGGATGTTTAGAACTATTTTTTCTATACACAATTTAATTGCTCTTGTCATTTTATTACTAATAATTTTTTAAAACTTCGTTGTTATCAATTTCGTTGACTTTCTTACAGGAATTGTGATAGTACCAACGAGCAATAAAATCTAAAATCTATTTAATAATTGAATGCAAGTTCAATACTAGTATATTACACTAATGATAAATTGATAAATGTTGTCGTGAATTATATAAACATTTTGAAACTGCATTGAAGTTATCGAGCCAAGCCAGACATTCAAATTCGAAAATACAGAGAACCAGCGAGCACAATCTCATAAAATTAGGAGCATAGTTAATAGATATATGGCACTAATTTCTTACTTTATGCACAATTTAATTGCTCGTGACATTTATTAAATAATACATTTTTAAACTTTTTTTTATGAAACCTCATCGACTTTCGAACAGGAAATGCGGGAGAACCAACGAGCACTAATATGTAAAATCTATTTAATCATTGAATGAACATTCAATACTAGTTTTTTTAATTATAAAGGTACGTTATTAAATGTTGGGATGTAGTATATCAATATTATTTAAACTCCATCAGAGTTATCGAAGAAAGCCGGATTGTCAAATTTGAAAATATAGAGTACCAACGAGCACAAGCACTTATAACCATCAATATAGTTTATAGTTTTTTAGTACTAATTTTTTACTTTATACACAATTTAATTGCTCTTGCCGTTAGGGAATAGTAATTTTTTTAAAATTCGTAGTTGTGCAATTATGTACGACTTTCGAATAGAAAATGCGAGAGAACTAACAAGAACAAATATCTAATTACTATTAAATTATTAAATACACATTTAATTTTAGTTTATTACATCAAAGGTAAATTAATAAATTTTGCCGTTTATTATATAAACATTGTTGAATCCGCATCAGAGTTATCGACCCAAGCCAGATATTCAAATTCGAAAATTTAGATAACCAACGAGCACAATAATGTATAACCAACAACATTGTGTTTAGTAATTTAATACAACTTTCAATTGGGAAATTTTAAATTACCCTTTCAAAATGGTGAAAGTGAATCAGAATATTCGAACCATGTGAGATTTTAAAATTTGAAAATAGAGGGAACTAATAAGCACAAATTTAGAAACTAAGAAGATAATTTAACAGACATTTGATACTAATTTACTACTCTAAAAGAATTTAAGTTTCGTGCCATTGATGGAATAAATAATTTTAAAACTTCATTGCAATGCTTTCTGGCCCGATAATCGGGTAGAAAATTAGAGAGTACGATCTGGCACAAAAGAACCAAAACCTATTAAGTCTTTTAATGCACATTTAATACTAAATTATTGGAGCAAAGATACATTTTAAAAAGTTTAAAAATATTTTATATCGTAAGTGGCAAGAATAATGATTTTTATTTAGAAAACATACTTAGTATAAATGTTTGTGAAATTATAGTCTTGTTTTTATTTGATTGATCTCCTTATTCTGCATCTTAATCGAATTTGAATGTCTAGCATGTTGAGTCTAGTATGATTTTGTTTTATCAATATTTATTTAAATACGGCTACGGTTAAAAAATTTATCTTTGGTGTAACACATTAGTTTTGATTGTGTGTTTAAATATTTAATAGGTTGTGTAGTTTGTACTAGTTGGTACACTCTAATTTCCTACTCGAAAATCGTACTTGGTTGCATAAGTAAGAACACTAAAATTAGTAATTTTGTAAATGGCTGAAGCAATTAATTTCTGTGAAGAGTATTAAGTTAGTATCAAATATCTGTTAAATTATGATTTAGGTTTTATTTGATTGTTCTCGTTGGTTCTCTCTATATTCGAACTTGAATATTGACATGTTTGGGCAACTATGAATCAGTTTTTAACAATATTTATTTAATACACGGCAATGTTAATAAATATATCTTTTGTTATAAATTGGTATTGAATGTGCTTTTAATAGATCATTTTGTGATAGGTCGTCAAAATAGGTTCTAATCATAACGTTTTGGCTGTAGGAAGAGCTGCTCAACAATTGATATACATTTGACAGTTTCTAAGAAAGCGAATAATTTAAAAATGAGAAATGACACCAACTTATTCGATAGTTTTCGGCAGTAGTCACAACACTTATATCGGGATATACATTCATTTGTTAAAAATTTGTGGCAAGACATATCTATGTTGTATTTTATTTACTAAATGTAGCATTGGATAACGTTTTTGTTTTAATTCTTATCTATAAATGTACGTATTACGTGGTTAGGCGGAGGAGCGGAATTGATCGCCACATAAATACATGCCTTGAAACTGTCTCACTAATTTTATGTGATTGTGCTCGTTTGTTTTCTCTATATTACAATTTTCTTATTATGTTGCGGGTTGGGTCATGCCTCCTGACATTGACTTTGATTATTTTAGACTGAAAATTCGTGCGAATTAATTCCAAATTGTGGCAATTAATTGGCAATTAATTATTAATAAATAATTAGATGGTTTCCGTTGAGCTCTGGCTCGAACGTAACTGCTGGCTTGACGTCAAAGTAGCATTGAATTATGTTGCGGGTTGCGTCATACCCCTTGACAGTTACTTTGATTATTTGAGACTGAAAATACGTGCGAATTAATTCCAAATTGTGGCATTAATTGGCAATTAATTAAGGCAATTAATTCAAAAATGTGGCAATTAATTGGCAATTAATTAGCAATAAATGATTTGACATGTTTCGTGTCGGTGTGCTGACTTGGCTGTTCCAGCTTGACGCACCTGAGTTCTATAGCCGAGTGCCGAGGCAGGGCAAGTATGCTAGATGCGATGAAGGGAATTCCTCACGCTCGCCTTATACTCCCTTAACGCCAGGCGAGGGTAACACAAACAGGACCCAGGCCTGGGAACACCGCTAGCTCCAAAGGTCGAATCAATTAGACTTTAAAATGCCAAAAACACACAGACTTCAAATGAATGAAGTCATGAAAAGGGGAAGAAATCGGCACGTGCTCGTGCTGCGAAGTGCGATTGGTCGTTTCGCCTACCAACGCTGCGCGCCCTCTGGGAATTGAATTGAATTGAATTAAATTGAATTGATGCTTTATTTTACGTGGCGAGACTCAGGCCATGAGGCCTGCTCTTCCGTCTGACCACGCAAATTTCGTTACACTCCTTTCACCAATCATGGGAGAAAGAAGGTATTACTAGGGCGAAGAAGCAAGCAATTTGAATTTACTAACATGGGACAGCCGGCTTTATTTCCCCTCCGAAGGAAGGCGTACGAAGGATTTTTTCGCCCTTGCAAATCCACGGCTTCGATCGGGTTTGAACCCGCGAACTTGGGTATAACAGTCCGATACGCTAACCGTCACACCATCGCCGCCGCAGTTGGCGTGAGCGTGGGCGTGGGCGGGGAGGGGGAGGGGGAGGGGGGCTTCGTGCGCCGTTCACCCAGTTTCCCCGCGCCGTAAGAAGTGCGGGATCGATGGAGCGCACCGCCTTGAAAGTGGGCTGCTAGAGCGGTGCGTAGCCTTCGGCAGGGGCGCCAACTGCATTTCATTCAGGGGTGCCAGCACCCTCAAATTACAATTCGCTTGAAATGAATACTTAATACAGATTTGGCACTTTTATGAATTTCGACTTAATAAACCAATGTGAAAAATCTGGATGCAACATTTTAGGACTTCTCAACGCTTCTGGAATTCATCTAAACCGACGCTTATAAAGTCAGTTAAGAACTCGTTCACGGTGTCATTTAAAAATGACGATTGGCTTTCGGTTTGTGTTGGATTTAAATGTAAGAATTACTTAGAAAAGATAGAATTGCACTATTGTCACTTGAAACCTGAAAACAGATGAAAGGTAACATATATTAATGATTTATTAGGAAAAATATATTTTGTGATGAGCGCGTACACTGTACAACTGCGTTTCTACTTAATAGTTAAACAACTGCAAGCGAATACATAATGAGAAAAGCTCTGACACGTTAGCCTCACCATCACGTCCTTTCACGCTTTTTATGGCGAGACATGTTTGCTTGACGGTTATTGCTATCCTATTCCGTATATTTTCATTGTTGCTGAGAACCACGCCTATTTTGTTTACAATCATTTATGTTTTAAGAAGTGAGGCATAGAATTCATCATATTAATGAACATTTAGTTTTACCACTGCTTTGGAAATGTGGATTATAAGAATTTTGGAATTTTATTCAAGGTTGGTTGGTTGGTTTTTCGTGTTTCGGGCGCGTCAACTGCTTCGGTCATTAGTCCCGTAAGTGTAGTTCATGTTTGTTCTCGGGAGATGGCAGTGATCTTACCCCGCTGGATGGCGAGATCCGGCGCCGACCTACCGTCGGCTAGTGAGGTTTCCCCCTAACCAGGACACTCCCACCAGCGGGGCACCGCCCCAGCCGGGACAAGCTCTAAGCTCCAGACCGGTCTCCCGGAATATGTGGTAGTGTAGTGCATGTTAGTGTAAGTGTGTGTGTGTATGTAAGGGGAGAGGAGAGGACAAGGAAGAGGAAGAAAAGATCGCGCGCGGTCCGTAGCCCGCTTGGTAGGGTACTGCTCCGGCATTCGCCTAGTGTTGATCGGAGAAACCACAGAAAACTACCGATCAGAGCAGCCGGTCGCTAGAATTCTCCTCCAGACAGCGACTGAATTCGACCTTGCTGACAAGCTAGTGTCGAAAATCCTGGCGCCGTCAGGACTCGAACCTAGGACCTCCTGGTAAGAGGCGCTGCAATTTTCATTCAAGTAAAATTAATTGTCGATTAAACACCGATAAATCATATATTCTATATTATTATTTTATGTTCTTATTGGAATTATCATAAAAACCCCAGAGTAGATAAAATAAACTTCTATTCAAGAGTATGAAAAACGAGGTATGATCTAAGAAACAATTTTGACAAGAAAGTTACAACTAATAAATGAAACCTATTATTAAATTAAAACCAATTTAAAAACCGGAAAATTTAATACAAAGTATTTTAAGATGATACATTTTCTGATACGAAAATATTAAAAAACGAATATTAAAGAAGTAACGTGTGGGTTATCGGCCTTATTAAATAGTATTCTAAAAGAAGTAATATTCGTTTTGGGAAAAATCCGAAGGCGTCATTATCAATATCCTTTCTATTTTATGTTGTCTCGAAAATTTCCATATTTGAAATCACTTTAACTATTATCATCTTTACTCGACCAAGAAGCTACCACTGGAAAATGACAAATTCGTAACACATTATATTTGTTGCCTCTTCTTCACAAGTCTTTTTGCTTGGAAACAGTAAACTATCTTCGAAATTCAAAACTTTCGTAAAATATTACACGCGAAACAATGTCAACGGATGCCTCACATATTTGAAAACGTGGAAGTTACGACAAGAATTTAATAAGAATCTTGGGGAAGAGTTCTTGTTTGTTTCCGAAATACATTGATAAATCTGAAGTACCTAAGAAGAAGACGTGAAGTTCACTTATTTTGAATATTCGTTATTAAATTCAATGTTCATTATCTTTAGTCTAAAATACTTAAGAAAGAACATGATAAAGAAAGGAATCATTTTAACCCTTACAGACCTACCACCCACTTTTGTAAGTGTAATTTCTCAATTGTATAAAAATGAGACCTTCTCATTTACAAAGATGGAATCGGTTTCATATAATCGTGAGTATTATGAGGATCAAGGAGACAGAGACCATACAGCCATTTTTTCAGATCGGTGGTAATACTGATTTTTTTGAATTGTGCGTGTTGGAGTTTGGTTGTGTGTCGAGATCTGCTATTCAAAATTTTGAATTTTTTTAATCTACATTTTTGTCAATTATAAGCTTCCATAACGTAGAAAAAATTAAAATAAAAATTAAACGTATACTGGTTTTCCTTTAGGTTTTCCTTAAGCAAAACTCATTCAAGTGCAAGAAACATTACTGTAGCTGCTTGGCAGCAGGTCTGTTAAATTTCATACTTTACAAGTAATGAAAGGTGACACGGAACAAATGGTAAATTCTAAGAAGCCATCCGGAAATTAGTATTGCTTTGCTTACCTACCCAAACTAATAACAGGCATTAAAATTCCAGTAGCTTGCAATGAAAGGAATATACACTAACCATCATACTCCTCGTAGCGGAAAAGCCAACAATAGACTGTTCTCATTTTCATTCTAAATGCAGTAGAGCGAGCATTAAGGGGGTTCCCCTCCCGTAGACTCCCTCGCAAAACCAATCTGGCGGGTGTTTGAGCTGATTGAATGGATGGGGGCAAATTACACTGGTGGAACAGGAGGTACAAGCGGATAAACATGAGCTCCCACTGATCGATCGGCTGGCTCGGCTCAGGTGTGTGGCAGGCCATGGCGCAGGTCGGGTGGCGCGGGGCCGCACAAGTCAGCGCGCGCTCAGCCAAAGACCTTGCAATACAGTGCTCAGCGTGCCCTGGGAAATTCGGGAGCGGCACACTTTTTTACGCATCTTACAAGTTTCATCAATTGGTTGGTTGGTTGGTTGTTTAGTGATTCCGGGCGCGTCAGCAGCTTAGGTCATTAGTCCTGTAAGTGTAGTGCATGATTTTCATCGGGAGATGGCAATGATCTTCCTCCACTGGAGGGCGAGATCCGACGCCGACCTACCGTCGGCTAGTGGGGTTTCCCCCTAACCTGGACTCTCCCACCAGCGGGGCACCGCCCCAGCCGGGACAAGCTCTAAGCTTCCGACCGATCTCCCGGAATATGTGGTAGTGTGGTGCATGTTAGTGTAAGTGTGTGTGTATGTAAGGGGAGAGGATAGGACAAGGAAGAGGTAGGAAAGATCGCGCGCGGTCCGTGGCCCGTTTGGTAGGGTGCTCTTCCGGCATTCCTGGAATCGAGAGATCCACGGAAAACTACCGATCAGAGCAGCCGGTCGCTAGAATTCTCCTCCAGACAGCGACTGAATTTGACCTAGCTGGAATCCTGCCGCCGTCAAGATTCGTACCTAGGACCTCCTGGTCAGAAGCGCTGCAGTGACATCAGTTGATGCACTGAGCTACCACTCCCGGTACACGTTTCATCAAAATAAAGAGTCCTTTGAAGGCACGAGATGTGTAATGAATTATATCAACAATGGTAGTTTTAGCGTAATGCCTAACTGATGGTTGAGTCTTACATGTTGCCCTTTATTGCATAGTGTAGCTCAGCTGTAACAATGCTTTTCAGGTCATAAATGCATTCTAACGATTTAATTATGAAATATTTCATATTACACATGATGTATATAGTGTGTTTGTCACCTCATGCATTGTTAGACGGCAAACGGGATAAGATAACGAGATGAAGTTATAATAATCTAGTGGCGTCGTGAATCGGAACATTCTGGTAACAGTCATTGTTTCCGTACACCAGAAACCAAACATTTTAAAGAAAATAATCAAATTAAAATACAGGTTATTCTTATTTTATCACGATTTGAAAAATAAGTAAATTGTTTAAATCGTGAAGTTTAGCAGAGTTTGTTGGAGGAATGACACAATTTAGTTTTGTGTTTTTCTCAACCAATATTTATTTTGAATATTTTTAATTATTTGTCCGCTAATTAAAGTAAATGAATGTAATGAAAAATCATTATTGCAAGTAAAAATAAAAAACCTGCAACAAAGGGGTGAAAATGAACTAATCAACTGTTTTGAAGTCTACTATAAGGTTTGGGATTGCATCGCAATAGGGTATAGAAGTTAACAAGATTCACCCACCTAATAAAAATAATGCATTTTGATCATTTGAAATTATGAAGTCCAAAGCAATATAATTGTTAGAAGAAGAATATGGCGAAGAAGATATTTAGAGTTTGTGAATCTTTAATACCTTATTCAAAATTCTATTGTGCTTCACAGTAATCATACCCCAAAATGCAATAAACAAGGTTCTAATTGAATTTACACTCTGGTAGCGGTCAGGTTCAAACATGTTTGAATTCAAAATGTACTTTTTTTACTCCAAATATTGTATGTATTTTTCTGAAGGACCTTTCCTGGGTATCCTTAGTAGTGAGTTTCCAATATTATTGCTTTCACACATTGTACATGTATGATAAAATGTTCAAAAATGAATACTACGTAACGTAAAAATCCTTGGAAGACATAATATTGTCGAACAAGGATTATAAAAACTATTTAAAAAAACTGGTAACAGCAAATGGTGGTGATGGACCTTGCGGGGACATCGGAGCAATACACGTTTTTTAGTCCGTCTGAAAATGTTTCTCGTGGAAATTAATAAGAGTTGATTTTTTAGAGAATAGAATCCAAAAATTTCAAATGGAAGTGTTTGTTATTTACGGTTATTTTTTTGCGATCTCGGATACTTTCTACACCGCACGAGTGTTCAATAAAACGGTTTTCTTCTACGCGTTCCTTAAGTATTCCGTAATTTTTGAAGTTTTGAAAATTTTGTAGTAAAAATCTGAATCCACCGGAATTGTTTGATTATATCCTTGTTTGCTGAAAGGAAATTTTTGAAGAAAATAACTTTAGTCACTAAATATTGAATTAAAAAATTAACGAGCGATTTCTTAAAATATTTTAATATATATAAGACAAATATAAGAAGGGATTATTTACTTGTTACTTTAACACGAACTCTAACTTGGCCCATTAATGAATGAAAGAATGAATGGACGGATAGATGACCGGGCATGACGAATAATCAGAATTTGCTCGAGCTCTTAAATATTAAGGTAAACATATTTGAACAACGGATTCGGATTAACAAATTAATACGTTGTTTGCAGTATGTAGATTATATTGCGTTGGGGCAGGACGTGCCCTATGTAGCTCCAGAGCTCAAATGGCCTCCCACACATTATGCTGATGACGGCTCTTCCTGGAAGGTAATGGGCCCTGCAGACCCGCGCGCCGTGACGAGGGAAAGCGAAGGAAGCACGAAAATGTCCACAGCCCATCGCAAACTCCGCCACAACATTCCCTGGAATTTGAACCGCACATGAGGAGAAGAAGTTTCATTTCCTGATGTAAGCTAATCTAGGACATTGAAACAAAAAGACATTTATTTCTGGTGTCTGATAAGAAATTAATGAATAAATGTTTTGAAAAATAAATCTGGCAGCGAGTTTGTTTCATATTGTATTTTAGATTATGATTCTTCAAGCGTATTTTGAAAAAAATTGCTTTAATTTTTTCGCACCAGAACGGAATTGCTTTTCGAAATTTTAGGAGTAAGCAAAATGTATGTGATGAATTAACAAACGAAATCATTTTGCAATTTCTGTTTAATCTCACTTGATATAGTATGAATGAAGTACCTGAGTTGGGGTTCATTATGATGCAGTAGTGAAGGCCTGTTGTTGAGAGTTGGAAACTATTTAAAGAGGAAACGGAAGAATGGACGGATAGGATTGAGAGAGCAACAAGACGTTCCGAAAGTTCTGCCAAGTGAAAAGAAATGTTTTCTGATTCGTTTTGATGCAATATGTAGAATGGCACTGAATCAAAAATAAATGTATGAATATAACTAAACAATTATTTTAAAAATAAAATTAATATTTTATGCAATTCATCATTCTTCATGACACAAAGTGTAAGTTATCAGGCATTTTTATTCATTTAATTAAAGGAGAGCATGCCAATTTCTTAAATTGCTTACCTGTGGATAAATTGCTTACCTTTGGAAGTTGTACTCTTCCAAACTTCCAAAGACTATAGTAGCAAGTGCTCGCTTGGAATCCATAGTGCAACATTATAACTACTTGTTTATTTATAAGGAAACGCTACTTTAAGAGTTAAGTATTTTCGAATCGTTTTCTTTCGCTATAGAAATGGAATATCTTCAAGCTGAGTAGAAAACACTCTGCATTACAGAGGAGTGGTGTTTACTGAAGTATTATTTTTTGCAACTACACTGCCATTTCATTTCAAGAACTTTGTAGTCATCAGATATGAAATTCATAGAAAAAATTTTAAGCAAATTTGAATTCAATGCACAAAATAATAAATAAACTAAACAATTATCATCAACGAATGTTAATTACATTGATGGTAATTTAACTGTTATTTAACGAGCCCCCTCTGCTTTGGAGTGTAAACCTTTAGCAGAAAATACATTGTCTCTTAGTAAATTCAACTTCAAATCCCACGGCTTTTTCGTAGAACAAATTAGCCCGGTTGCTTTTAGACTTAATGAAAGAGTATCTTCTTTTAGGAATTGGAATAAGAACAATACAAAAAGCCAGAAGCGAAAGCAGCAAGAGTCGGTAGGTCGTTTGGAACAATACTAGGGCTTCCCCTTGAAGCAGTGATTCAGAGAAACAAGACTCCCCACCAATGGAAGTCGAGTGAGGAATCGATTCCCTTATCTCGGTTACTTCAATTTCGAGAACCAGAACACATCGCCTTACAGAGAACTAAGCCATCAAGTTAATCTATGCATGAAAAAAACCCTAAGAGATTTTGCAGTGTAGTCGAGCACTCAGGTACACAAGAAATTTATCTAAAACCTATCTCTAGAGGGCTCTACGTCTTGAGCTTGGAGGTTGGCGTTGATGGTTCACCTCATATTGCACATTGAAGTGGGTCATAATTCAAGACCGGAAACAGGGACGTAGTGAGAGGAGGCGAAAGAGTTATTGTTTTGTTGTTAGTATTATTCATAAAGTACAAACGGAAAATATAATAATTAATTCAATAAGTAAATAAATAACACGACATTTTAAATTTAAATTTATAAACTGAATTTATCGTTTGCTAGTAATCAAAATTATCGTTAATATGAAATCGGATTATTTTCATTCATCAATCATTTATTCATTCATAATAAAAACTATTTCACCGACGACGACCCGTCCGCAGGAAATTTGAGGTTGTTGGTGCATTGCACACCATCAGCTTAGTCAATGGTTTCTATTTCACAGTTGGCACCACACTCGGGACGGGGGATGGG
The DNA here is from genome assembly GCA_964035755.1 of Teleogryllus oceanicus. Taxonomy (NCBI): domain Eukaryota; kingdom Metazoa; phylum Arthropoda; class Insecta; order Orthoptera; family Gryllidae; genus Teleogryllus; species Teleogryllus oceanicus. Next base: position 4,489,173 of record CAXIVR010000009.1, on the reverse strand, counting down.
ATCGTGACGTCACATCAAAATAGGACCCCAACCGGCCTCGCCGACCACTGCGACCCCGGAAGACGTCTCCACACGTGCACACGCATGTGGACCGCGCCCCGCCCACGCGTTCAACCGCTGCCCACCGCCCACTCGGCTGCGAGAGACCACTGTATGGCCCTGCCACCGTACTGCAGACCACACCCGACGCGCAGACACCATCATCGTCCATTGTTGGCAGATATATCTCGAGCATATTGTAACGTATTGTTTTAACATAAGCAGGAAGAAGGCGTCTTGCAGGCACTGCGACGCAGGATTAGGGTGCCAGACAAGACTGCGTAGAGAAAGGAAGTAGAATGAGTAGACGGTAGCTAGGGGCGGAGGCACCCCCAGGTATTTTCGGAACTTCCACAAATCCATGGGAACGGATGCCCAAAATGAGTGGCCGCGCGACAGTCACGTGTCATGAAGTGCCGCGCGAAAGTAAGATGACGTTGCGTGTCACGTGGTCTGGGAGGTATATAAGCGAGAGCGCAAAGTGCGGGGGTGGGTTTTTGATCTGAGTGAAAACCTCGTGCGAACGCCCAAAACTTGCGCCCAGGGCGGTGCGAAGACGAACTATGCTCGTAGGGCAACCCATGTGTTGGGACGCCGCTGTAGAACATTTTTTACACGGGTGACTGCGGTCGCCAGGGCTCTACGCTGTGTGCGTAAGCTCGCTCAGGAGTGGCGAGGGCCACGAGTCAGGCAGACATTGCATTATTTAAGGGTCGCTCCAGCGATCGGGGGATAGGGTCTATCAGAGTTGTACATAACTGATCAAACTATTTATTTGTAAATACTTATTAATAAATCTGTAAATATCTGAAGCTCGTGTCTGTGATAGCTGTTGTGTTCCCGTGACGTCACAATATGCAGGATCTGAACACACTCACCTCCCAGCTCACTCACTCAGCAACTGCCACTAACTCCCTAGCAACGGTAACTTAGGGTCGTATTTATGAAGCTCTGCCAGCAGCGCTCTTAGGGGCCTGCCATCTGGGGGCTTGCTAGGAGGACAAGGGGCGACTGGAATTGGCTGGGGGCCGTTCATAAATCGCAAAACCGAACACTGGCAGCCTGCTAGGCCTGGCAGGCCCCTGGCTGAGGTTTATAAATTCGGTCCATAGTCTCACCTGGTGATGGGAACGACCACCACAGTGCCACGCAGACTGTCAGCGGATCTTCTCCAGTGACCAAGTCCGCTTCTACTTCAGCGGCGACGACCACCACACTTTGATTTATTTAACGTGGCGTCTCGAGGTCACGAGCTAGAAGGAGAAGTGCACATTGTCATCCAATCGGTAGCTCCAAGGCAAAGATTTAAATCGTTACGAAGCTCCCAGGATTTTCGACTCTAACTTTCCAGCTAGGTCGAATTCAGTCGCTGTCTAGAGGAGCATTCTAGCGGCCGGCTGCTCTGATCGGTAGTTTTCCGTGGTTTCTCCGATCAACACCAGGCGAATGCCGAAGCAGTGCCCTACCAAACGGGCCACGGACCTCGCGCGATCTGTCCTTTCTCTTCCTTGTCCTGTCCTCTCCCCTTACACACCCACTTACACTAACATGCACTACACTACCACATATTCCGGGAGACCGGTCGTGAGCTTAGAACCTGTCCCGGCTGGGGCGGTGCCCCGCTGGTGGGAGAGTCCTGGTTAAGGGGAAACATCACTAGCCTACGATAGGTCGGCGCCGGATCTCGTCATCCAGCGGGGGAAGATTCGCCCCGCTCCGCCCACACACGCACACACACACACACACACACTTACACTAACATGCACTACACTACCACATATTCCGGGAGACCGGTCGGGAGCTTAGAGCTTGTCCTGGTTGGGGCGGTGCCCCGCTGTTGGGAGAGTCCTGGTTAGGGGGAAACCCCACTAGCCGACGGTAGGTCGGCGCCGGATCTCGCCATCCAGCGGGGGAGATCACCGCCATCTCCCGAGAAAAAACATGCACTACACTAACGGGACTAATGACCGAAGCAGTTGACGCGCCCGGAAACACGAAAAAATCAATCAATAAATCCATGCAGCGTTTTATGTGTTTATGAGTGTATGCAATCGAGGAATAGAAAACTCACAACTTTTCTATTATTACATTTTGACAAATAATATTTTTTCCGAAAATCATTCAAGAAACATATTTTTAATTTATCAAAAGCCCCTCCGATTTTCTGAAAATGCTGAAAATACTTCATTTCTCTATTTCTAAAACAATTATTTTTCATTAAGCATAATCCAGTCACAGAGTTCTCCAATATTTGTTGATCATAATTACACTTTCCCTTACACAGGACCTTTGAGCACTACAAGGGATGCACTGCCAGGTAGAACAAGATAAATATTATCTTGGAATTAATTTTAAAAACGCTAATTTAAGAAATGAAATATATAGAGTTTATGGTTCATTTTTTATAAAAGAGAATGTTGGAAGATTTAGGGGTTGTTAGTTTCTCTCCACCCCTTCTTTTCTTCACCTATTGCTGGAAATATAACCCCAATTACAAGGAATCTCACAAGGTCTCTTGGGTTCTTAAATGTGTTACTGCTGAAACGAACAAATCTTTCTTCGTGCTGGATCTTTAATCGGAGAGCATACGAGCTTCAGACAAACAGCGTCTGGAAACTTTACCCATTTTCAATGACCTGGAATCGATTTTATCCATTTCCTTTATCTCTGTCCCTTTACTGGCTGAGATACTTTACATTAAAATGAGGTTCTTGTAATTAGTGCTTGGTTTTAAAACACATGATAACTTCCTATTGAAGTGTTCATTACCAAGATTTCGTTACACCAGAAAGTTTGTTGCTATATATGAAGCACAATTATCTGTATGTTTTGTAAATAACAAAGGATTATAATATTTGTCAGATAAATATATGACATTTTTATCAACCAATTTTGAAAACTTCAGCTGTTTATCAGCTCCGATAAACGACATTCCGTATTATACCACAACATTTACTTTATGGCTGGCTAAGAACCAGACTGTTCTAACTTCATTTCACTAAATTTTTCAGGAAAGGCATGTAATGTTTTTGTATGTAATGGGTAACTGTGTAATAAGTTGGTTGCATGCAAATAGAGTGTAAAATTTACAATTTTTTTTATACACACATGTAGACAGAGAGATCACATGGAAACAGAAAACTCATTTTGTTACAAAATTGGACTTAGAACAATTTGGTTCTCAGCCATCGATATTTCAAAACTAGTGGTGCTACAACAATATATATTTAATGCATTATTTTTAAATTTTAAATTTTAAAAAAATCAGAGAGTTCAACGAAAATTAGACCTGCACAATGTTTTAGGAATTCCTTGTTCTATCCGTGCAAAACTTTTGGAGAAAACATTGAGCGGTTTTTGAGAAAATGCTTTTTTTGATAAATTGCATTAATTTAAAGCAGAAATTACGAAAAATCTACTCACTTTTTCAAAACACTATACACAGCCCTTTTTAAAGAATTGATTTTTTAGAACATATTTTGTTCAAAAATATCTATCTTCAATTTTGTACTATATTCCTTATCCCTTCTCACATAGTGATAAAGTAAAATTGAAGTACACTCGTTTGGTATTTCTCATTTAGTCACGAGTTCGGTTGAGACAGTGAAATATTGCACCCTCTCTTCAATTTGTCTAGTTCTAATTTATTTAAACATAGTTTATTGAATGGCATGATTTAGATGTAAGATAAATCAATATTATTTTTGTTACGACGAAATTGCTAGAAGATAGCTCAATATCCGCAATTTCGTAACCAAAGTACTGATCGCAATTAGATAGTATGTTGATCATGATGATTAAGTCAGGTGATGTAGTGGGTAATGACAATGAAGAACTACATGGCGTAATGAGTTGGTGGATACCTTAGAACAACAATGGTGAATAATGCACGAAAACTAAATGAATTTTGAGAGTGTGTAGCATATCTAATATTAATCACTAATCTTATTCAGTATCGCATTTAGGGAGAATAAAAATCAGTATTCGATTATTATTCACAAGAAAATAATTCTAAAACCATGAAAATCACTGTTCGTAAACACTCAAATCACAGAATGTGATGTGTGGTGTATCCCGACCAAGAGACGTACACGGACTGAAAAGGGTCACAATACTAGGGTTTTTCTAACCTGGCCGATGACACTTCATCAGCTGTTACGGTGTCATCCAATCGAGAGCGTCATTACGGTGACGTCACTGGGGTGGCATTTAAGCTCCCGATTGAACGGAAATGTAACAGTTGATCAGCTGTCATCAGTCAGGTTACAAGAACCTAAGTATAAGAACTGTTCCCTGCCGGAGCGGTCATTGACGGGTTTGAACATGCTCCATGGGGTTCATACGACCTTCAAGAGGGAAGTAAGAAGTTATGACATACAGTTACTCCCAAAACTATTCGGACACCCGGGATATTCCTTTCATCTCCTTAGAACTTAGTTTTCTTCTCTGTTAAAAACGTTGATTGTGTTCTTGTTTACTCCTCCTCGAGTGCGTAGCTTCATTCTGTTTTCCTTCTTGAATCCTTATATAATGTCACTCGTATTCTTCATCATTCACATTTGAGCAATTTTTCGGCGGCTCTTACATTTCATAAGGTGAAATACAACCAGTTGATGTTGTTTAAAAGTACTTCTTCTTTCTCTACGACTCATGTTACTCCTTCGCAGTGGTTCCCACGATCTAAACTCTTCGGTGACGAGAGCAAATCGTCGCAGGCTCGTAGATGACCTACAGCGTTCGACGCCCGTTGATTCCAATGGCTTATTACTTTCTCGTATACATACGTATATACGGAGTAATATAGTTAGTTAGTTAATGCTTTATTTTACGTGGCGAGACTCGGGCAATCAGGCCCGCTCTTCCGTCTGACCATGCAAATTTCGCTACGCTCCTTTCACCACCTAGCGGAAAAAGGAGGTATTATCTTGGGCGACGAAACAGGCGGAACTCAATTTTGCTCAGAGGCATCTTTTAGGCTTGAGGGTCTTTTACATGCAGTAAATCTACTACATGGGACAGTCGGCTTTACTTCCCCTCCGAAGGAAGGCGTACGAAGGATTTTTTTCGCCCTTAAAAATCCACGGCTTCGAACGGCTTTTAAACCCGCAAACTCGGGTACAACAGTCCGGTACGCTGACCGTCATACCACCGAATCCTTATTATACGTAGTAGTTTTATACGTAGTATAGAACAAGTTATGTAATGCTGCGGAAAATCGATTTCAAGATTTCAACGGAAATACAGGTTTTGGGGTCCCCTGATACCGAAAAACTGTTGTTTTTTTTTGTTCAAAATGTCCGTCCGTCCGTCCGTCCGTCTATCCTTCGATCCATCTGTCTGTCCGTCTGTCGGCCCGTCCGTCTGTGAACACTTCTAGGGCCTAAACCACCCGTACGATCTTGTCCAGATTGCAGAAACCTCGATTGATTTGTCACTAGTTGAATCTTTGAGATTTTGAAAATCATTCTTTAAAATTTGGGGGTACTTTACATGAAGCCCCCCAATATTTTCAAAATTTTCTCAGAAACGGGTCAATTTTTTAAAAATTTATAGTAAAAAGAGAGTAAAATACACATAAATGTGACATAGGTCTCATTTTCACGGTTAACTGTGAATTTTCAAAAATTGCAAAATTTTGAATTTTTTTGCGTCTTCCTCTAACTACCAAGTTATATAGAGAGTTTTTTTCTTCAAATAAAGTTCGTTGCTCATAATTAGTTCTTTTCATATGATCATGTAGATTTTTTCGAAAATATAAGTATTTTTTGCGCAATATTGCATGCAATATTTGCAATTTAAAAAATTACAAAAACAAGATTTTCTCAAAAATGGCTCCAAATTTTTTCTTTAAATTTTTGAATCGCATAGTGCCAAACAAACTAACTTTTTCGAAAAAATTACAAAAATGTGCTTTTTTTAGTCGTCTCTCAGGTCAGTAATATACAAAAATGTGCTTTAAATAAGTACATTGAAGAACTCAAAATTCCGCATTTCAGAAACGCTCAAACGTTAAAAAGACTTTCAAATTTTGCGTATACAGTAAGATCTAACGCCATTTTCTTAAAAACAGTTCAAAATTTTTCAATGAAAATTGCTATTTAGGACAAGGTTTTAGCCTTCTTTAATATCTTAACTAATATTTCGGTTTTACTATTTGGAATCCTAAAAGCTGAGAAAATGTTTAAAAAATGGGAAAATACTTTGGGTGGTGATAGATGGCAGCAGGCAAGAAGGAAAGGTAAGACTGTACAGTACCACGAAGTAAATTAGAAAATTTTACTACGTTAAAGTCTGTACCATTCTGTAGCACATCTAGTTTCTATGTTTAGAGTTTCTATGTCCAGATTTCAGTTCAGTCGTGCTCTATCGAGATAGTTTTGAGGACCACTGGTTTATATAACTGATAATTAAAATGTCATTTTACTTCATAGAGCTACTTTTTTAAGAAGTCGTTTTTGTGATTTTCGTAATTCATTCCAATTTACATAAATTATACTGAATTCAAAAAATAATGATTTGTGTGAAACTTTTGAACGAAAGTTCGCGAAGTTAGAGGGGTCCGAATAGTTTTGGGAGTGACTTAAGTAGTGACATTCTAATGGACAAATCTATCAAGTTTACTATTTCAATTCAGTAAAAAATTTATTTCTCTCAGGCGATGTTCAAAATGACGCCCTATGGTCGCGCCGAAACGCCCACTTGCGGATTTTCTGGACGTAGAGACGAGGACCTCCGACAGAACACACCTACTGACCAGCAGCAATTCGAAATTGAGACATTCCGTTTGGAGATGCGAAGTCAGTATGCAGAAAACCCGCCCTTCCGTGACTCTTACCGCCTCGACCGAGCATTCCGCGTTTATTGCACATTAATATAAGTGCAGTGCTTGGTCGCTGGCCCAGTTACATTACGAGCTCCCGAAAGCAGCAGCTTGTTTGGTCCAACAAACAGCCCGCGCTGCCCCCGGGAGGAGTGTGAACACACGCAAGGCGCCGCCGCCTGCAGCGCCACGCGCGGCTGACGAAGCGCTGCGCCCCGCCCCCTCCGCCTCCCTCACCACTTATCCTCCTTCCTCTTTCCTCCTCCCCTCGCCCCACCCTCTTCCTCTCCCTCATCACCCCTCCCCTCTTCCTACTGTGCCTCCACCTCCTCTCCCCCCCCTCACCCCCTATCTTCCTCCTTACCTTCATCGCCTCCTCCCCCTCTTCCTCCCCCCCGCCACGCCCTTCGCCTTCTTCCCCCCCTTCCTCCTCGCTTCTCCCACCTTCACCCCCTCCGCTTCCGTCTTCATATCTACCGCCTCCTCCACCTGCGCTTCCTCCCCTCCATCCAATGTGTCTACCAGGAGCGGTAGCTCAGTGCATCAACTGATGCCACTGCAGCGCCTCTCACCGGGAGGTCCTAGGTTCCCACTCCCCACGGCGGCAGGATTTTCGACACTAGCTTTTCAGCTAGGTCCAATTCAGTCACTGTCTGGAGGAGAATTCTAGCGGCCGGCTGCTCTGATCGGTAGTTTTCTGTGGTTTCTCCGATCAACACCAGGCGAATGCCGGAGCAGTACCCTACCAAACGGGCCACGGACCGCGCGCGATCTGTCCTTCCCCTTCCTTGTCCTATCCTCACCCCTTACACCCTCACTTACACTTACATGTCCTACACTACCACATATTCCGGGAGACCGGTCGGGAGTTTAGAGCTTGTCCCGCTGGTGGGAGAGTCCTGGTTAGGGAGAAACCCCACCAGCCGACGGTAGATCTGTGCCGGATCTCGCCATCCAGCGAGGGGAAAATCATCGCCATCGCCCGAGAAAAACATGTACTACACTAACGGGACTAATGACCGAAGCAGTTGACGCGCCCGGAAACACGAAAAAATCAATCAATCAATCCAATGTGTCTACGATCTCGTCCGACTCCTCTAACTTGTCAGTCTTCATCTCCGGCGGCGCCTTTGCACCTTAGTCATTGGCACTGCTAACGCTGGCGCTCCCTTCAAAGTGCCTTCGTCGTCCCCCTTCACCGCCGCTGAGTGCTCCGGCATCGCTTCCAATGCCACAGCCGGCGCCAGTCTCCTCTTCCTGGCTTCACCTCTACAACCAGCTACACATCTCCGTTTCCTTTGTCTCCACTCCCACAATCAACCGCACCTCCCTCCCACATCACCATTACGACCTGCGTGGCCGGCCCTCAACAACAACCACAGTTGAAGTGGCCCAGATCATCAGCTGCTGACAATCCTTTGCTTCTGACCGGGTGGTCCGAAAGTTCGAGTCCCAATGGTGGCGCGATATTCGACAATAGTTTATAATAATAATAATAATAATAATAATAATAATAATAATAATAATAATAATAATGTCTTTATTAATGGCGAGGCTCAAGCCATAGGGCCTGCTCGTCCGCCTAACTAGTTTGTCAACTTGGTCGAATTCAGCCGATCTCTAGAGAAGAATTCTAGCGGCCAGTAATTAGTCGGTCGGTAGTTTTCCGTGGTTTCTCCGATCAACACCAGACGAATGCCGGAGCAGTGCCCTAACAAACGGTCCACGGACCGCGCACGATCTTTCCTTCCTCTTCCTTGTCCTATCCTCTCCCCTTACACACACACTTACACTAACATGCACTACACTGCCACATATTCCGGGAGACCGGTCGGGAGCTTATAGTTTCGGTTGGGGCGGTGCCCCGCTAGTGGGAGAGTCCTGGTTAAGGGGAAACCCCACTAGCCGACGGTAGGTCGGCGCCGGATCTCGCCATCCACAGGGGGAAGATCACCACCATCTCCCGAGGAAGAAACATGCACTACACTAACAGGGGTAATGACCAAAGCAGTTGACGCGCCCGGAAACACAAAAAAAAAATCAATCCTACATAACTACTATGAGCACTACTGCTGGCCACGCTGCGACCTTTGCTACTAGTACCCTCTCACCGTTGCCACCGCCCGTGGTGGTGGCGCCGCCGCCGCCGCTGCCGCCTCGTCGCGGCCGGCGCGCGCCCTCCGCCGCGTGTGCGTGCGTGCGTGCGCGCCCGTGCGCCGGGGAGCGCGCGGGGTCCGCGGCCACCGTGCTGTGCCTGGTGTTGCTGCTGCTGAGGACGCGACGGAAGCTCTGCATCAGAGGTGGGTGGGCGACGGCACGGCCGGTTGCGTGACAGTTCCTCGCCGGCGGGGGAGCTCCACTGTTGTGACGGCTGGCGGTGCAGAGCCGGGCTGCAGTCGTTCACTTGTGTTGCACCTGACGCTTTGTGTTCAGCTCTTGTTGCTGTTGCGTTCGTGTAATGTGCTGGAAGCACTGTGACTTTGCGAGTTTGTAGCCCCGATTCTGAAAACCAATGTAACGTGTGTCAGGGTATTCAAAATCTACACTTTCATTGCACCTGACGCTTTGTATTGCGTTGGGTCTTATGTTATTGTTGGGTTCGTGTAATGTCTGGAACCTGTGACCTCGCGACTTGAGCCTCGTTTAAAAAAATAACGTATGTTGGGGATTAAAATTTACACTTGCTTTGCACCTGGCGCTTTGTATTCAGTTGGGTCTCTTGTTATTGTTGAGTTCGTGTAATGTACTGGAAGCACTGTGACCTTGCGACTTTGTAGCTTCGATTTTGGAAACTAATGTAGCGTATGTCGGGGTATTAAAAATCTACATGCTCTGTGGAATGTGGGTCACGGGATTGGTCAACACATTAGTGTGCCAATGTTTCGGAATATGTAATTCCTTCCTCAGGGCTTCCTAAAATACAAGACGGTCAAACGTCTACAAGACGGTCTATATGCTCTGTAATAATAGTTATCGTTTATTTATTGGCTTCTGAATAAATGTTGTTGTGCCGTTTTCTCCTTATTTTGCATGTTTTATTTAAGTTATCATTCCGTTGTTCTTGCAGAATATGTTTAAACAAGGCATGAATTTGAAAACGTATGACTGAATTACGAAATTAAATTGAACCTAAACTTTGGCCAATGCAACGACATTTTTTAATTTACTCTTTAACTTTTTAACACAACACATTTTTAACATTAATTTAAACTTTTTAACATTTTTTAAATATTTAGTATTCAATGTTGGCATTCGATCATTGTTTTAAACAAAGATAGCGTAACAACTCGAAACTGTCATTTATTGCGGTAGGGAATTATCAAACAAAATGTCGAAGTTTCACTTCACCACCTTGCAGAAGTTAATAAATAAAACTTCTTGTCTAGAGATTGTATTGTCATTGAAAAGATTTCACACACTACGCATGCAACTTACTCGAGATTTGGTAAATACATAGAAATTATTTTTCTTCAAAGAAAATAAATTCAATCTGGTTTGTTTGATTAAGATTCGAACAATTCTAACTTAAAACTTTATCAAACTTACTTTTGAACTCTTCCATATGGTACCTTGATACCACGATTTATTTAAAAAGCCCTCATGTGATCTAACTCAAATCTAAGGATTTTTTAATATTATTGGATCTTAATATTCTTTGTAGCGATCGACGTTAATTTGAGACCAAACTTCCGTCGTAATTTACATTTCTGTTTGAAGCGAAATATATTTTCTGAAGCGATGAGTACAGCATAGGAGACAGGACAGCATAGCGAAAAGTGAAGTTTTCACATGAAAGTAGATCAACGCACTCAACCACAGTAAATCTTACTTTCCCTAATTCAATTCCGTATTCTTTTAATTGTTGATTGCTCAGTAAGACGGATACTTCAGTAACTTTTGCTTCGGTTGTCCTGCCCTGTTGATAAGCGCCGTGCCAGTGCGTCACTCTGCCATGACATTTGTTTAGAGCAAGCAAGGTGACCGTGCGTACGTGCTAAGGCCATGCTGTAAAGATTGATTGATTGATTTTTTTGTGTTTCCGGGCGCATCAACTACTTCGGTCATTAGTTCCGTTAGTGTAGTGCATGCTTTTTTCTCGGGAGATAGCGGTGATTTTCCCTCGCTGAATGGCGAGATCCGGCACCGACCTACCGTCGGCTAGTGGGGTTTCCCCCTAACCAGGACTCTCCCACCAGCGAGGCACCGCCCCTGCTGGGACAAGCTCTAAGCTCCCGACCGGTCTCCCGGAATATGTGGTAGTGTAGTGCCTGTTAGTGTAAGTGTGTGTGTAAGAGGAGAGGATAGGACAAGGAAGAGGAAGAAAAGATCGCGCGCGGTCTGTAGCCTGTTTGGTGGGGTACTGCTGCGGCATTCGCCTGGTGTTGATTGGAGAAACCACGGAAAACTACCGATAAGAGCAGCCGGCCGCTAGAATTCTCCTCTAGAGCCATGCTGTGAAGGAAGACATTATTTCCTGCATAACATACTCCAACTTTGTGTTCCCTTATATGTCTCCAATAGACACTATTCCCACTTGTCTTTGCAAAGTTCTGACAGCTGGTATATTGTCAACATGTTAAAAATGATCACTGTTATCTAGTGATAGTTTTTTATTGTCAGCCACTCTAAGTAAAAAATCTCCTTTCATAATGACTTATTACTCTTAGTTTATTATTTAAAGAATTGTTAAATTAAGTTGTTTGATGCAATTTTTATTACATAATTTATTATATTTTGAATTGAAATAAAATAATATAATTATATATTGAAATATTCATCATTTAAATAAATTAACTCATTGGCATTACGAAGCGTCGTGGGTATAAATTACCCAGACCCTTAAATAGAAAGGCAAGGGTTTTATTTTCCTTAAATTATCGAAGATATTGATTCATTCCATTGAAAATCTGAGATTTTCAGTGTGAAGTTGAATTGCTTCTACGAAACACTTTGATGCACTCAACAAAGCAGTTGTTTATGTTGTGAAAATATCAGATATAACGATTTGAAACAAGTTATGAAGAGCAGTGAAGAGTTATCAAGTACATTAGAGACTGAAAAATCAAATTAATCTTATTTTAGATAATGGTGAATGCTAGTACTATTTGCATCTAAAGAATTAAGAAACAAATACTGAGAAAGTTAGAAAACCAGACATTTTTTACTGCGTAACTTCAATCCTACGATTCCTAAAGCCCACTGTGTATCCGCAACACCGCTGCGAGTCTTAATATTACTGCAAACGAAAGATGTGTGCATAGATAACACAATCTAGGTCATATTGAAAGAAAATATCGGATATTTTTATCTCAATTTACCCTTCCATTACCTGGATATGTGTGCGTATACATTAATGTTGTTTTTATGCGTCGACATTTTAATCTCGCCAAAATCATCAGGAGCTAATCGGAGCGCTCGTTGAATTTGTGATAAAAAGTTATTAAATGTTATTTCAACCGCAATTGATTTCTTTGAGAAGCAAAGGTGGAATATTAATAGTACATTTTATCAACTTATAAAAGAATGTTTTCGAATGAAATATTTTCTTTTTAAAAATAAATAATTGTTATATATTATTTTATTGTTTTCTTTTATCATCACTTTTCTCTAAAAGGCATGAGATAGAAATCCGTATGACTACATTTCTCAATTATATTTTATGGTAATATTTGAGCTTCTATCACCAGCAATAGCGCATGTTCAAAACTAAAACATTTTAGTGGTAGTGACAGCCGAAAGCAGCTGCATCTCTGACCGGAAACTTGAGTTCGAGCTCCAAGAGTTTGATTGATTGATTTTTTCGTGTTTCCGGGCGCATCAACTGTCGTATAAGGTCGTATGAGATCAGGCACCGACCTACCGTCGGCTAGTGGGGTTACCCCCTAACCAGGACTCTGCCACCAGCGGGGCACCGCCCGAGCCGGGACAAGCTCTAAGCTCCCGACCGGTCTCCCGGAATATGTGGTAGTGTAGTGCATGTTAGTGTAAGTGTGTGTGTGTGTGTGTGTGTGTGTAAGAGGAGAGGATAGGACAAGGAAGAGGAAGGATAGATCGCGCGCGGTCCGTGGCCCGTTTGGTAGGGTACTGCCCCTGCATTTACCTGGTGTTGATCGGAGAAACCACGGAAAACTACTGATCAGAGCAGCCGGCCTCTAGAATTCTCCTCCAGACAGCGACTGAACTCGACCTAGCTGAAAAGCTGGTGTCGAAAATTCTGCCGCCGTGGGGAGTGGGAATCTAGGACCTCCCGGTCAGAGGCGCTGCAGTGGCATCAGTTGATGCACTGAGCTACCGCTCCCGATCCAAGCGTTCGAGCGTTTTAGACTTTTGAGTCGAAAATTCAGTCAGTTCGAAAATTCGAGCTAAATAAGAGCTGACTGGAGAAGAACTTTTTCGATTGGCTGCTATGGTGCCCAACCAACACCCAGAGAATGTCGGAACAGTTTACTAACAAACGAAGCACGAGCTGCAAGAGAATTTTTCTTCCTCATTCCTGTTTCCTCCTCGATTTCACACATACACACACTTAGTGACAACTACTTACCATTACTTACATTATACTAACACACATATCGGGAGACCAATTATGAGCATATAGTTTCTGCAGGCTAAGAGGGTGCCCCGCTGGAGGTGGTGTCTGGACGAGGAAAAACCCGCGAGCCGGAACTTGATGTCAAGTTTTATCTGGGGAAGAACACCGCCACTCTCGCGTATGACATGCACTCTATTTGCGGACCAATGAACTAAGTAGCTGTCGCGCCCAAAAACACTAAACTCTTATTCATAGGCCGTGGAGACCTGTATTAGAGTCACGACGATGGTAAATTTTCGAAATAAACTAAATTGCTGGGACCAAATAGACTAATGCCTGGATTGACAATTTTAAAGTCGACTGCTGTGAATGTTAGTTTCTGTAGGTTCCTCCCAACAATTCCAGATGGATGCGGGAATTTTACCTTTTAAATAACTGTGTCACGGATCTATATTGACTCACTGATCCTTTCTTCATATCATCCTGATCCCCTCATATTTAGGGCGGGACGATGCCGGAGCACCATCGTTATAAGTCGCAATGATCTCGTAAAATTTCTGACGAGCATCGAAGATACGTGGAGAAGCAAATCTACAAGTCTAGACTGATTTATCAGTGATTCCAGGCACATCAACTGCAAAGTTCATTAGTCCCCTAAGACTAGTGCATGTTTTGTCGCGGGAGGCGAGATCCGGCGCCCGCCTACATCAGATTGCAGATATTTTCCCTACCAGATATATCCCACCAGCGGAGGAAACACTCCAACTGGGACAAGCTATAAGCTCCCGACAAATGTGGTAGTGTAGTGCATGTGTGTGTGTGTGTGTGTGTGTGTGTGTGTGTGTGTGTGTGTGTGTGTGTGTGTGTGAGGGGTGAGGATAAGACTGGGAAGAAGAAGGAAAGATCGCGCGCGGTCCGTAGCCCGTTTGGTAGGGTACTGCTCCGACATTCGCCTGGGGTTGATCGGAGAAACCACGGAAAACTACCGATCAGAGCAGTCGGCCGCTAGAATTCTCCTCCAGACAGCGACTGAATTCGACCTAGCTGGAAAGCTAGTGTCGAAAATCCTGCCGCCGTGAGGAGTGTAACCTAGAACCTCCCGGGCAGAGGCGCTGAAGTGACATCAGTTGATGCACTGAGCTAGCGCGGTCGCACCTACTTCAAGGACTTTTGGGCAGTCTCGGTAAGAATTATACGAAGCGTAATATTCTCGTAGGTTACTGCATTATACCCAAAGTGAATTACGTATAATTAGATGCTTAACCCCAGGCTTCGCGTTCCTTTATTGTGGTTACTTAATCCAAAACTTGACGAATTCTCTAATGGATTGATGTTCATGGTTACATTCTTTAGAAATTCAGAGATATAAGACCCATGTTTCCTTATTCCATGATCTTTATCATTTAATTTTACGTTATATTATCGCGAACAAAAATTATGTTGAGAATTAAAATTAAATATTAAGTAGCAACTACGTATCTCCGTATAAATTCCTCTAGATTCGCCAATTTGAAGATCGTATTACTACTTTCTTGTAGTAAATTTTGATATTTTTATGCATGCTCTATTTCGTTTCAGTCTTGACCTTTTTACGTCCTTTCACTGTACCGGTCGGAGTCTAACAGAGTACAATTACTTCATGGTAGTTTTGTACTTGAAACAGTCTCATGCGATTTATGGAGGAGTTATGGATGGTATATAACCCTTCCCGCACCTTTCGTGAAAAAGATTTTCAAAAGTGAAAAGTATCCTCATGTGTCCGCCTGTCAACACTAGCGACTAAACCGTGCATCCGAGTTTCTTCAAAATTGATATTTCACAATCGATCTAAAGAACTCGAGACTTTGGGAGTTTCAAATGGATATTTTGATCTTTGAGGGTACTCTCCACGAGGCCTCAAAAACATTAACAACGTTTTTGATATTGGCTCCAAATGTTTTGATTAAACTTATTCTAAACGGATAGAGTAAAGAACGCCTAAGAGAATGGTATAAGCCTCGTCGCATGATGAGATAAATGATGAGAGGCAGGGAAAACAGGATAACCTCTACATTAAATCTACATTGATTTTATTTATTTTTAATGTACAAGGTTGCATTAAGTGTAATGTACAATGCATTAATCTACATTAAATGGCATGACATTTTTGACAGTGTACGTAATAATTCGAATCGTCTATCTGTAGGAAGATAGCATATTTTAATGTTAAGATTTTGATCAATTACCTTATGTTATTATTGTTATGTAACACCCAGAACAAACAATAAAAAGAAAATGAAATATAGAAAGAAAAAAATGAGGATATGAAAATAATGGAAGCTAGAAATATGGTGAGAAAAAATCACATTTCCCTCTCGTAAAATTATAATTTTTAAAAGAAACATTTCTTGCAAGGATGCTCACTTTAGGAAGGATGTAAATGCAAACACTGACATATGACTATCGTATTTTCTGTACGTTGTTAGTTTTTAGTATAATATTCTGTGGTAATGATAGATGTATTTATCATTCTGGAACTCCCGGAGGATTACTAGGGAGAGCTTTTGACATTCTAAGGTACAGTAGCTGCAGAGTATAACCAACAAGATTGGTACCAGTTCTCCAGTTAATTCAAATCATAATGATGTGTGAATAAACTAGATGACGAACGACCACTAGAAGACACAAAGTAGGCTATATGGCGGGGGCAAGTGGAGATTGTGTACTAGTTTATGCAAATCCTAACTAAGTGCACAGTACGTCGCACAAATTCAGGAAAGTCCCGTACTATCTGCACTGGACCAGCCACCAGGTTGGGAACCGCTTCGCTGAGTATAGCGCATACACGCGAGATGAATAAATAAACCAGGGGCGGACACCAGCACAAATAGGCAACAAATTTTCCCGCGTGCACAGCGACACACGGCGACATGCTGCATTACGATGCGACTGGACGCGACACGAAATGATTGACTCTATTCTGAAACGTATTTTTTTACTTTGTACAACAATCGTATCGGAAATCTCTGTTTTGCTGCAAATGTAATGTCTGATTGGGGTCACTTACGTTTCCAAATGACGAATCGGTTTCTTATTTGGAGAGAATAAAATGCAACCTTAAAAGAGATCTCGTATCACAATTTTTAAATGTTTTCTTCTCGTTCCTCTAATTGTTGTTCCAAATACATATATATAATGCATATTGAAGGTACGTCATAAATATTTTATATATTAATTCTATTTATTATGAAATGTTGTTACGAATGTATCTACATTAAATTTAACAAACGCATTTAATGACCATTTGCATGTTTACGTATAATAGGCACCTCAAGGTTGCGGCGCCTGGTTTTAAAGTAAGGGTTGTACAAAATGCTCGGATGTTGCGGTGTGTCGCGGGATACCTGGCCCACGACAGGTTTTTGGAGACCTTTAAAGAAGTCCGTTGACAGTTACTACATCAAAAGTAATATTGAGTGCCATTTTCTTTACTAAAACAAAAAGATGATCCATTAGAATGAAATGCTACAACAAAGTTTAAAATTGCCAGATGAGAGTAAAATTAAATATTTTTAATCGAAAAGGTCTTGATTGATTACCGCGTATACTTAAGAGTGCAATTATTGCATTAACTTTCTGGCGCCTTAGAGACTTGATTGTTTTGATGTAATTAATGATGTATTAGGTGTGTGTGTGTATATATATATATATATATATATATATATATATATATATATATATATATATATATAGCGCGCGAGAGAGAGAGCGAGAGAGAGAGAGAGAGAGCGAGGAGAGAGAGCGAGAGAGCGAGAGAGAGAGCGAGAGAGAGAGAGAGAGAGAGGGCTGGAATTGCATCAGTTTCGCAATTCGCCAATGTCGATGTATGTTCCTGCACCCTTCTAGTGAAGACCACGGATTGCTGCAATTGCGCTGCCTCCCCTCTCAGTCTCCCCGCAACAATCTTCGCGAAATTCTGCTTGCGATTGATTGCTTGATTGATTTTTTCGTGTTTCCGGGGGCGTCAACTGCTTCAGTCATTAGTCCCGTTAGTGTAGTGCATGTTTTTTCTCGGGAGGTAGCGGTGATCTTCCCCCGCTGGATGGCGAGATCCGGCGCCGACCTACCGTCGGCTAGTGGGGTTTCCCCCTAACGAGGACTCTCCTACCAGCGGGGCACCGCCTCAGCCGGGACAAGCTCTAAGCTCCCGATTGGTCTCCCGGAATATGTGGTAGTGTAGTGCATGTTAGTGTAAGTGTGTGTGTGTAAGAGGAGAGGATAGGACAAGGAAGAGGAAGGACAGATTGCGCGCGGTCCGTGGCCCGTTTGGTAGGGTACTGCTCCGTCATTCGCCTAGTGTTGATCGGAGAAACCACGGAAAACTACCGATCAGAGCAGCCGGCCGCTAGAATTCTCCTCCAGACAGCGACTGAATTCGACCTAGCTGAAAAGCTAGTGTCGAAAATCCTGCCGCCGTCAGGACTCGAACCTAGGACCTCCCGGTCTGAGGCGCTGCAGTGTCTGTTTGCGAAGAATACGCGTGACCTAAAGGGCAAACCTGTAGGAATTCCTGATAAAAACTATACCCCCACCAAACTCTCTAAGAGAACTTCTGCTCGCAAGGATCTTGCTGAAAATTGTACAGGTAATACTTGTTGTGGAGGCACGTTGTCTCTCATTCGTAACTACGACGCGAAAACGCTAGCATAGATAATAAATAAATGTGAGCAAACACAAAAATGATGACTAAAACTGCTATGTAGTTCACCCGCAACTTTACTTCACAGAACACAGTATTGTTTTAGTTGTAATTGTAAAAATTTAAATTGTCAAATAAATGAGCGTTTCTTTGATAAAAATGTCCCAGTATGTACTGCATTTCTCGTTAGTTTTAAGATACGCCGTAGCATCAACACAAAAACGATCAGCTGATAGTGTCTATCTACAAGACAATTAATCTATAAAATGTTTCAGTTACGAGTAAAAATGTTCGAGTACTCTTAAGCAATACATATCGTTAAGAGCTTGAGATTGTAGAAGTTGCTCCCAAAAAATCTCAAGACTGAACAAACATTAGAAATTTTCGCAATACAGCTTGTTACGTAAAAATCTTATTCTTGATGAATGTAAATATTCTTCATTGTCAATTGTTAGTTCTCAGATACTATTATTGAGTGACGATTTGGCCCATTGCAGTTGGAAGTCCGTTTTCGATCCTGGCCTGAAACCAATCCCGGGGCAAAGATCGATATCCATCAATTGATAGCTGTCGGTGGCTCTCGCGCTGAGGGCGGGGGGGGAGGGGGAGGACAGGAATCCTCGCAGCCCACGTGTCCTCGTCCCCACCTGGTGGACGCGACGCGCCGCGCCGGGGCTGAAATAGCGGGCGGCGGCCTCCACGACCACGACTCCTCGCCGCGTGCCTCGGCAAGAATAGGCTGCCCCACCCCGCCCGTCTCCCCTCCCCACCCCGCCCCCGCCCCGCCCCCTCTCCCCGCCCCGCCCCGCCCCGCCCCCACTCCCCTCCCCGCCCCCGCCCCCGCCCCCGCCCCGCCCCCGCGGTAGCCACGCGCAGTCGTATATTGCGTTCCCTCCCGATGTTTTCGTGCTCGCTTTTTCAGGAATCTTATTGACAACACGCCGCTTACAAGTAGGGGTGGGGGATTTAATCGCGATTAGTACAACAAAAGATTGTTTTATACGGTTGGTCGAAAAATTGAAACCGATTATTTTTACACCGATTAATGAAAAAGTCGATTAATTTTTACGACTTTTATCTCGATTATTTTAGTTCAAATATTAATTTCAAAGACCAGCGAAATACGAGAGTGCATCTCTCCTTTTAAACGGAATTCCTCGTCTGTTCATCTCTCTCCAATTGCAAAACATAATAGAGACAAACATACGTCGTTAATTTCATGTTAGTAAATGAAAATGGAAAAGTTGCTGTGTATGATCTAATATTTTAGTGATGGTATTATTCTCAGTATGAAACAAGAAACAGATAGTTCAGTTTTACCAGTTTTTCTAAAACCATCCTCAATCAAGTACTTTGTTAGATTACAATTATTTGACTTACTGTATCTAGAAAGTCTGCGACCATTCGTTTCAAACTGAGTTATAGTCGTTTCTCATGAGTACGTGTGGGGAATGAATATTATTTAAATAAAGAAAAAAAAATATTAATTAAATCGTGCAGAAGTTCTCAAAAAACTACTAAACGATTAATTAATTAATTTACAAATTAACGACTTTACTAATTTTACACATCAATTAACTCGGAACGATTTGTTGATGCATATTTATCTAATCAAAAAAATCGCCTATTAGATATGAATCGATTATTACTTAATTATCGCCATACCCACGTATAAGGGATAAAGAAAACGTTAATCGACGCGCACTGAGAATGAAAAGTTGAGTTTTAATTGAAATTTCTCAGTCGTGAGTACTTGTGTTAGAGTAGAAAATACTGTGATGAAAGTTAAAAATGATTGATTCATTCGTGACTACGTTTTTCATTAAAATAATAGTTGAGAGGACATATTTAGCATTTGATTGAGTTGCTCAAATTGTCAGTGCTAGCGTGATTTCAGTGTCATAATTTAGCCAGATCGTATGAAATAAATACATCCCTGCCACGTGATCTGAATCCTGTGCTAAACAGAAAAGAAAGTGGGCGCTGCTAAAAAAAGGTTAAATTTTGAATACTTAGTGAACCAATATGCGGTTGTAGGTCTATCTTTCTTTTACTTGAAAACTTTGTACAAGTTTAGAATTGCGTACAAGAGAATAATGAATTTCCAATTTAGTTTCTTTCAGTGTAAGAAATTGTTTTGACAATTCTCTTTTATTAAATTATAAGTATCATTATAGTATATACATTATACCCCACATAGTCTTTTGTTTAGGACTGATCTACGTAGCGTTCTAATTTCAATTTGAAACCTCAAATTTCATTTGCAAATTTCCTATTCTGAAATAACATAGATATTGCTCAATGAAGTCAGAGTACAAAACAATATCTCAAACAACATTGTTACATTAGGAAAACTATTTTTCTTTCGTTCATGCACTCGTGTCGTTCAGATCATGTAAGTAAAAATACCGTAGGATACCCCCAATAATGAGTCTATACATTTCTCATTCTAAATTATGATACGGTTTCCTTCCAGGCAACACAACAAGGCTCTCTAATTATCATGGTTTTACTTTTTCTATCAAACTTTTCCCAAATACGTGATTGAAATATAGAATTGATGAACACTTTCTTGTTAGTAAAAATTGCATTTTGCGCAAACGAAATGGAAACTTCGTGTAATTTGTGAACAACTTATCAGTTTATTTGGAATTTTTCTCGAACAGTTGGTCAATTATGTGGCTTGTATATTACAAACAGTAAAAATGACAAACAATAAGATTAACTGGGTTTATTGTGTCAAAACATGCAGCAATATGGATTGCAAAAGGTAAAATCATTACGCAACTGTGTAATATGTAAATCTATCATGAAGAGAGACTTTCTACTCAAAGTACTTTACATTCAAATTTAGGTATTGATTCAAATTTATCTCGAACCCTTCTAATAGCACATTGCAAAGTGGAAAGTGGTACATCAAACACATTCGAAATCTATTTTTGACTGCGCGCTCCCATCGTTTTGCGTTGGCTTTTCCCGCCAACCCCACTCCTTCCCCCACCCAACCCCTTCCCCCACCCCACCCCACCCTTCCCCCACCCCACCCTTCCCCCTCCACCCCACTCCGCTCGCCCTCGCATTGCCCTTTGCCCAACGCTCCGCCTGGCATCCGGATGCCGTCCTCTGCTGGCAGCCGAGCCCTCGTAGTAGGCCAGCGGCCAAAGCAGGCTCTGGAACCCCCCACCCCCCCCACCCCCCCCCACCCCACCGGACCCAAAGGACAGGCCGTGCGGACAAGGATTTCGGCAATTCCCATACTGAGCAACAAAACATCAAAGAATGCATACAATCAATTAGGAGCGTGCAGCAACACAACGAGAATCCGCTATGAATTGGAAAAAGCTTGAAGTTGGGGCAGTGTTGTGAGACACAAAATCTTGGTCAGAGTGCACAAATTGAATTTTCGTTATTTCGATAATGACTCCACGTTGTAACGAGTTAACAATTGATTGTATTGTACATTGTGATGAAAGTTTGATCAATACATTGCAATTATAAATATGTTAGCAAACTAGAAAACCATAATAATGTACTACTTATAAACTTACTGGACAATAGTTAAGAAGTAAAAAGATTGAAAAAGTTCAAACCATTGGATTTGCCACATAGATTTTAAAATGACAATATTGTTAATATTGTAATAAAGTCAAACACCTAATGTTTTGTCAACATGTGCTTGTTGCAAGTGTGTAATATGATAAAGGAAGATCTTCAGTGGTTGATCTCTCAATGCAAGATTGTAATTTTGACAGCAATTTTGCTTATTGTTCTTATTTTGAACAGATTGTAAATTCACAGATTTAATAAGAAAATTTAAAAAATATTACAATTGCTACAAGAAACGTACTTGTTATGCAACTGATACTGCAATAAATTTTGTCAACTTCCATCCGAAGTCAAATAATGGTTACCACATTGGCGGTAAACGCATTGCTCGGGGAAAGTGTGAAACTAAAGTCAAAGTCCTCTCGAAAAAATATTGCCGCTGAATGATGCGCGATCTAATGGTTTTCTTCTGACACTTGCGAAAGTTGCGTCAACCAATTTTACATTCTCAGCCTACAAATTCCATAAATACACTCTAGGTAGAGTCCCGAAGTTTGACATTCTAACCTCTATTAATTTTTAAGGTTTCAAAACTTCATTAAATCGAGTTTTTGGAAGTGTTTGTAATTTTCATTTCTTTCCTTTTCCGTGTCTTAGCTTCCGATGCCGTTTTTTAACATATTCACTTTTACTTTTTCATTCCCCTTTTCGCTACTATTTTCTTTTTTCTCCTGGCACCGACACGATCTCGATCAATCTGGGAACTTAACTACAAGTCACCACAGCATGTGGACACTGTCTCGTTTCGTCCTTCTTCGAAAGCAGTATCAGACACGAAGTGTTGAACCCGGGCTCCAGGATTAGCAAGTGTAAGTCTGCTCGACCAGTCATTTTTCTCAGATTTCCTTCATTTATATCTACAGGATTTCTTCGACCACGAATAATCCCATGCCACACTTGAATGTGGCCTCCGAAACTTTTCGCGATTCGTATTTATACGATATATCGTATTTAATACGATATGTGTCAGCTCAAATGTGGCGATTTCACGAGTTCAAAGATTGAAAACTAGATCAGCGTTTTCGTTTATTTTGTTCGATAAAATTCAACAAAAAAAGAGGAAAAGAAGAAAATAATTGAACACTAGCACTTTGTTGAAACACTCAACATTGTCCAACCTTCCCCGTTCCGCCTTCCCTTTCCTGCGTATTATCCCTGTATCGCACTTTGCCCGATTCCCTTCCTCGACCTCCGGAAAAGACGCGCAACTCCTCCGCGGGACCCCATTAATCACTGACTGAGAGACCAAGGCGCTACTCCCTCTCTCTCCCTCTCTCTCTCTCCCTCTCCCTCTCTCCCCCTCTCTCTCCCTCTCTCTCCCTCTCTCCCCCTCTCTCTCCCTTTCTCCCCCTCTCTCTCCTCTCTCTCCCTCTCTCTCCCTCTCTCTCCTCTCTCTCCCTCTCTCTCCTCTCTCTCCTCTCTCTCCCCTCTCTCTCTCTCTCTCTTCTCTCTCTTCTCTCTCTCTTTCTCTCTCTCTTCTCTCTCTCTCTTTTCTCTCTCTCTTCTCTCTCTCTTTCTCTCCCTCTCTTTCTCTCTCTTTCTCTCTCTCTTCTCTCTCTCTTCTCTCTCTCTCTTCTCTCTTTCTCTCTCTTCTCTGTCTCTCTTTCTCTCTCTCTTTCTCTCTCTCTCTCACTTTTTTATGTACTGACTTAGTGTTTCCCTTATAACTCAAATACTTTGGAATATTTTTACAAATTTCTTTTTTTAATTTGTTGGTAATACTTACAGGTACAAAATCATGCTCCATCATTTAGATCTCTGGTTAAATAATATGTTTAATTTGAATTCAAAATTAATATATTGATTATTGATAGTATTTTCAGTTTTATAATTTTTTATCACAAAAATTATTGATCTATTCTAATAGATGCACGATGCGGCGACATACCTTTTAAATCATAATTCGAAAAGTATTGCAGGTATCGAAATATTTTTTTTCACCAAAATATTCCTTAATAATTAAAGTTTAGGAAAAAATGTTTTCAAAAATCGAATTTTTGAAGGTTTTAAGGTGTATCTTCCCCCTTAAAACGGGCGCTTTTCAGTTGTACGTATTCAGAATATAGTTTTGTTTCTCGTGGCTTGTAGAAAGTGTACTTTCGTTTGACCTTCAAGGATGTCTGTTACCAACTTTCCTCCATTAATAGATGTACCTAAAAGCTGCTTCTGAATGATGTTGCATTTGGCAGCTATACGTCACGAACGTTTTTTGAACAAAAGAATTTGTGTTCCGAAATTTTGGTGAAAAGTTTCGTGTGAAATTACTCATTTCAAATTTGTCTACAATTAATCGATATACAACATAAAAACTAATTAAAACAAAAGGAACTGAAACGAGTAGCAATAATACAGTAAAGGTTGAATGAACACTATTCCCAAAGTTTACCATTGCCCATTTCAACCACAAAATCATTTTCATTCATTGATAGGATGCAAATTCTCGTGTTCTGTATTTATGAGCTAAATAAAATGCATTTTTAACATCAGTGAGAGGAAACGAGGGATACATTTGTCATTGAGGTAAATGGGTGGTCATGCTTTTACCTGTAAAATGAATTTCATTTGTAGTTAGATTTCGAATTATTCATCAAGAATAATAGTATTTCACGGAATAATGAACCACTTCGTGAAACGGATATAAGGTATGCTACGAGTAGCAATATGCTACTAATAGGTATGCTACGGCTACACAAGTGTGCCTGACACTTGGACTAGAAATGGAAATGAATTTGATGGTAGGAAATGAGTTTCCGCCAGACATTGGAAGAAGACAATAAAGACAGTTGGTCACGCGAAGCAATAATAACACAAATGGAAACAGTAAAGAACACTGTACTTAGAATGCAGCAAGTACTGAAACCTCTTTTTTGCAATCCAATAAACACGCTGCAAGAGGTTTCTTATTGCATCATTTGTCAATTTGTGCATGTAAAAACAATTACAAAATTAATTATGAATTATTTCTGTCACTAATATCCTCTCCGAATGATTTGTAGCCCAATTGGGGAATATTCTTTCTTTTATACAAACATATTTCAAGCGCTAATAAGAAGGAAACAAGACTTTTCAATCATCTAAGAAATTATTTTCAATAAATTTATTCAATTTTCTGTAAGATGTTTCCTTTTTCACTTTGAAACATTTAATAATTAAACCATTAAAAACAGTCGAAGAAGAATTATATATATTTTAAACAATAAAATATGAGGGGCTGGCTAGAGAGCTACGATTCTTTTTTTTCAATTTCTATGAAACATAATTTTAGACGCAGCAAAGAATTTATATCAAGGTTTCAGCTAACACTACAAAGTTTCACTTTATGTTGGTTATCAAGGAAATCTCTAAACACCCCATTTTTTGCACCTCTGAAGTCTCACGCTAAAAGCATTTTATTATAGTTTACCTTTCTATTTTATTCTACTCTACCTTTGTCATGATCACTTTACCAATTTATTACGAGTTTTTGTACTCATTTAAGTATATCGCATTCCCACTTTTTGTTGCTCTATGTTCTCTCATTGTACTAACGAGAATTGCTTTTTGCATGGTTGAACTTTATTGCATTGTTGACGTGATAAGGCTGTACTGAGTAGTACACATTCTTCGTTTGGTCGTACTCACCTCGTTAAAATCCAAATGGAGTTTAAAGAGCAGTTTCTCCTTTAAAACATGCGTGCATCATTTATGTTGCATTCCAGAGCGTGTAGCTACAATATTTTATATTGAGCCTACGAACACGTTTTGCCAGCAGTTTTGAACGGTGTCCACAGTTGCCTACATAAAGATTCACTGCTAGATTCTAGTCCCCGTCTTTCGAAACAAAGTTTTTCACAAGTGATCGTGAGGACCAAGAGGTGGTTTTTGAAAGGTAGCACCCGTTTTGAGTTATGATTTGACGAAAATATAATTCACAGCACAATAATGTTTGTGTTATAGTTATTAGTTTTAAGTTATAGTTATTAGTTTTAAGTTATAGTTATTAGTTTTAAGTTATAGTTATTAGTTTTAAGTTATAGTTATTAGTTGAGATATAGTTATTAGTTGAGATATAGTGATTAGTTGAGATATAGTGATTAGTTGAGATATAGTTATCAGTTAAGTAGCATAGGTCTTTGTTCCGTCAATTTTCTTGGCTAAAGGAATCCTATCCCTTTTCTCCTTATACCCTGTGGAGGTTGTAATGTAGAGGGTGAATTTCGTAGGCCGTCACCGAAATTCGAAACTCAGTACTCAGAAACGGCAAAGTGCCTCGAGGTCACGTGATGCCCGGCGGATTTGCGCCAGGGCGAAAGTGAATCCGCGTCCTCAGACGTCGTTCGAGGAATCGATGCGCAACGGATCGCGAGGGTGATCCATCCGCGAGGCGCGAGTCGCGTGACTCGAGCAGCGCCGCGAACGGGCGTGCGACGCGCTATTGTTCTCCATGCGAGTGAAACTCGATTCGCCGTTCTATCGATACTCCTGAAATCTCCGTAAAGAATAAAGGAAATGAAGAGTGGCGATTCTTGAAGAGAGATAACGTTTAAAAGTCACGAATTGGTATTGAAATGGATGGGAAGATTACAGTTGAATCGTTTTTAACTTTTTGGACATTATGTTATCTCGTTCTATTGGTTGTCACCGGGAGCGGTAGCTCAGTGCATCAACTGATGTCGCTGCAGCGCCTCTGGCTGGGAGGTCCTAGGTTCGAGTCCTGATGGCGGCAGAATTTTTGACACAAGCTTTTCAGCTAGGTCGAATTCAGTCACTCTCTGGAGGAGAATTCTAGCGGCCGGCTGCTCTGATCGGTAGTTTTCCGTGGTTTCTCCAATCAACACCAGGCGAATGCCGGAGCAGTACCCTACCAAACGGGCCACGGACCGCGCGCAATCTGCCCTTCCCCTTCCTTGTCCTATCCTCTCCCCTTACACACTCACTTACACTAATATGCACTACACTACCACATATTCCGGGAGACCGGTCGGGAGTTTACAGCTCGTCCCGTCTGGGGCGGTGCCCCGCTGGTGGGAGAGTCCTGGTTAGGGGGAAACCCCACTAGCCGACGGTAGGTCGGCGCCGGATCTCGCCATCCAGCGAGGGGAAAATCACCATCTCCAGAGAGAAAACATGCACTACACTAACGGGACTAATGACCGAAGCAGTTGACGCGCCCGGAAACACGAAAAAAACAAACCAAAGAAATCTGTTGGTTGTCGAGTACGTGCTACGTTTTCTTTCATTCAGTCCTTCGCTTTCTCTAAACTAGGTACACCAATGCTCCTCAATTGACCGGCTGGAATAAATTATCTGCTTTCACAGTGTCATTGTACTTAAAAATGTATGTAAAGGTTGAAGCAAACGTCATGATGGTACTTTATATTATAAATTTCGACAGATGTTTTCATTCATTGTATTAATCTCTGCGTTAAATATGTCAATAAAATATATTGTTAAAAGTCAGTCAAAAATAATTTCTAAACAAATCTACAACTATTAAGAAATGTTTTTTTTTAATTAGAAGAAACATTTTTAAATTAGAGATGGACAATTTTTGCCCATCCTGGTAATTCTAGAGTTAAGATTCCTTTCAAAATTCGTAGAGCCACGTCGATGCAGTTCGATAACAAGACTAGCAGTTTTCCAAAAATTCTGTGTAGGTTAAGGAGTTGTATAAACATGTATATAAACGTCTTTCTTCAGGTATTAATGTTCGCCTCGTTGCGTGCTTTTTCTGATGTAGGTTGATCTACCGACATCTTGATAATCCAATACGTCTTTTCTTTTCTCTGGGGCGTTATGTATACTGCGAGTGCGAACCTGCTCCATTACAAAACTGATCTGCCCAGTTTTTACGTTGTTTAGCTATTCGGTCGTTTGTAGAAAACGTGTTAAGGAATTGCCTTATTTTCTTTTTACAGATATGTTTCTTCGTCACATAGACTTTATCTAAGAAAACTTAGTTCACTTGACGTTATTCTACTCAAATTGTGTGACGAGATTTCGACGTCAAAGTACACGCAGGCTATTGTCTTCATTTGATAATTATAGTTTCGGGCTACTAGCTTTTTTCTAGTTATTTCTTATCAACCTCCGAATTGTTGCATAGTAATGTTAAAATTTGGAAGAGTAGTTTCTAGGCCAACTTTATCTTCACAAAGTCGTGAGCTATGAACTTACTTGAGATTTCAATAGGTATTACTACGAAGAATGAAAAAAAATCTTGGAGTTAGAAACCACAAAACGTGTGCTGCAATAAAAATCTTCATAACTGTTTTTTACACATTTACGAATATCTATCTTTCTCAAAATTACTTAAAAATAAAGTTTTAAAGACACCCTCTACAGTCGACTCCGGTTATAACGAACTCGGATATAGTAAACCCTCTGTTATACTGAAGTAAAGTCACTGGTCCTGTTTCACTTACAATACAAATAAGCATAAGAAGATTCGGTTATAGTGAATCTGAACCGCGGCTGTAATGAACGTATTAAATAAATTCTGGAAATTAATAATTAGATCTCGCATGTTATTAAGCGAGTAAAAGGGACTTCGGAAGGTGGAACGGTATTCCGACAGTGCAAGAAATGTTGAAAGGTGTCAAGACTTCATTACCACACTTAAGAGGACAATGCAGAATCAAGTATCGAGATAACACGAACTCTGAAGAAGGATCTAGAGAAATAACTAATGAAAAATGTACGAAGCAAATAATTGCAAATAATTGATTATTTCAGGACAAAAAAATTGAAATGTTAATTGATTCAGTGGTGAGTTGTAGTTGACATTTACATAATTGAAATGATTGAAGGCGTTGTCATTGTCAACAATGGTATTTATTTCACAAATAGCAGCTTTCGATGGCTTAGCCATCATCATCAGTTTTCTGCTGTCTGGGAGCCAAAAAGGACTAGCTGGGAGCCACAAAAACGTAGTCGTTTTTGTGGCTCCCAGACAGCAGAAAACGTATGATGTTGGCTAAGCCATCGAAAGCTGCTATTTGTGAAATAAATACTATTGTTGACAATGACAACGCCTTCAATCATTTCAATTTCAATTGAAATGTTAAGTTTGTGCTGTTAATGAATTTAACTGTATCTCTATATGAATAAAATCAACAATTTCGGAGAAATTGCATTTAATTTTGACATCATCGGATATAGTGAACCTCTGATATAGTGAGCCAATCAGGTTAGCCCCCAGACATTCACTATAACCAGAGTCAACTGTATATCTAAAAGAGCGTTTTAAGGAATTTTCCTCCAATTCCAACAGTGTATGTACCCTAGAAAATGTGAAGTATCGCTGTATTTCCGTACAAAAAGCGTAGTGATGAATTCATGTTGGATCAAGTGAGGAGCAAACATTCAAAATGTGACAGGTCCACTTCAGCTTCTCCAATAAAAATGTAAAATATAGCCCACATTTTACACGTCTTTAACCCAACAAATAAAGTACTACTTAATGTGTTGTATGACTCTGCACGGATTTTCCGAAAATAAAATTGTAGGTAAAATAGCAGAACTCAATTTTTGCTAAATGGAGATGTCAACTTTTGAATGTTTGCCCCTCAAGTGTTGTCTCCAGTGACAGCGAGGTCGAAGTCATTAAGTGCGGTGCATAGAGTTCGCCTTGTGGCCACTGAAAGTGAGAACGGAGCGTTGGAAGCTGCGCTGGCGGTCGCGTGTGCCTCGTTGGCCGTGCGCGTGTGCCGTGCAGCGTGGGACGTGCGCCTTGGCTGCCCAAGCGACGCACGCTCTGCCTTCTTCCGCCCGCGCCTCCCCCTCCACCCACATCCCCCCTCACCGCCTGCATTCGCTGTCTTCTCACCGCCACCGTCGCCACTTCCCACGCCGATGGCTTGGTTGGTGATTCCGGGCGCATCAACAGCTTAGGTCATTAGTCCCGTAAGTGTAGTGCAGTATGTTTTTTCTTGCAAGATGACGAGATCCGGCGTCGACCTACCGTCGGCTAGTGGGGTTTCCCCCTAACCAGGACTCTCCCACCAGCGGGGCACCTCCCCAGCCGGGACAAGCTCTAAGCTCCCGACCGGTCTCCCGGAATATGTGGTAGTGTGGTGCATGTTAGTCTTAGTGTGTGTGTAAGAGGAGAGGATAGGACAAGGAAGAGGAAGGACAGATCGCGCGCGGTCCGTAGCCCGTTTGGTAGGGTGCTGTTCCGGCATTCGTCTGGTGTTGATCGAAGAAATCACGAAAAACTACCGATCAGAGCAGCCGGCCGCTAGAATTCTCCTCTAGATAGCGACTGAATTCGACCTATCTGAGAAGGTAGGTCCTGCCGCCGTCAGGACTGGAACCTAGGACCTCCAAGTCAGAGGCGCGGCAGTGGCATCAGTTGTTGTACTGAGCGAACTCTCACGGCCCAACGCCGACTACCGGCTGAAAGGGCGCAGGGCAGCAACTGATATCACCGCAGTGCATCTGACCAGGAGGTACCAGGGTTCGCCTCACGACGGTGACAGGCTGTTGTCACTAGCTCTGTCTCGCTCGAATTCAGCCGCTGTTCGGAGGATAATTCTCGCGGCCTGCTGCTCTGATCGCTAATTCTGATCGCTCTGATCGTTTCCATGGTTTCTCCGATCAACACCAGGCGAATGCCAGAGCAGGATTCTACGAAATGAACCACGGACCGCGTGTCCGCGATCATAATTCGCTTTGTAATGAAGAGATTTATAACTGTAGATGGATAGAAAATGGAAGTTCTTAAAACGTTCAGCCCATTTTCTCTCAAAATTGATATTTCCTGATCGGACTGAACGGACTGGAGGTTAGGGAATTACTAACGGATATTTTGATTGTTGGTGTTATTTTACATGAATCAGGCATTTACCATTTTATGCCTCTGCCCGAGATCGATCCATACGGCTCTTGTGTAGAGAAGTGGTATGAATGCCGACAAGTTAACTCTTAGGAACCGAGATCGAGTCTCGGAGCGAAACAAATGTTTGCTGTTTGAAATCACATTTGTTGGTTTATGTAGTACTGTAATATTGCGGAGCATTTACAATCAATGCGAGAAAGTATGTGCTTCGGCAGCACCACTAGTTTCTTTTTAATATATCATCGGCAAATGTTGGTAATATAGCTTATGGCGTATTGCAGTTATCAACTATGTTTAGAGGAAATGGCTAAGAACAAAGAGAATTTCACTTGCGAAGTCCCAGATTTGATTTCGTTGAAAGAAGAGAGTTCGTCTTTAAATTTTATTGAAAAGTAACTTCCCCTAATGTTTGACTTGAATAGTGGGTGATAAGAACAGAAATTGAATTTGATGAAAAGTCTTTTTTTTTCTTGTGGGGAAATAATTTGGCCAACCAACAACCGACAAGCGAACAGACGAAACAAATTTTTCCAGTCTCAATTAATCGATTCTCCATTTCGCTGTGCATTTTATTACAGCGAGGTTATTTGAAGTTTATTCCCCTCCCTGAACAGCAGTAAAAGATGTGTCAATGTTTACTGTGAGTTGTTACCCGAAGACTACATTAGTGGCGTCCTTCATATTGCATTACTCGGATTAGATTACTACAATTTTTAAACCTATAAAGTATCATTTGACGAGTTTGAAGTTGTGATACTACAGTATTAAAATAGTAAGTCCGTATAATCACGCAAGTCTTTTCTGTGAAAATAAAGAAATTTTTATTAACGTGATACACACGAACTTTAATTATACACTAACGTAGTGAGATTTTAAATACAGATAGTCTCGGAAATGTATTGCAAATTTACGTTACATTCCTAATTGAATAAATCATTTCATGGGACAAATTCCATCACAAATAGTTATGACCTGTCGTGTAACTAGTGCTTACTGTAAAACGTAGTTAGAGGTACTAAATTTTTGTTTAAATCATTAGTTTTCTATTTCTCTTAATAATAAGTATTTTAAAAATTTAAATAATTTAAAAACCCGAAGGGATTTCGTTTACAAGGTTTTGAGCTTCCTACTAAATCAAATTTCATGGCTTCCTTTTCTTTAAACAAAACGTAGTGGTGCAGAGTGTGTTACCACTTGTTTGAATTAATGGGTTGTATATTACAACAGATACTCATCTTAAGCAGTATCAGTATCTGTTGTGATTTGTTAATTTCAGTTCAAGACAAACAACATTTTCAAACGTCAAAAATTCCCTCAAATATTATTATTATTATTATTATTATTATTATTATCATTGTTATTGTTATTATCATTATCATTATTATTATCATTTGCTTATGGGCCATTTCTAACCACGCTCTTTTGAGGCCCTGTCATGTTCTTTCCTTTCAAGGAAAGATGTCAAGAGTGAGATTAACTTGTGAAATTATGGCGATCAGCTGTATCCCTTGGTAAGGCAGGGTAGTTAAGCCTTGAATAATGATTTACGAGGTGATAGGATGATGATGAGAGGTGATCGTGGCCTTTTTTAACCATCCCATCATTCGCCTGTATGACCTAGGGAAACCATGAAAACACCGGTCAGGGTGGCTGTCCCGGGGATCGAAGCCGAGCCTTCTGACTGCGAACTCAACGCGCTAGGCACCGAGTTTCTTCTCTTCGTTTATTATTATTATTATTATTATTATTATTATTATTATTATTATTATTATTTATTATTATTATTATTGTTGTTGTTGTTGTTTTTATTGTTTTATTAAATCTATCCAAACATTTAAATTTTTATTTTAGATCTCTTCCTAAGTTTACTTCAGAATTTATTACTAATATTAATATTCTCCCGTTTCGTTAAAGGACTCTGCCACTAGTAAATTAATTTTAACAGTGATAATTTATGTATTATTTCCCGTTTCGTCTATATAATTCTAAACATCTTGTAACAAGTATTATACCACAGCTTCTGGTTCAATGACCCCCACCTCGATCAGGTTTTTCGTCGTTTCCCTGATCATTGGAGAAAATGCAGATATGGTCGCTTGTTTTGCTTCTAGACGTAAATGTAACTTCATTATCTGTGCACGTCTTCTAGAATTCAATGTGAAATATAGCTATTCAAATGATCGTTCTCCGTGTTGTCGCGGCAGGAAAAGGAAACATTCCTTCACGAAGGACGTGACGAAGGATAAGAACGCAAATTTATTGCTGATTTTTCCTTGAAAATAGATTTTATTACACCGGAGCGAATATTTTGTTAACAATCGTTGCACAAAACGCCCATTTTCTTTCTGCATCCATAATTAAAGTAGTATATGGCTTCTGGTCACAGAATTATGAAAACGTGAACCGATTGCACTTCTCGCCGTAGCCCGTCACGCACAGTTTTTAATGTATGTCAAATAGCCAGTCCGTAATTACTAAACTCCGATGACATTATTCATTGAATATTTCATACCCAAGTCGATATATGCACTGCTATAAATAAACTTGTATTGAAAATCTGTTTTCCCAAAGTTATATTTTTAAAATAAGGTAATAAACACGTTTTAGAAAATTATTTTCACGTAATTTTCGTCAAATCCACGGATTCTTAAAATTATTTTTCCCAAAAACTGTTTCAAATTTTATCTTATTTTTTTCTGGAATATAGCAAAGTAAGCTAATAACTAATGGGGCTACAGAATGGCACAGACTTTCTCGTAGTAAAGTTTTCTAATTTCCTTGGTGTGGACTGGTTTTATGGTCTTGCCCTATCCTTTTGCCAGCTGCCAGCTATCGCCGCCCAAAGTACATTTTTTTGACATTTTCTAACTTTTTCGGTTTCCTAATAGTAGAATCCAAATGTTACATTAAGAATATTAAAGAAGAGTAAAACCTCTTCCTAAATGGAAATTTTCATTGAAAAATTTGAAGCCGATTTTAAGAACATGGCGTTCAAGCGTTACTGTAAGACCGAAATTTGAAGCTCTTTCTGATAGAGAAGTTTTGAGTTTTCGAAAACCTTCTTTGAATTCATTCGAAGCACTTTCACTCACAAATGCAAGTGTTACAAATCTCTGGAAATGTGCATATTAACGCTGTGAGAGATATGTAAATAAAATACGTTTGTGTAATTTTGAAATAACATAAGTAATACTACAATACAGAGATTTCTGTTCATGTTAAGCAGTGACGCAACTACCGTTGGCACGGCAGATGTAATTATCTGGGGCCTCCGGACTCAAGAGGGCCCCAAAATCTATTTTTTTCTTTTTTATAACTGAACACACTTTTAACGCCCTTTTTGAAGCGATAGGTTTATTAACATAAATCGTGTAATGTAAAGTTTGAATTACATATTTTATTATGACGCCGTGAAGATATTTTCGATATTTGAAAATTTGACTTTCCGGGCGCCAATTATTTATTGTTTTATTTAAATTTTTGGGGGCCTTTTTCTGATTTCATTATGAGTGATTTCAAACATTTCATTAGAGATTAGTTTTCAGTACATAGTTTAGTTGACCAAAAGTTTATGAGTGGAGAAACTGTGTTTTTGAAAAGGGACTTCGAAATAGGTAATTCTGTGCGAGACGGTGCGTCTGTGCGACGATGTGTCATCATGCAAAATAGCAAAAGTTAGAAATAATGAAAGTATGGGCTGCTGTAGCACCACTAGTTAAGAAGAAATAAAAGAGGTCATCTTCGTCAACATATTAGCTTTATTAATATAGTCGGCTTTCGACGGCTTTGCCGTCATCGTCAGTCTCGCTGCTTTCGGCAAAAGTCTGTTGACTGTGCTCTGTCTGCTGTGTCTGTCGACACAGTCGACAGACTTTTGCCGAAAGCAGCGAGACTGACGATGACGGCAAAGCCGTCGAAAGCCGACTATCTTAATAAAGCTAATATGTTGACGAAGATGTCCTCTTTTATTTCTTCTTATAAGAACGTCAACAACACCAAATCAGAATTCCCACAATGCACCACTAGTTTTCTAATCTCTCAAAGGAATCAATGAAACTCAACTGAAATTAAGTTTTCCTTTCTCTCACTTACTTCGTAAGAAGATAAAATATTGTATTAGTGTGCCGGACACGGCGAATATTCGACAGAAAATCTTTTATTCCCTATCCTTAGTAACAAAAAAGTTGATAAACGTTGTTCTTTAGTAAATTACGCCCTTCTAACACGTGTAGTAAGGATGAGTTTCGTGGGTTCTTAAAACCTAAAATTCGATTGATAGCAAAACGTCTGTGCGTCTGTCCACTTCTTTCTGAATGGGTCCAACTATCTCGTTTTTGTCTTCCCTGGCCTTTCTATCAAATTTTTAGATAGGAAGAATATTCTACCGTGTTAATTAATGTTGTAATATTACATACCACTGTGTGCTAAATGATGTGGAGTTGGCTTTTCGTTATGTCATAGCTACTTTCCTGTTTGGGCGAAACAAAAGAGGCTGTGACGCCGTTTCAGGGTAGCTGCCTGAACCTGCTGTGTTTTGTTCAGTGTGCACCGGACAAATAGTTCCCGGGCTGGTCGTGTAGCGTTGCAATTAATTAACACAACGCGATTTGTAGGCAGTTTACGTGATTCAACCTGCGTCTGTAAGCGGATAGGGGATGATAATCGTGCAAAGAGCGTTGCTGTTGTGTGCATTAACGCTTTAGTCAATTTATCAGACCGATGAGGCAGAAAAATGTTTTCGTAACTTAGGGGAAGGGATTTTCCTGATCAAGGATGGTCTTCCACATATCGTTTCAAAAATCGGAATCACTGGTGTCGACTTTTTTGCTTTTGTGTTACTTCAAGAACTTACCCTTACTGTTTCATAAGAATTTCGAAAAGAAAAAGAAAACGCTTAATCCTTACGATAGTCAGGAATTTTCCCCTTCTAATTTTATTTCATCTTACGTGGAACGTGAACATGTTTATTTTAACTCTTCTTAACAATGAAATAATAGAAAATTCAGTATTGATTGTAATTGTGGAATCGTGGATAATAATAAGGAGTCATCATAGATACCCACTGAATTTCAAAATAAATTCCAAAGATAATTTTTTTTAAAAGTTTACCATATATTGACAATCAGTCGAAATTAAAAACTTGTAATTGTAGTTCTTGAGTTTCATTTGGGAAATTGTACACTTTCTGATTTAAAAAAAGAAATTTTTTAAAAAATCCTTGAATTTAATTTCCTTTTTTAATTTTATGTCATTTAGTGTTGCTAAAGCCTCAATTTAATTAATTTATATCAACACTAAATTTGTAGCATTCCCAAAATAAAATATTCATGTCAATAAGTTCTGTAAAGTGTTTATCAACGATTGAATAAGTACATAATGATACACATGTAATGGAAATTGCAACACAAATTTGTTATTTGTTATGGCTCAGAAAATCATTGATATCAAATTATTTTTCTCAGTAATACCTCATTGACGACGATAATACATGTTTTGCGAAATTCGTGTATTCATTTATTGTCCTCATTATTTTCCACTCAATAAACATAATATGTTTTTGTCTACAATTACATTGCTTTATTTGTCCAAAGTAAACAAATTGTATTGCAATTACTCAATTAAACAGAAGTGTTAATAAATTACCACTCTCCACAGGGAAATTAATATAAACCATAAATTCGTTTTTAAACGATTATTTAAAAAATTTTGTACATGATCAGTGTTATTTACAGTAGTTTTTGGCAAGATTGCGTACGCCTCGTATATGCAACGGTGGACCTTCATAAGTAGGGGTCGGATTGTAATAAATTCTAAATAAGAACCTGCCATTTACGAAACACTAACTTTTAGCGTCTACCAAACATTTGGCTCTTAATCATCATTTTGCAAGTGCATCATTTAGTAAACATTTCAGTCACGACAACAGACAATTTTCGAATAAGTGTTCACATATGCATCAGGAACAATCTATCGTAAAATAATCTCAATCATTAATTGAAAATAAAACAATATATAATTTGATATAACAATAATGAACTAACATACAATGTAGGCTTTCACGGCCGGGTTCTACATTTTTTGGCATTTTCGAGTTTGTTGGCCGTGGTTGACGGAGACTTGTTCATACGTTTTGCCCGCAGCCGTGGCAGACATCCTTTGGTCAGTCAACGCGGTGCTGCCAAGTAGAACACTTCCCCCCGCCAGTAAAGCCACTGAGGATGCCTGCCACAGTTGCATGCGAAACGTATGGACAAATCTCCGTTAGACCACGGCCTACGAACCCGGAAACGTCAAATAAAATAATGAACTACATTTGAACTTTTTTGAAGTACTTTTAACACACGTTCTCGCAACCCTGGCATCCTTTCACCTACTATAAGAGTAATCTGTAAATCAGTTTGGGTCCATATTTTGTCCGTGTATTTCCTTCCTCACTTGTTTGTTGGGACGTCTGACGACTGGGGTAGTATGCGTTGCGTGCGGACGGCGATGGTGGAGGTGTGGCGGGGGGTCGTGACGGGGGATTCGTGGCGAGGGGGTCG
Organism: Teleogryllus oceanicus; assembly: GCA_964035755.1. Taxonomy (NCBI): domain Eukaryota; kingdom Metazoa; phylum Arthropoda; class Insecta; order Orthoptera; family Gryllidae; genus Teleogryllus; species Teleogryllus oceanicus. The sequence continues at coordinate 4,452,138 of CAXIVR010000009.1, read as the reverse complement.
TCGCGGGGGCTAGTGGCGGGGGGACGTGACGGGGTGCGTGACGGGGGCGTGACGGGGGGGCGGGCGGGGGCGCGTGTCTGGGGCGTGGCGGGGAGCGTGGCGGGGAGAGTGGCGGAGGGGTCGTGGCGGAGGGGTCGTGGCGGAGGGGTCGTGGCGGAGGGGTCGTGGCGGAGGGGTCGTGGCGGAGGGGTCGTAACGGAGGGGTCGTGACGAAGGGGTCTTGGCGGGGGGGTTCGTGGCGGAGGGGGCGTGGCGGGGGGGCGTGGCGGGGGGCGTCGGGGGGGGGTGGTGGGGGGAACGTGGCGGGTGGCAGCAGAGCGAAGCGCGCAGTGGAATTGAGCGTCGCCCGATTAATCACCCGCGGGCCGGGGCTTTCACGCGAAGCCAAGCCACGCCACGCGATGCGACAGGAGCGCGGACGGCGGCGGAGATCGGCGACAGCGCCCGCGGCACATCATTAGCGATGCCCTCCCCGCCCACGCCCCTCCCCCGCCCGCTGCTCCTCCCGCACACTGGTTGAATCGCGCCAAAAATATGGCCATAATGGCAAAATTCAAAGTGCGCGTTCGGAATTCTCACTTAGCAAATCTCGTTCGGAAGACATTGGAGCACGATCGATATCGAGCTGTTATACCCAAGTTCGCGGGTTCGAACTCGATTGAAGTCGTGGATTTTTAAGGGCGAAAAGATCCTTCGTACGCATTCTTTCGGAGGAGAAGTAAAGCCGGCTGTGTAATGTTAGTAGATTTACTGCATGTAAAAGATTCTCAAGCCTAAATGAAGCCTGTGAGCTAAATTCAAATTGCCTGTTTCGTCGCCCAAGTAATACTTTCTTTCTCCCCTAGTAGGTGTAAGGAGCGTAATGAAATTTGCGTGGTCAGACGGAAGAGCAGGCCGCATGACCTGAACCTTGCCACGTAAAATCCTATCCTCACACTAACATGCACTGCACTACCACACGTGCCGGGAGACACGTGTCGGGAACTTGTCACGGGTGGGGCGGTGCTCCGCTGGTGGGAGATATCTGGTTGAGGAAACCCCGCTAATCGTTGGTAGGTCGGCGTCGGATCTCGCCATCCAGCGGGCGAAGATCACTCCCATTTCCCTAGGGAAAAACATACACGCCCAGAATCACTAAACAATCAACCAACTACAATGAATGAATACATGAAATATCAGACGAATAATGTATCGTAATAGTTCAGCAACATGAAATTTCTGTGGCTTGGATCTCACAGATCTGTTGCGACCACTTCTGTGGCTAAGGTGAGCGTGATACGTAGTGCATTGCGTTAGCCTTACGCTGCTGAACGCTGTGTATTCGGGAATGACATTGCAACCTGAAGGAAAGCAGATCGGCTGTGCATTCGCCGTAAGGGCCCAACAGAACTGCCTCAGTAAACTTCTCGTCAGCGCTGACAGCTCAACTCCGTTGTCATTGAGCCTCATATTTATACTTGTCCAACATCACACTCCGCGATTACTAATTTCCCGCTACTGACTTCATTTCGTCTCTGCATCGAAAACTGGTTCGAATTGAGCTGCTGTCTGGAAGGTAATTCTGACTTCCGGTGGTTCTGTTCAGTAGTTTCCCGTGATTTCTTTCATTAATAGAGTTTTTGCGAGACGGAAATCTATTGTCGTAGCACGTAAACATTATTGTGATAAGTAATTAACGTATCTTTATAAAAATAAGTTTTTGCTTGTCGTACAATCCAAAACGTACGTTAAAACTAGGTACTAATTGGAACTGAATACCTCTAAGAGGATCTAAAAGCTTTTATTAAAGATCTATGTCCATTTTTTTCTTTTATTAGCGTTACAAGATAGTAAAACGTATGATAGATCCTTATATGAAATCCAAAGTGCCTCAATACATACATAACCTCTAAATACTTAACAATTGCGTTAGTTTATTTCTGACATATTTGAATTAACTTAAAAAACATTGCCATTAAGTTCCTGCCTTATTATATTGGTAATGTGGATATTGAATTTTTATTACTTCCATGCTTATTGTGTGTTAGTGTTGAATTCGTTTTTAGAGGTGGCGGCGAAAACTACGTAAAGTATAAATTACGAACACATTTGTGGTAGGCGACAAAACAGGGAGAATGTCGGGATCCGTCAATAGAAATCGCGTCATTTGATTCCGGCGCAGTTCAGTTCTCCCCAGAATTGTCGGTTACGTCTTTTAAATCAACGACTTGCAAAAACTCCCTAATATGAGGAGAATGTTGGAGCAAAACCAAAACAAAGGGGCAACGGGCCGCGCGCGATCTTGCACCCTTTTTTATATTATTATTATTATTATTATTATTATTATTATTATTATTATTATTATTATTAATTTGTTGCGTCTACACCTTGACGCAACGCGTCTCCAAGCGGGGCGTTGAGCGCTTCGGAGTGGGGAGTAATCCTCCATTAATGTGCTTTATTTTTTTTTTAATATTTGTCAAGTCTCGTCATGTCGCAGTCAGTCAGTGCCTTTTATCCCTTCTGCCAGGGGCTCGATGCCGTTAGATCCCGGGGTTCCTGGCCGGTCTCCCAACCACGAACCCGCGAGTCTCCAATTCGCTTAACCTTCACGGAGCGTAGTAAACGCATTCGACTAGCGCCACCGGCTAGTGGACTAAGCTTCCTTGTCACCTCTTCTCCCATTGCACGTACATGCACAAGTGTCAGGAGACCATGTCCCGGTTGGGGGAGCTTAGACCTTGTCCCAATTGGGCGGTGAGGGGAGATACCTGTAGTGAGAAAGCAGGCATGTAGGTTGACGACGAGGGCACTTTTCTGCGTGGGAGAAACATCGCCATTTTCGGAGATGTAGCTTATACTACACTTCATGATCATGATGATGTTGATGATGATGTTGATGATGATGATGATGATAAAAGTCCGTTGAATCCCTAAAAGGGCAAGGGTCTCCTGTCAAGACACAGAGGTAGTTCTACTTATCTCAAGTTGAACCAGTCCTTAAGAAATGTTTAGTTTTTACACAAGTATTTATACTTTAACTATTTACACGAACTTATTCACATTTAGCACTTGCTTTCACTAATTCCTTGCCACCTTGTCATTTGTTTCTGTTGAACCTTCCATATTTCTCTGTTCCTTGCTATTCTTGGCCAAATGTTGCCATATTCATTCTTAAAGACATCGGCCCATCTTTGTTAAGGACGTCCTCTGCTTCTTTTTCCCTGTCTTGGGACCAAGGTTGTGAACGCATATGTCCATCTGTCATCTCTTGCCTCGTGACCACCCCATTTCCACTTCAATTGTTGGGCCCTTGCTGCTAAATCCTTTAACACGCTGTTTGGTATTTCTTCATTATTTAATTTATCATCCAGTCTGATGGTAAGTATTTTCTTCTCCATGATTCTTAAGCATACTCTTAGAGATTTCATATATAGTGGTGTTGAACTCCACGTTTGTACTCCATACTACACTCATGGGCCGAAATATCTTTGTAATTGACGCGCCCGGATCTAATAAATACTCTGTCACCGCGCTGCTAGTGAAGGCCCTCTCGTCCTTCTCAACTCAGCGCCATATCAACCTACTATTACCGTGCCCTACTGCGTGTTCCATCGTGTAAACATCTCTGATCTCCACTATTGTCTGTGCTCTGGTAGCGTTTGCACATCCCTTCCCACAGGTTGCCACCCCAATCTGGCATTTTACTTCCACATTTGCCATGAATCGAATGACCTTCCATGTGCACCGACGATTACACAGCTGTCTGTCGACGACAACCTCAAAGCCACAGCTGTTTCCGAGGCTCAATTGAACACTCGCTTCTTCCGCATCGAACATATATTTGCCCGAACATAGCAATTTCTATCATCAGACTTGAGATACCATCACAATTGTCACATGATTTTCTATGTGTAAAAGGAGCTTCAATACCAAATTGCATTTTACATCTTGTATACCAATTTTTCGTAAACATAAGTTATGCGTGCATTTCAATTAGTTTTAAGTTGACAATCTGATTCAACGGCAGACAGCTTGCATTGTAATAAAGTTCAGCTTCACTATCTTAAAAGCAATTTATCTTGTGCATGTCAAAGATGAGACCCCACGTTGAATCAGTTGAAGTAAACTTTTTAGAATAAGAAGGGATCACGAAAGTAACTCATTGGAAAACTTTTTCAACTATTAAAAAGCCAATGTGGGTTTACTGGCTTTTGAATTTCGCAAGTAAGAGATCAGTTGCATAAAACAACCAAAAAATCTAATGGAACGAAGTTTCAATGCATGACTCATGTAGAACATGGGTAAATAAAATATTCAAAAACGTGACTTTTACACTCGCATAATATTTCATATACACTTTTATGAATACTTATTATTTATAGATAATATAAATATTTAATACAAATTCGAATCCGTTTCTGTCGTACAGTTAACTCACAGTCACGGTTCTAGGTATAACATACCATGTCGAAATGATCTCGCTAACTACAGACATTTCTTCAAAAAGAACAAAAATATATACGGGCTTATCAACAAAAATGGTTGAGGGCATGTTTTTTCGAAGCTGAATGTTTTTAGGGAGATTGGTAACAGTGTTTTGTTGTATTTTTGATGTGATATTCGGGCGATGTTTTGATACTCCGAATAACATGGCACGATGATTTTTCGACGTAATTTTATTCCATTTGGAGTGATCGGAACTTCTTTAATGACCTTTATTACTGAATGCTCATTACAATTATAATACTATATTCTTGTGTTTGTCAAACATTTTACAAATACAAATTTAAAAAGCATGAATGCTAATAGTATTTTTTTTTCATTTCACCGTAAGTTAAATTTCTCAAGTTAATTTTAATAACAAAGTTTCTAACTTTTAACACTTAAGTAGGCGTGTGAGCAACACTCACGTAAATAGGCCCGCGGCGTACGCCATTTCATTTGCCAAATAATTTGCCAATTCATTTGCCGTTTCATTTGCCGTTTCATGTGCCGTTTCATTTGCCATTTCATGTGCCGTTTCAGTGTGAGTTTTCGTGTGAGTGTGTGTGAGAGTATGTGTTGGAGTGTGTGTGTGTGTGTGTGTGTGTTCTAGAAAATTTACTTTTCAAAATTTGTTTTACCGCTTCTTTATTTCTTGCAATTCTTTTTGCAGTACGATATACTACGTTTGAAAATGATTTTAAAAAAGTATTCTGCACTGTTTTTAGGTAACGCATGGCTACCGCTATCGTTATGACTATTGTAGTGATGTGCGTATGTCTTCTTCAGATATACTGTCGTGATCTGACATTTGTACATTTCCCGGTTCATATTCTGACGAGTCGTCATCGATCTGATCTTCCAATGATTGTGATTCCATCCCAAACGTTGTACATAGAAGAGCGCCACTAGTGCTACTCCTACTTTCTATTGTAAAAATGGAAAATTGAACATTACTTCCATAACTAGGCGCGCGTCGTACAGAGTACGCCTAGATGCACGGGAAAAGGAAATGAGCTCACACACAGCTTACCCAAGACAAAGAAAAATACTCACAATGGGCAGAGCAACATATGGCGTCAGGGCATTAGGTGTCCACATTTCCGGCTTATCGGAAATTTAGGAAAGAAAAGCTCAGAAATGTAGCGTTCTGTACGCCGCGCGCCCACTTAAGAGTTAAATTTATTTTTATTGGATGACTCTCGCTTTTCACCAACTGAATTTACATAATTCTTTAAGATATTTTCTCACACCTTAGCATAAGACACTCATACATTGTGATCCACGTTCCGTTTATTTACATGTAGTGTTCTCAATTATTCTAAATTGATGAATATAAGCTCTTAATCCTCTTATCCTAGGTAGAAATTCTGTTCAGTTATGTATTAATTTAGTTTTTAGTCGGTCACTTACAGACGAAAAAAGATTTTTTTTTTTTACTTGGCTATTTGCAGTTTCTCGTCATTCTCTGCTCCACTTCGAGTGGACGTGTCGCTGGTAGCACAGAGGGCGGCTAGCCGCCCACTGCCACGGGGCCCCACAGTGCTTTCAAAACGTGAAAACAATCTCATTTGCGTTTGGACCCGGCATATCGTGCCACAACGACGTCGCAGATATTTGCCATCATTCATGCCACCGCCACCGTCACCAGCGTTCATATCATGAGCGCGAATGTGGTTTAACTTCGCTTGGCGCTCGCCGTAAAGCGGCGAACAATCTGCACACGCGCCTCTGTGTGTGTGTGTGTGTGTGTGTACACGCCCGCGTGCGTGACGGTGCATCTGTCCATTAGCCGCTCATTGCTGCTCACTTCCAATCCGGTGGGTTCCAGAGCATTGTAATATCGCAACGAGAATTGGTGTTCCCCAGGGAAATAAAAGCATATTATTGCAAGGAATTTTGATGATGTACTTAATCTGTTTGTGAATTCAAGAGTAGATTTTGTAATAGTCTGTTAGAAATTGTTTAGATTTTGCTTATCCTAATGTTTGTCCTCAAGAACTTGAATTTCTTGAATTATTTTTAATGAAACATTATACTTAATTATTAGTTTTAATTTTTCGTATGTGTATCTACGAAAAAATTTGAAAGTGTGAAAACATTTTCTTGAATGCGTCAAAACGATTTATTAATATCAGTAGTCTAGTTTAACAAAAAATTAAAATAAATTCATGAAAAATAATTCAATAAAATCACCAAAATAAATAAATAGTGAATAAAAAAGGCGAATGAGAAGCGTGAAAGGAGTGGAGATAATGTTACGTACTTATAAGTACCTTTTCTGAATAGTGGCACCTTCACGTACCAAGTTTGTCTAAACTTCGAGCCTTTCAATTTCGATTTACAGCTTATGATTTTGAAAACACTAGCAAACAATAAAATCAGAGCAGCTGTAGAATAATAGTTGGTGTTTGGAATAACATGTTTGCTGCTAATTTTTTTTTTCGATTTGTCATCTTTTCGAAAGGTATTATTTTTCATCGAATTTTACTCAGAAGTACCGCATCTCCTCAAACGCATTATTTTGTGAGTTTCCAGGCTAAACACTTAGAGACGCCTAGAGAAAGAGAGAGACAGGAGCGTATGCACGCATAACACACGCATACACACACATACACACACGCACTCACATACACACATACACACTCACATACACACATACACACTCACATACACACATACACACACATACACATGCATACACACGCATACACACGATACACGCATACACACATACATACACACACATATACATACAGACGCGTGTGCGCGCACGCATAAATACATACACATTTTCGCTTCCCCAAAAATTATGTTCAATTGCATGCATAACTTAAAGAATGGTAATTATTGTGTAACGCATTATTCTCCAAATTTGGCGTGTTGTGCACAAAAAGATACTGTTCATAATTAACTAAACCAGAGAAAAGCTTTAAATGTTTAATTCATTATTCGTACAAGTTATGTATGGTTCATTGATTATATTGTCATTGCATTTTTAGTAAACCGTAGGATTCATTTCCTGAAAATCATTGCAAGAAGTGTTCAATTCATTATTGACACTAGTTATGTACGGTTCATTGCTTACATTGTCATTGCACTTTTAGTAAATCATATAGGATTCATTGCCTGATTATCATTGCAAAAATGTAATAATTTCGTTCGGAATGGATACATCAAATGGGACGAGTGACCCAAACCTGATGACCCAGTCTGTGGTATCATCTGTTCATTCAAAATGTGTCAGCGCCGCTTAAATAGCGAAATTCGGAGCAGCACATTACGCTATCGGCCGGGCATCAAATACAGCGGAGCTTCCTAAAACGGCATTTCGCCAATACCCTCGAAGCGGAAAGATAAGACCGGCCGCGTGAAAGCGGCGCGTAGATCCCGCCCGCGCGTTGCAAACGCGTCGCCGGCTATTTATTCGGAGACAGGGGACATCGCCGCGGGTGACACGCACTGCGCGAGGCCGCGTGTTCGGCGAGCGAGCAAGCGGTCCACGCATCGATTCACCCCCCCTCCGGCACCCCACCCCACCCCCAAACGGGGAAACGAGCGGACGGCACCGCGGCCTCAAGTGGCCGTACTCACGCACGGACGCAGATTTTCAAATATGCTTCCTGGAAAAACCCTTGATAACGGGTTTGTGCAAATTTTTCACGTACTTTCTGTGCGTGAGCATACCTTAATTCTGGATGTAATTTGAAGCGCTCGAAATTTTTTTGTTTGTTTTTTTGCCTGAAAATGGTTGCTATTTCGAGATGTTTCTTTGAGAATGAATTGGTGGATCTCACGCAAATCCGCCTGCATTAAAAACAGCTGGTTTTATATTGTGTTTAAAACAGGAATTTCATACTGTATTTCATTTCATATTTTTCTTGGAATACATTCGCTGTTAAATTTTCCAATTCATTCCGTCGATAAAATCCAAGAGTGGAGATGACCGATAGGCTATTATGCGAAATCGAATATTCCAAGGTTACCATTCGGTATTTTAAAAATTCCCCTAAAGATAAAAGATTAAACTGACCACGTGAATACTCAAACCGGAGCGCAAATTCCACCTCTGTTTTTGAACGCGATCAAAGCTATTTAGAGGGTGCGCGTTCCTCTCGCTTCCCCCACGCCGAAACCCTCTCGCAGTTCCATTTGGCCGCACCCGCGCTCCTGGGCGCGGGAGTGCGTGGGAATTTGCGAAAATAGATTGCCGCATCGATTGGTAGTTCACGTCTGCGAAATATTCCGCGTGGGAGGCATATCCTGCGAACAGTTGAAGAAACATGCCATTTTTAAAGTTGAAGCTACGTTTCAGTTCTGTAGTTTTATATGAATTAGGGTTTTTTTATCTCGTACGAAAAAGTTTCCTGAGTTAAGACATTATTGGAATTGAATAATTGAATCATTCTAATAACGAAATATTTAACACTTTGCGACATTTTAGGAAATGTATTTACGTGATTTTTTTTCACATCTTCTTCGACTAAAGTAGTGGTAGAACTAAAACATAATTCGATGACTATCTGATATTCCTTTTGAAGTTTTGTTGTTTTGCTTTCAGTTACCTTGATGATGAATAATATCAGGTTAAGTATTATTAATTATAAGACTTAAAAAACGAACTAAACATGGACTATTTTAAAGGTTGTAAGAATATATTGTCACTGTCTCCTCACTTAAGCAGAAAATAGCTGCGTTAGGCCTCCCAATTCTGTAATTTTCTCGTTTGAATTACTCTCTTTAATTTTCGCTTTGAAGATATTATTGAAATTACTTATGATAGCAAAGAATACATTGGTTCATACTTCTTTTTTTTTCCTTTTTTATTTCCAACCCACACAAATGATTAAATTTGACGTGACCTACACAGTCAGGCAACTAAGGGCTGAATAAATTTACTACGTTGATTTGTTGGGGCGGGAAAGCCAAACCTAGCAAATTTTCGGAGTGTAGTATTCCATGCTCTATTTGAACGTTTTGTGTAGCGCATACCCGCCTTCACGCCTTCAGGGGGCATCTGGGGTGGGGCAATTCATTGGCGCGGCCGGGCAATCTGATGCGCCGCGCGGCCGCAGCGCTCTTAATTGGATCCGGCGCGGCGGCCGTGGGGGCAGGCGGAGGTGGGGTGGTGTGAAGGGTGGGGGTGGAGGTGTGGAGGTGTGAAGGGTGGAGGTGTGAGATGTGAAGGGTGGAGGTGTGAAGGGTGGAAGTGTGAAGGGTGGAGGTGTGGAGTGTGAAGGGTGGAGGTGTGAAGGGTGGGGGTGTGAAGGGTGTGGAGTGTGAAGGGTGGAGGTGTGGAGTGTGAAGGGAGGAGGTGTGGAGTGTGAAGGGTGGAGGTGTGGAGTGTGAAGGGTGGAGGTGTGGAGTGTGAAGGGTGGAGGTGTGAAGGGTGGAGGTGTGAAGGGTGGAGGTGTGAAGGGTGGAAGTGTGAAGGGTGGAAGTGTGAAGGGGGGAAGTGTGAAGGGTGGAAGTGTGAAGGGTGGAAGTGTGAAGGGTGGAAGTGTGAAGGGTGGAAGTGTGAAGGGTGGAAGTGTGAAGGGTGGAAGTGTGAAGGGTGGAAGTGTGAAGGGTGGACGTGTGAAGGGTGGGGGTGTGAAGTGTGAGGGGGAGTGGGAGGGGAAGGGCGGGTGGTGGGGAGGGCGGCAGGTGTGGAGGGCAGAGAGCGGAGGTGTGAGAGGGGTCGCAGGACGCGTTGCGTTCGCTCAACCGATCAGCCTTTCCCCGCCATCTCTCTCCCTTACCCACACCTCCCTGGCCTTCCATTCCCTCTTCCGCCCCGCATCTCCCTTTCTGCCCTCCACGCCTCGCTCCGTGCCCTGCCATGCCCTCCCTTCCACACTCTGCGCTTTTCCCGCTCTTTCCCCAACCTTTCGTTCTACACATTACTTTCTTCTTCTCCTACCCTCGTTCTTCTCCCTTCTCATCCGTCCTCCGTTCTTCTCCTCCTCGTCTCGTTTACCTCGCTGCCCGCTCAGCTCACCCGACCGTAGCAATCCTGCAGTGACCCGCAGCGCTGCGGTCAGTCCTGCCTCCTCCCTGCTGCGTGAAATCTCTGCCCAAACGACCGCCCCCAATCACCAGCCTGCACCTCGCCGCCCCCCACTCCCACCCCAATCGAGCACTAATGGTCCGACCCTCGCCACTTCATCCGTCTGCTGATGTCCTCTTCCATCGAGTGGCTCGTGGTTGGTGAGCCTGCTGAATGTTGTCTTTGCCATTGTATTTAAGCCGATAGCATTGGTGGAAATTATTACTATATTATTTGTAATGCCATTGTCAGTATCAGTATCGTAAGCACTCAGACATATTAATTCAGGAAAGTCTCTCACCATGGCGCGTTGCTGGTGAGAGTACTAGCAACGGAAATTACGCTGGTAGCATGAACTGCAGCTTGTTAAAAGTAAATTGCGTGCTCACCTCTAGCATAACAGATTCTGGAAGTGTTGTTCCCTTCACTTGTTTCCCAGTGATCTGGTTCCTAGGAAAATAAATGGAATGTTTAATCGGACACCCTAACTCGGCTTAGTGAGGAGAAACTTTGTTGGTGCTCTATTGTCATTCGCAAAATCAAGTCTCGTCAATGAAATTCTTTCCAACATAGTGAATAGAACATAGAACATCTACATTCATGTTGCAGATGGCGTAAAATTATAAATTGTGAAGCAAATCAATCATTTTCTCTAATAACTTTTTATGATTGACGAAATATCAAGAAACAGAGGTATAGTCAGGAGTACAAACAATATAATAATATTATAATTTCCAATAATGTAAACTGCAGAAACTCTTTTTGTTGCGAACAGTAATAAATAACCACCGGCTAGTATAGACACACACCTCTAATTTCAAGGCTGCGAGAGAGATAAATACAGAAGATGAGTTCCCGTCTTGCATGTAAATCGCTGGAGTTCTATACTCGCTTAGTTGAACGATCACAGGAAAGAAGCTTCGGTAAAAAAACTGATATAAAACTGAAAGATCTCGCATTTAAGTATTTCAACATATTCACATCCACTGAACAACTCGGCAGATAATTTTAGTGTGGTTATAAATGACTGATACGCAATTAATAATAATAATAATAATAATAATAATAAGAAGAAGAAGAAGAAGAAGAAGAATAACAATACTAATGATGTATGTATTTGGCGTTATTGGGTCGGTAGTCCGCGGCTAGCTACCGCCCCCCCCCCATGCCTGGGCCCAGTTAAATTCCCATGCTTGGGAGGTAAGAGGGACATGAAGCGAACATGACGTATTCTCTTCACCGTAACTTGCAATATCCGCCTGCTTGGGCTTTTCTTCGTCACACAGCTACACAAACTGAGACGAATTTAAAGGCAAGGAACAACTCTATTTTTGCCTCGACCGGGAATCGAACCCGGGACTACATCACGGGACAGTAGTAAGCTGCCTATGAGCCATCCCAGAGGCATTAATACTAATGACAACAATAATAATAACAATATTAATGATAAAAATAATAATAAAAAGAATGATAACAATAATAATAAAAATAATGATAACAATAATAATAATAAAAATAATGATAATAATAATAATAATGATGATAATAATAATGATAATAATAAGAAAGATGAAAATGATAAAGTTTAAACCGGTTCTTGTAGAGCGCTGGTGTTTGAAAAGAACATTGCGGCTGCCGCCCCCAGTTTCGCGCGGGAGGTGTGTCCCAATGGAAGAGAAGGCGCGTGTGTGGAGGCGTCCGCGACTCGTGTTGTGGCTGTGCGCGTGGGCGGGTGGATGGGGCAGGGCGGAGCGGCCACGGGGGCGCGGGCGCGGGCGCCGCCGGTGACGAGGTGAATTTTGGCGCCGGGCGCAGGGGTCGCCATCGACCCCGCGGAGCCCCGCGCGCGGCGCGATGGGAGCGGCGGGGGAGGGAGGGCGGGATATCTGACACCAGAGCGGAGCGGAAAGCACGGTGGGGGGTGTGGAGCGGAGCGGGGCTGGGCTGGGTCGGCGGGGGGGGCGGAGGCGGGGGGGGCGGGGGGGCGGGGGGCGGGGGCGGGGGGCGGGGCGGGGGGGCAGGGCTGGGCAGGGCTGGGCAGGGCACGTCATGGCAGGGCACGTCAGGGCAGGGCAGGGCGGGCCAGGGCAGGGCGGGGCAGGGCAGGGCGGGGCAGGGCAGGGGGGGCGGGGGCGGGGGGGGGGGGGGGGGGGGGGGGGGAGGAGTGCGGCGGCGGGGAATAAGAGTGGTGGCGGTGGGAGTCCAGTGGGAAATCCAGCATCGGAGAGGAGATTCGGGCAGAAATATTGTGGAGGCGTTGGAGACAAGAACGAACGCTCCCACCACGAGAGGTGGCTCACGGCATCAACTGATGTCACTGCAGTGCCTCTGACCGGAAGGTTCTAGGTTCCAGTCCCTATGTAGGTGGTAGGATTATCTAGCGGTTGGCTGCTCTGTTCTGCGTTTTCCCATGGTTTCTCCGATCAACATCAGTGAATGCCGGAGCAGTACCCTACCAAACGGGCCACGGACCGCGCGCGATCTTTCCTACCACTTCCTTCTTCTATGCTCACCCCTTACGTACATACACTTATATCCCAGGAACTACTCTACCACACATGCCGGGAGACCGGTCGGGAGCTTACAGCTTGTCCCAGCTGGGACGGTGCTCTGATGGTGGGAGATACCTGATCGGGGAGAACTCTGCTAGTCGGCCGACGGCGCCGGATCTCTCCATCCAGCCTAGGGAAGATCAGCGCCTCTTCCCGAGGACATACATGCATTACAGCTACGTGATCGATGACCACAGCAGTTGACGCGCCTGGAATGACAAATCAGTCAGAGAATGCTGGGGCGGCAGCGCCGGGCACGGTGGTGGAGGTGGTGGCGAGGCGGGCGGTAGAGAAGGGTTGAGCTCACAAACGGGGGAGTGGGGGCAGTGGCATTGGGATCTATTGCGACAGTTGAATTGGGGCGGTGATTGTTCGTCAGCGAGAAGTACATGAACACAGAGAGTGGGGACCGGTCGCTCATGGAATCCCTCTTGTAAATAAAAGCGTGTTCACTCCAATGTCAAGGAATGAATGACCTGTCATTCATTCCTTGACATTGGAGTGTCTGTCGTCAACTGTTAGGTATCTGATATCACCTGTAGTGAGTGTGAGTTGATTTCGTCATGTTTCCTCGATTGTTCTACTGCAGAGGTAATTCAATGGGATAACAGTTCCCTCATTAAGCACCTGATGATGTAACAAAACTAGTTACGAAACGGTGTGCAACTGCTGGAATAAATGATTGTCATAAAAAACTTTGGATACTTTTATTTGCAAACATATATTGACAATCAAGAAGAAATATTGATTTACAAAGGCAACCTGTACCGAGCGTTATTACAATGGCGTAGTCTGACAGACTATTTGGAGTAAAAAAGGAAAACTAATTTTAACAATGAACCACTAAATCTAATGAATTGAACATTCGATATGTAGTTACAAAATACATTTTTAAGGTTTTTATAGATACACCTAAATAACTTGACTCTCACAGCACACACTGTTCACATATGGCTTTTGAAAAGCGCCCGCAGTAGTACCTCGTCATGTCTCCTTCGTTATGATCGCAGACGTCCCATCATGGTTGTAAATGTTCCTAACAACACTGCGAATGCTACTGGAAATGTTACAAGACACGGTATTCATTGTTCACAATATTAGGCAATACTGCGCGAAAAAAATTGGCGTCTAACTGACGACGACCTGTAATCTAGGATTAATGAGGAATCACATTGATTGTGAAGTGCGAGTCAATCGTTTCAGCATTTTTCTACATGACGCACTATTGTGTTCGGTCACCGCCATATTTCATTTCACTTCATTTCTGAGCGTAGGTGAACCAATGAGCTTACGCCTTTAAGCCCCCCCCCCTTTTCGTCACAGATGACATCAGCCAGTGGTGGTGTGCCACTGGCTTCCAATGAGGCAGGTCCTAGGGTTCGAATCCTAACGATGTCGGATTTTCGAAACTAGGTATCCAGCTAGTTCAAATTCAGCCATTCTAGCGGCCGTCTGCTGCGAGCTATAGTTTTCTGTGGTTCCTCCGAACACTACCAGGCGAATGCCGGAGCAATACTCTGACAATTAGGCCACGAAATGCGCGCGATCTTTCCTTCTTTTTCTCATCACCTCACCCATCACATGCACACCCTTACTAGCTCTACACTCCCGCTGTTGGGAGAGATACCTGGAGAAGGAAGCCTCCCGCGAGCCGTCTTGTAGGTCGGCCCTGGACCCACCCACCCTGCGGGAGGTGGTCACCGCATAAAAAATATCCACTGCACTAACGGAACTTATGACAAGACCATTAGTAAGATGGATAGATGAATAGATGCATAGATGAATAGATGGATACATGGATAGTTGGATAGATGAATAGATGCATAGATGAATAGTTGGATAGAGGGATAGTTGGATAGAGGGATAGTTGGATAGAGGGATAGTTGGATAGAGGGATAGTTGGATAGAGGGATAGTTGGATAGAGGGATAGTTGGATAGAGGATAGTTGGATAGTTGGATAGATGGATAGTTGGATAGTTGGATAGATGGATAGTGGATAGTTGGATAGATGGATAGATGGATAGTGGATAAAAAGTGATGTGGATAGATGGATAGATGGATAGATGGATAGATAGATGATTGATTGATTGATCACAATAGTTTAAAAAGAGGGAATGATGTCCGCAATGTTTACACATTTTGTGAGGTTGGGATGGAACACGTGGTGATCTGAGAAGCCTCCAAAAGGGGAAAGCATTCATGCCTTACGTTACTGGCTTCTCTGGCTCAGGAACAGAATTATCGTTGTCTGTGCATTGTCTTTGACATCGATGTTCTAGAGTTCGAATCCCGAGGGAAGCGAATTTTGTGTACTAGCTACACCGCAAGGTCGAAAACGCCCACTGACTGGAGGGAGAATATTAGCGGTCAGGTGCACGGATCAGTAGTTTTCCCTCATTTCACCGATCAGCACCTGGTAGAATGCCAGAGCAGTACATTATAAGACGAACCATGGACCGCGCGCAATCTTTGCTTTAAACATATTTAAAAGTTTTTTCCATATAATATTTTTCAAGTACAATGTTCAAATTAAGTCTGTACGGGCTTGTTACTTGAAGTATGACTGGAGGCAATTTGAGTAACGATTTGCAGCCACAAGCATTGGTGGTGAATTTATTGAAATATACAATTTAATATCTTCGTTATTAAAACAATTATCGATCTGTGGTAAATAAAAGGTAAAGACAATGGAAAATTTACAAATAAATTTCGAAATGAGATACCACCTTCCTAGAAACGGAAAGCAAGTTAGTTTCCTAAGAACGATATCCTGCGATTCCCTTTATCCGCCCGTATTCATTTATGAAATTTAGCATATACCAAGTAGTTTCTGATGCTTCCAAAGTTATTCTAATTATTCTAACTAACTTGTTTGCATTCATTCTGGCATTCGTTACAGCATTTCAAACTGCACGTAAAAGGGATGCTTCTCGGAATACATCTAATGAACATTCCATTCACCTACAGAAATTTCGTAATGAATGTGGTTGATATGCCAGACGAAAATCTCCCGTCGTAAGTGAATATTCTCGCCTTCTGGTTCGGAGTGCGTATTATACGCCAGGGAAGTTTAAATCTGAAAGTTAAAGCAATGGCTCCAAATAAATGAACAGCGCCTAAATTTGCCTTTGAATCCCGGATTATGTAAACTCGGAAAGTCCTCCAACAGCCAGTCCCCTTGAAGTAACTCGCCCGAATAGAGGTCTTAATTTAATTATTTGTTTCATTGCTTCAGGGAATAACAAAGTTTTAATCGTTTCTTTTGAGAAAATAATTGGTTCCTAGTTATACGAAATGCTTTCATTATTATTAATACATAAATATATTTATATATTAGATTATTTCATTACTAATTACATATTAATCATTAAATCTACGTTGTGACTTAATATATGAGAGAGAAAGAGAGAGAGAGAGAGAGAGAGAGAGAGAGAGAGAGAGAGAGAGAAAAGAAAATAGTGATGTGGAAATACATTTGCTCTGCATTATTCTCCTACATCGTCACATCCTTCCTTTCCTAAATGATTGAAAAAGCAATACATGTCTTTCTCGCCAAAAATAAGTTAAGCAATTTGTTTAGTATAAATCTCAGTGGCTACAAAAAAAATAAATGTAGGGCATTTTATTAAATAGAAGGTATAACATTATCTGGAATTTCTTATTATTGTATTCGAAAGTCATAAGCTACGTCTATTAAATTTTGATGGATCAATATTCACAACTATTATATTCGAGGGTTGGAATTTAAATATCAGCAACTATTAGTATTCAACTGATACAAATTAAATACATGTTACGAAGTTTTACTGTCCTTCAAATATGTCTTCAATTCCGGGTGCATCCCTTGCCAGCGACGTGGGATACCTACCTGTTGAGTTGTTAATTCGAATGGAAAGGTTCACTGCCTGAAGAATTCTGGGACAGCGGTTCAGTTCTGAAGCAAAAATAGATATGTAACTAACGTGTCCTATTAGCGGCATTTTGATTCTGTTGTATAGGGTCTCTACAAACTATATACAACAATGTATATAGCTAGTTTGCTCAATAGCATATCCAGAGAATATACAGTGTATAAATTGTCAATGAAAAACTCCAGTCGTGAACACAACATATTTTAAATAATTCGAAATTCTATGGTATCTTTATTAAGCTAAATTGGACTTAAAATTTTTACTCATCGTAATTCAGACCAATGTTATCACTTTAAAAAGGGTTCGTCGTTGTGACAGCTGGTTGTTCTTGGTTTCACAACATTGACAAAACTTTCTTTTGTTTCAGGTATGATTATTCAACGTGATTATTGGCTGCGTTTCTTTCGTTCAAATGCACAAGGTAATGTTTTTTAATGTTCTTAAAATGTCATGTGGCCTTGGTGAAATTAAGACTTGGCTAAATTGGCCGTAGAAAGAAAAGGCTAAATTCACCGTAGGTCCTGATAAGTACTAAGCAATTAAACATTTTGCTCCCAGAAATACACACTTTTTTATTTTTTTATACAATTATTGCACTTCAAAAAAGGTGCAGACAGTTATACTGAAATGTGTAGTACCTACTCGGTTATTACACAGCAAGCACTTTGTACCTGATATCGTAGACGTCCGTCATACACTTTTATATACCATTACCTGAAACCTTCACAAACTTCAAATGCCTAATTAAATAAAGTAATTTATTTTTCGGACAAAAAACGAAGGAAAGGTAATATTTCGTGCGTAACACCGCGAGGACAGTCCTCTTCACCATGATTTAACATCTGTATTGCAGCGGATGCGAGCACACCATTGTGCCTCTTCATCTCTTCCCAAACCCGCCGCGCTCTGCTGACCCGAGCATTCTCGCTGATTTACAGCTCTGACCCTCGCAGTACGCAGTTACGTCCGTCCCCTGCAACATTCATCCTCCTGCAGCAGGACGTAGTTAAGGGACGGGGAGACGGCGATGGCCGCCCCCGGAGACGCGGTTTTAGGAGCGACGCCGCAAAAAGGACAACTTGCGAACCAATCTTCCGATGACGCAGGCGATAACGTTACTAAAACCCCTCCTCCTTTCCGGTGCTATGACCGGGGGTTGTAGCTCAGTGCATCAACTGTCACTGCCGTGCCTCTGACCGGGAGGTCCTAGGTTCGAGTCCTGACAGCGGTTGGATTTTCGACACCAGCTTTTCAGCTAGGTCGAATTCAGTCGCTGTCTGGAGGAGAATTCTAGCGGCCGGCTGCTCTGATCGGTAGTTTTCCGTGGTTTCTCCGATCAACACCAGGCGAATGCCGGAGCAGAACCCTATCAAACGGCCCACGGGCCGCGCACGATGTTTGCTTCCTCTTCCTTGTCCTACCCGCTCCTGTTACACACACACTTACACCAACATGGATTGCACTACCACATATTCCGGAAGACCGGTCGGGAGCTTAGAGCTTGACCCGGCTGGAGCGGTGCCCCGCAGGTGTGTGAGTCGTGGTTAGGGGGAAACCCCGCTAGCCGCGGTAGGTCGGCGCCAGATCTCGCCATCCAGCGGGGAGGAGGGATCACCGCCATCTCCCAATGAAAAAGAACGCACTACACTTGCGGGACTAATGAGCTAAACTGTTGACGCGCCCGGAATCACTAATCAATCAACCAACCAATCCTGTGTTACGTAATAAAGGAACGATCTCTTGGTTCCTAAGTCGCACTCTTGCGCCGTTGTAGATTAACTTTTGATTAACAAAGGGTTTGGAATGTGGAATCTTCAAATTTGTAGCTGCCCAAAATTACAGCTGCCAGAAACGTCTTCACCGCTGCCGCAAGCCTTCAATGAACTCGTATCACCACCCCGACATTTTTTGAATGGGCGCAAAGTAAAGTGGAAGAAATTTACTTTATTTTTACTAAGAGAAACGTGAAGTATATGCAGAATTTTTAAATACCGGAAGATTTGTAGGCCTGAAATTTCTGCCTGGAACACAGAGTATTCCCGCAGTGATTTGAGTTTCTGAAAACAAAGTTGCTGAGAGAACTAACTCTAAATGACATCGTAGGCTTCCGCAGCCAGAGTCATGATCTGGGCAGTCCGGGTGACGTCGCGTCGAATTACATAGTATACATAACCATTTTTGAACTACATTTCATCATATATGTACAATGTTTGAAAACAATAATTTTCGAAACTAACTACAAAGGATACCCAGGAAGAGTCCTTCAGAAAAATACATACACTATTTGGAGCACAAAATACATATTCAATTTTTTAGGTATGTTTGAACCTGTTTTACAGCTAATTAAGGAGGATGTATGAGGTCTTGACTAATGTGATTCGTAGAAAGAGATTCACTGATTTACCTAGAGTGTACAAAGTAGTGGCTGAGCAAGATGAAAGAGAGGAGTAAAAATAAGAACGTTTTAGAATCCAAGATTTTAGAGTATCTATAGATAATTCTTTTAAACATTGATCATCTCTGATATACCATGGAGCTTTCAAAACATTCTTAAGAATTTATTCTGCAGTACTTCCAGTTTTGGAAGATTGCTTTTAGCGGAACCTCCACAAATTGGGCAGGGAAAGGGAATCTGTTTTAAATTCTTCTTAGGAAGTCGCGCATGGTTTTTCTGAATTGAGGTTGGAAAAAAAAGTATAAGAGAGGAGGGTGATATCTTTGAGAATGGTTTTCTTACCACGTAAGCATCTTGCTTTCGGCTCTCATTGGGGGATTGACGGCAGACTCAAAAGAGTTGAAGCATGGTCCACTCTGTGGATAGACACGCTACGTGCAGGCCGTTTCGCGGATTTGAGTCTCCCACTTCGGAGGTCGCACCACCACCCGCCATTACGCGGACCACGCCCTCTGGCTTCCATGCCGTCGGCCGACGGCTTGGATTGATTGATTGATTTTTTCGTGTTTCCGGGCACGTCAACTGCTTTGGTCATTTGTCCCGTTAGTGTAGTGCACGTTTTTTCTCGGGAGATGGCGATGATCTTCCCCTGGATGGCGAGATCCGGCGCCGACCTACCGTCGGCTAGTGGGGTTTCCCCCTAACCAGGACTCTCCCACCAGTGGGGCACCGCCCCAGCCGGGACAAGCTCTAAGCTCCCGACCGGTCTCCCGGAATATGTGGTAGTGTAGTGCATGTTAGTGTTAGTGAGTGTAAGAGGAGAGGATAGGACAAGGAAGAGGAAGGACAGATCGCGCGCGGTCCATGGCCCGTTTGGTAGGGTACTGCTCCGGCAATCGCTTGGTGTTGATCGGAGAAACCACGGAAAACTACCGATCAGAGCAGCCGGCCGCTAGAATTCTCCTCCAGACAGCTGCTTAATTCGACCCAGCTGAAAAGCTAGTGTGGAAAATCCTGCTGCCGTGGGGAGTGGGAACCTAGGACCTCCCGGTCAGAGGTGCTGCAGTAACATCAGTTGATGCACTAAGCTACCTCTCCCGGCTGACGGCTTGAATCAAGCGGTGACCTCTCGCCAATGAGACTGAACCAATGCGGTCCGGTGGAAACCTACACAGTTGAATTGCATTGATTTTTGTACACAAAGGAATGACGTTGGGGGGAAAAGGAATAAAAGTGTTTTGTATAAAACGTGGCGCAATTGAGGTTCTCTGCTGAACAAAAGTCATATAATGCAATTATGTGATACATTTTACCAAGCAGTCGTATTATATCTCGTTTGTTCGAGACATATTATAAATGACAACCTGGTGAAGATTGCGTGTTTCCAATTTCTTATTCGATGAGTACATCTTTTAAAATATATTTTGTGTACCGAAAGTACCCAAGTTAATTAACAATAACCCACATTTTTCGTAAATAGAGTATGTAAACGTCTTGACGTCGTCCTACATTGGGCTGTAAGGAATGAAAAATAAATAACTTCAGAAAACGCTATGTCGCAATACTAGAATATACTTAGTAATCAAACAATGTTTTGTAGAATGTCTGCGTCAACAAAGGTGACCATTACAAACATTTTATTTTCTGAATATACTCCAAATCATTTACCATATGTTGTGATTTTAGTTTTGTTAGATAATGTTCTCCGCTCACTTTCCTATATTTTAGTCCCAGTTGACTGTTCCCATATTCACCTTGTTTATCTGTCCGCACGCGTTTTCGACACAACACAACGTTTTATTACGCTGGGTTAAGGGGCCCCTTTCGAAATTTTCAAGAAGCTACTACCTCCCTGCCCCCTTGTTTGCACGCGAATGGTAACGTACATCCAAATGTGAACACGCGAGTTATGGGAAATTAAATCTTGTGTTTATAACAGCTCCACGTTTCTGCCATTATTTTCAAACAAATATTATTTTTAAGAAAGTGACAATTTTTTCTAAACATGCTTCATATCATTTTTTTAGTCAAATGCTCAGAATTCTTGAGAATGTATTTAATGACTGATAACTGGGGCTCGGACTTGTAAGTAAATATATATTTTTCCCTTAATATTGAGCGTTGAACGTTTAGTGGAAATTCAAGTAGCGCTCCATAGTTTCCACATACCAAACTGCATATCACCTAAGAATTAAAAATAAAAATTAAGTTACATGAAAATAAATATTCTAATTGAAAGATATTATAACATATTCTGCTAAATGTTACGTGAATAAATGAATATTTTTAATATTTTCAGTTCTAATACTTTAGAGTTTTTGGATATACTATGGTGAAGGCCGTGCCAGTTCAGAATGCAGTGTTTAGTCACACATCACACGTTACTGTGGGACTTCACCGACTGAGTGGAATGAATCTGGTTCATTACCTGTCAAAAGGTCTGAGGGTCATTTCTAGCTCTATTGTCGATTCAGACAATGCTACACCGAGCGGTAACATGCACCTACAATTCGAGCGGCTCCTAAACTTTCTCAGGTTGCACAGACGAAATGTGCAGAGTGACAAAGAGGATGACACCAGGTTGTACTTGAACATTTATCCGACATGGTTACGAAATAAATAGTTTCGTTTTAACACATTTTTCACTTGTTACACTCATTAAAAATTAATATTTGCTGTTTTCTAGCACCTTAAAGCCCGATCTCTAGTGATAATCATCAATACTACCCTCAAACTACAAAGGCGCGAAATTACACTGGTCCCCTATATTTTAGAGTATGAAACCCTTATTGTAACAAAAAATTAGTAAGCTTGAAAATGCAGTTATATGCTTTTATTTTCTTATCCTCTAAACAATGTTTCACTTTAAAAGTTTTTTAAAAATTTTGTGCAACTCAAAGCACAAACTCCCAAAATGTATATTTATAATCGCAAAAATTGTTTCTAAAAATTTTAAGTTTATACATACATTTTTTTACAAAAACATTCATGATCACGAGATGAAATTCAATTTATCTCTACAAACATCAATATTTGTCTAGATGAATTCTTCGAATGTTATTTGTAAAAACTGTACGCTTTAAAACAGTACACCAAACGACCATGGAAACTGTATTGGAATGAGGTATTAAATTCTCTCCTTTAATTTTATGGACTGCATCCACCAATCGATCATTTCATGTTTGGGATCCGAACTTGATCGAATCTGTTCGCGAAAGCAAATTGGAGCACTGCAACGCGCGTTGCAAACGTTTGTTGCATTTTTAATTAAACGAGGAACAAAGCGGTACTCCATTAGCGGACACGATTAAAATTTTAAATTTTCAAAGAATTTCTGTACATCGAAAGAGGTACCCTATATAACATGGCTCGTGTAAGTTCACGCGCTCGTGTTATTTAAATGAACTAGCATTTCCCTTCCCTTCGTGAGAAAAATCGTAATGGCTTTTGCGTGTACCAGACGCTGGTAGGGTGTGGGTGTGTAGGATGTTTTTCTACAATATTTCCGAAATGATGCATAATTTAGGTGAATATGCATTTGTGTCTACCTGAAATACAACAGACACACATGAAATTCAGTCTTGATGGTCTTTAAAGGACATTTTTTCTTCCATTATTTTACACTTATTTGTTAAAACAAATATTGGTTAGTGTTCTCGATAATAAAATTTTGTGCCTCGCTTTTCGCCGATGTGTGTCTCGTTCTTTTTGCTCTAAGATTGAAGAATTTCATTGATGTAATTGGTTGAAGTTAAAGAAATTCAGTTATGTAATTGGTTGAAATTAAAGAAATTCAATGCTAGAATGATGTAAATTATTTTTTACAGTCCGGTATTGACATTTTGTTTTATGCTTTCTTCATCATTTCTGTTCTCCTAAATTTACACCGGACGAGCGTCAATATATCTTATGCAAGATTCAAGGGACTCCTGCAAAATTAGAAAAACCATAATTTGACTGAGTAAAATTTTAATATTTATGGCATTATTTTTTCAGGTAGTTATGACAATCAAAACGTGTCAGTTAACTTCAACAGGTTATTTCTTAGCTCAAATGCTTCATATTACGCATTTTATACCCACAGCAAACATAAACTAATGGTGCTAAAAACAGCACATACTTTCCGCCCTTAGCAACTCTTTATGCCGCAATTTCTGTCCGAGTTAACACATCTCAGTCATCATTTTTTGTAAAACTCATTACAAAACATTAGGTTCGAACACTAAATATTTTCAAACAAATATCAACACAAATTCGACAGTTAGAACTGTTCCGTTCTGCTGCGTTCCATGCAGCTAAATCACGTCACAAAAATTAGACGGAATTCACAGGACTGCAATTGCCATCTCGCGGCGCGGAATGCCATTGTCGCATTCCAATCTGGTATTTCCTGAAGGCTAGCAAATCGAGCAAGGGAAATCAGAATTTGCAAAATTACGCCAAACTACTGAAATTTTCATAAAAATGTACATGACCTTTTTTGTGAAGAACTGATTTTTTTTAAAGAAATTTCATTTTATTTTCATTTAACATTTCACTCACGCATCTTTCTATGCAAAATGAAACGATTCATTTGTTTTCTCAACTCAATTAATTGACACAATTTATAATAAATTTAATGCTTAAATAATTTTAAACCCTTTTTTCAAGAGTTTAATGACTGCCTCCAAGCACTTCTAAAATTACATATCCATTGGAGTAACTCCACCTTAGATAAAAGTCCCAAAATTCGAATTTCCGATTACAAACTTTTTTCCAGTTTTCGAAAATAGAGTGCGCCGAAAATGGAACCAGCGCCATTTTTACCATTCTTTGCTACATACACGAAAAAAATAAAGAAAAAATTCCATCCATTTCTGAGAAAGTAATTGCTTAAAATTTAAACATTGCCTACGTTCGATACAAAATAAGGTACGAAAATTTTCCAAAAATTCAACCTGAAATTACTTGAAGATTTGTTTTGATGAACAGATTTCATTAAAAAATTTTTTTTAATTTTGGAAGGGGAAAAATATTGAGTTTTTGCAATTTTAGAAAAATTAGGAATTTCAACGAACATAAGAACTGCACCATTCTCTTAAGCGCCTTTTGCAGTAATTTAATTTACAGTATCGTAATTTTAAAAATGAGGGGCAGTTTTTCAGCAATTGCTTAAAGAATATAAAATTCACGATGTTTCAAGCAAAATTAGTCTTGAGCGATAATGATGATGATTGTTAGTGATTCCGGGCGCGTCAACTACTATGGTCATTAGTTCCACAAGTGGAGTGCATGATTTTTCATCTAGCGGGGTTTCCCCCTAACCAGGACTCTCCCGCCAGCGGGGCACCACCCCAGCCGGGACAAGCTCTAAGCTCCCGACCGGTCTCCCGGAATATCTGGTAATGTAGTGCATGTTAGTGTAAGAGGAGAGGATAGGACAAGGATCCCCATCTCGATCAGGTTTTTCGTCCAGTTTCCCTGATCCATTGAGCAAATGCTGAGATGGCCCCTTGTTTTGCTTCTGGACATAAATGTAACTTCATTTCCTGTGCACGTCTTCTAGAATTCAGTGGGGAAATACAATTATTCAAATTATCGTTTCCATGTTGTCGCGGCAGGAAGTAATAAGAGCCAAAATTTATTGCTTATTTATCTTTGAAAATAGATTTTATTACATGGGAGTTTTTTTGTTTTTTTCTCCCTTTCAAAATTCAAAATGTATTGCTTATTTATCCTTGAAAATAGATTTTATTACATGGGAGTTTTTTGTTTTTTCTCCCTTTCAAAATTCAAAATTTATTGCTTGTTTATCCTTGAAAATAGATTTTATTACATGGGAGTTTTTGTTTTTTTTCTCCCATTCAAAAATTCAAAATTTAAGTAGTATATGACTTAGTGTAGGGATCACAGAATTTTGAAAATGTGCACACAATTCACTTTTCCCATAGCACGTCATACGCAGTTTTTAACTGTTTTTTTGACGTAAAATAAATAAATAAATAAAAATAAATAAATAAAAAGGAAGAGGAAGGACAGATCGCGCGCGGTCCGTGGCCCGTTTCGTAGGGTACTGCCCGGCATTCGCCTGGTGTTGATCGGAGAAACACGGAAAACTACCGATAAGAGCAGCCGGCCGCTAAAATTCTCCTTCAGACAGCGACTGAATTTGACCTAGTTTAAAAGCTAGTGTCGAAAATCCTGCCGCCGTGGGGAGTGTAACCTAGGACCTCCCGGTCAGAGGCGCTGCAGTGACATCAGTTGAAGCACTGAGCTACCGCTACCGATGCAAATCTAGTATTTCAGTGGTTCAATAAAATCTTTATTGGAAGTACCGTTTTCGCGGAGACGTGATCGCAAAGGAAGAGAAATATAAAAACTAATTCTGTTATTTGTAATGTCGACAATAACCGTTTACTAATAAGCCAAAGGTCATTGACTTTAAATTTCACAGTATAATTCCTTCCCTAAATTTGTCTGGGCTTCTCCAGAATTTGAGCCCACCATCTGCACTGGCTAAGAGTATTACTGAAGGAAACACCACTTTGTTAATCATACAATTTTCCATTTTCAGAAGAAACTAAATATTCAATTTAAGTAATTATGGATTCGTTTATTTTTAAGACCTTCATGTAAATAAAATTAAAAAATTTAAGAATGAACTTAGAATGCACTTGGAGGTGGCGATAAATAATTTTATGTTTTCGTAACAGAACTAATAGTATTCCATGAAGAACGCCTTATAAGAACTTTCATAAATCACCACAATGCTAACTAAAAAACAACTCCATTTATGTCAAGAATGGTATTTTTGGTAAGAATTGATAACAAATAATGTGCCCATTGTTGCCAGTCCCCATTGCTGAATGCGCACATTGTTGTGAGCGCCCATTGACTGAGATGTCTCGAAATGGACAGAAATTGCAGTATAATAATATTATGTAACCATTACTAGGTGCGAGAAAGTATGTGCTGTTTTAGCAGCACTAGTTAACTTACAATTTCAAATCTAGTTGAAATGTAGAGAAAGAGAGAAGAATGATTTCATTCATTACCTAAATCACAGCAATACAGACATTGAGTCGATATTATCCTTATCAACTATAGAATAATCAAAGCAGAACAATAGCTTTAGCCTCAAATTACAGGGTAAATTATTTATAGACATTATCCTGGAGCAATAACAACACTAAAATTGATGAAATTTGCATATTCATAATATGCATCGAAACGCAATTCAATTTTCATTCAAGGATAGAAATTGTGTTAAGTAAATGCTCCCTAATTATGCGCATATATTATGGTAAAATTGATATTATTAGTCATGAGTAGGCAAGCCTGCATTACATTTAAGCCTACTTTATTTAATGCTATAGATTTTCAAAATTTATTTAATTATTATAGTCCGAATTGCTTTGTAGTTTGTCGTTCATGATGGAAATGGGAATTGTAGTGGTTTATTACAGGCAAGCTTGTGTAATAGTATTGATGGTAAAACTCTTACTTACATATACATACACTACATGTATGCATGCATACACGTGTTCGTGAATCCATAGATGTATGCATGTATGCATGCATACACGCATACATCTTCATTTAGGTATGGCACTTATTTACTTTAATTCAAAGTTCAATAAAGTTAATATTTAAAGTTAATTATTTACAATTTTTGCATATACTTTACAATGATGTTATCCAGAACGCATTGCAACTTAGAGCACTATGTTTAGTTCATTATACTGTTTTTGAACTGTATTGAACTCTTATATTGCTTTGATAAAAAATATTGAAGGAGGTATTAATTAACTAGGAGGATACAACGTGCGATCAAAAAGTAGTAGGACTGATTTTGTGTAGGCCAGACAAACCAACGGAGGGACGTCTTGGGCGAGATGGCGAGGATTATTAGGAAGAGAAAGAGACCTTCCGCAGTTGCCTGCGTTCCGTGAACGTATTTTCTTTCTTTAATTTTCCATCAGTCTTGCGTTCCACTTCACTTTCCTCTTCGTCTTGTTTCCAGAAAGTTTCGTTCCTTTCCCCACTTTTGCTCTTAAACTTGGTGTCTTGGCACATCGTAATAATCACCTATAAAATAACAATCACTAAGGGTGAATCGGCACGTTCGTCCAAATCCTAAGTGCAACATGGCTGCTCACTTTCTGTATTGTAATTCAAGTCGGTCTTCCGCGAGAAACCTGAGAAGGAATTTCGATGTGGCGGTATAATGGCACTCTGGTGTGGTGCAAATGAGCAGCGTGTGCCAGCAGAAAATTAAAGGAAAGCAGATTGTCATTGTCTTGATTTTCGTGAAATTTATATGTTTGGTTCATCCATGAACAAACAATTATCATATCTTTATTAGGTAGTAAGTCCCTATGCGCACAGAAATTGAAGGGAAATTACGCGTCCGCCGGCCGTTTCAGAGGTTTCTGTGGTTTTCTTAGGAATTCAGGATCTTTGGGAAAATCAAAAAAATTCAAAGATTTCGATTTTGAAAGAGGTTTTGACGATTTTGACAGGAACGAATTTGACTTAGTTTTATTCCGAATATTCTCATACCTTGCATATAGAATGAATTCTCATGATTTGTGTGTTATTGCGAACAACAGTGCCACCTTCATGTGCGGCAGTGCTCCAAGCAAGAGGCCACCCACAAGCCCTTTAGATATTTTCTACTGACGTGTTGTCCTTTTGATGTTCTTGGTATATAAATAACTGTTGTACTGTTTTATACACTATGCTATGTTATTACCGTATTCGTTAAGACGGTTTTCGAACAATATTCAGTTTATTGCAGTGTTTCACGAGATTTTTTTATTTTTGCACTTGAGCAGTGTGTTCTACTTTTTGGAAAATCATTCTGTGTTTTTGTTTAGGAGCTGTTCCATGCTACTAGTAAAAAATAATTTTATATTGTATTACATAACTCGGATTAAATTTCTCATTCATATGCGACAAACTTGATTTTGAATTAGTAAGGGTGCTTTTATGATATGAGAATATAATAATAATAATAATAATAATAATAATAATAATAATAATAATAATAATAATAATAATAGTTTTCCAATTCTAGCAAGAACCGAATACTTGAAAAGACAGGGTTGGGTTTGTAGTTACCTCCTCTGGCAGATCTGTACCGCCTTCAAAGTTCCAAACACATGCCCCAAGCGGTCCGAACATTCTCCAAAACCGGTGACGACTGTTGGACTGTACACAATATTGTACGACAAACAAATTCAAAGTAGATTGCACGATAGCGGCGAACAAACCGGATATTGTTATCCGTGTTTTGTAGGAAAAAAATCATGTGTGATTGTGGATGTAGCTATGTCTTGCGATCAGATCGTTGTAACCTCACAAGCAGAGAAACGTCTTAAATACAAGAATTTGGAAATGAAGATCAGTGGAATGTGGGGCGTAAAAGCACAGCTCACCCAGATAGTTATTGGAGCTCTGGGATTTATTCCGCAAACTTTGTGTGACAACTTGGCTAAACTACCAGGCCATTCAAAGGACTGAGAAGTACAAGACGTTGCTTTATTGGGAACGCCGCACATTTTGCTCAAAGTATTGTCGAGGCATTGAGAGTCCGTAGGCCTGCTTCTTATGAAGGTGGTTGCAACCCGGATTAGATTTTATGTATAAATAACCGACACAACATCTTTAGTCGTGAATTAGAGGAATAATAATAACATTAATAATTAGATTATTGATTATTATTATTATTATTATTATTATTATTATTATTATAAAATATCGGCGAACATCAAGAAAAGATCCAAAAATATACCGATCTCGCCCATGAAGTCGCAGCTCAGTGGAATTTCAGCAAAGTGACAATTGTGCCAACAATATCAGCCACAGGAGTTATCCCGAAAATGACACTTCGACTACTAGAGTGTGTTCCCTTGGATGCCAGGAGTATACACAATATGCAGAAGGCAGATATCTTGAATACATGCCGTATTGTTAGAAGCCACCTGAATCTTCAATAAAGCAACCGCACACCTGGTCATCATATGTGTGAGTAGTTGACATACCGACCAGTAAAAACTGTGAAGAATAAATATAATAATAATAATAATAATAATAATAATAATAACAATAATAATAATAAAAAACATGACTTTGACACGTGATATTCAAACATCACAAAAACATATAGAGATCCTTAAAGAACTGGCAGAGAGAGTTGGTCTTCAGATATCATTTGAAAAAAATGAATTTATTACTTGCAACAAAGACACACCTAACTTCATGGAAACAAAATATGGCAAATTAAGAGTCACACAATTTAAATATCTGGGGGAAATAATTGAGGAAAATGGAATTGACTGTAAGGCCAATTAATCTAGATGTAAAAAAATGGAAACAGCATATCGTCTCACCCAAAATATCTATAACAAACAGTGCATGTTAAAGGACACGAAACTGAGACACTGTAATACAGCGATAAAACCAGAATGTCTACATGGCTCAGAAACACTAATTTTGAATAGGAAAAAAGACATACAAAATATGAAAAAAAAGGAATGCAAAATCGTTAGGAAAATTCTTGGTCCGAAATTTACAAACGATCAGTACAAACTCAGAAGTAAAAAAGAAATCAGACAATACATGGATATTCAGAGTGATATCAGCAAACGTAGACTAAGTTTTTATGAACATATCAAAAGAATGAATCCTAAACGTCTTACAAAACACATAGTTGACTTTTATGAGAATAGAAATAAAGCAGAAACTGACACGATAAAATGGATCAACGAAATTAAAAAGGACCTTAAATTACTTTAAAAACAGGAGCGCATATAGATCTAAAGCGCAGTCATGGCGGGTTGATTTGGAAGAAGTACCAAGTGTAGAACAATAAAAGTTTGGACCGAAGAGGGGAAAAAGGCGAACAGCCAAAGGATGAAAGAAATATGGGCACAAAGAAAGGCTAAGAAACACATGTGAGTACTCTGCGTAGTCCCAATTGAACCTATTCGCAAGAAGAAAATAATACGATAACAAGTATTAGTTTTTAAATTTCGATATTAAATTTTTTAGACGTAAATTTTTAATTTCAACGTCATTGCCTCGAATCACCGGTTGAAAAGGGGTAAAAATGCGGCTGGGGCCAAAATATCTGTAACTAGCGCCGGTCACGAGATCCCCGTGGACGAAAATGAGTGTGCGGCTCTTGGCCCGTGGACCGCCGAGGCGCTGTATACGGCTGCTTCTATGCTCACAGAGTTCAATCCGAGGCGATCGATGCTCTTCTCCTCGGACCGGCCTTCCCCTCCACCCCTCTTCCCATCAAACTTCTCCTCAACCATCGTCCACCGCCTGCTGTGTATTCGATTCGTTTTGTTTTATCGTGTTTCCGGGCGCGTCAACTGCTTTGGTCTTTAGTCCCGTTAGTGTAGTGCATGCTTTTTCTCGGGAGACGGCGGTGGTCTTCCCCCACTGGATGGCGAGATTCGGCGCCGATCTGCCATCGGCTGGTGGGGTATCCCCCTAACCAGGACTCTCCCACCGCCCCAGCCGGGACAAGCTCTAAGCTCCCAACCAGTCTCCCGGAATATGTGGTAATGTAGTGCATGTTAGTATTAGTGTGTGTGTGTGTAATGTGTGAGAGGATAGGACAAGGAAGAGGAAGAAAAGATCGCGCGCGGTCCGTGTCCCGATTGGTAGGGTACTGCTCAGGCATTCACCCGGTGTTGATCGGAGAAACCACGCAAAACTACCGATCACAGCAGCCGGCCGCTAGAATTCTCTTCCAGACAACGACTAAAATCGACCAAACTGAAAATCTACTGTTGAACATGACGCTGTCAGGACTCGAACGTAGGACCTCCCGGTGAGAGGCGCTGCAGTGACATCAGTTTATGCATTGAACTAGCGCTCCCGGTGTGTTTATTGGCTAAAAGTATTTTTGAAACCCCTAAATGTCTTAGACTTTTCAGATACTTATTCTTAGGCACCTGTGGAAGTGGGCCGCAAGAGGCACAACTACTCCTACTACCTGTTAAACGTCAAAGGCCGCGACTCAAAGCTCTTTCCCGTCCGGAGTGCTCGGCTGAGGCGACGCAGGGCTTCCCTGCTGTTGGCACGACTGATTTTCCCGCGCGCGCCGCAGTCTCCTCAGCCTCATCATTAAATCATCTCCCTCGCAGGCGCCCTCCGGTGAGTTTGCAAAGTTCCGCCCTTGCAAAATGGATGGCCTCGTGCGCCGGCGCCGCACGCAAGACCCCGCGGCGACGCGCGCGGATATTCACTTGTCGCGCGGCTTACAGCGTTTCGACGCGCCGCCGCTGTAAATCAGGTCACGTGAGCCCCACGCCGGTCACGTGACGATTGAACCCGCTCGCGATCCTGTACTTTAAAATGGCCGGCGGCGCTAGCTGAATTCGTTACTGCGCTTCGTGAAGTCACGACGGTTCAGCGAATTCGAGACTCGCGGGTTCGTGGTTGGGTGACCGGCCAGGAACCCCGGGATCTAACGGCGTCGAGCCACTGGCCGAAGGAATAAAAGGCACTGACTGACTACGACGTGACGAGACTTGACAAACGAACATAGTAATTATTAAGTATAGTAATTACTCAGTAACGGACGATTACTTCAGAAGAAAGCACTCAACGCCCAACAAGGGTTAAGTGACGTGTTGCATCAACAACGAAGCAACAATTTTTTAAAAAAGAGAAAAAATGTCGAAAATGATAAATGAGCGGAAAATGTGTGTCGAAGATGATAAATGATTTGATTTCTTATTTTGTATCACAATACCTGCTGGAATAAAGTTATTAGGTAAGATCAAATTTTACATTATGTTGAAAAATCACACCTTGAATAGTTTGTTTTTTTTCGCGAGAGAAACAATTATGGCATACTTCAGCGTGCTTGCACTGTGAACGCAGAAATTAAAAATATATCTGGATGAAGCGTGTACATTTTGATTAACTTGCAACGAAGGAATTAAAATGATTTATTCTCTCTAGTTTATAATGTATTTTTCCTTTCACTACATGTGAATTTACAGAATGTGTTATAAGAAACTAAAAAGAAAAAAAGAAGTATTTCTTCTTTTGTTGATGATAAATATTGCTCCTAACAAATTTATTACTCTGAGATAAGAAGCACAACAAATTCGGCGTTCTCTATTTGTACGATGAAGTTAAGTATTAAAATATATCAATGACACAGTTCTTATTTTGTTTTCGAGAGTTCAAATACCTCCATGAAAAGCAAGATAAAAAATATGTTATGCCTTCTCTTGTGGAAAATTTGTCGAATTTTAAAATTATTAAATAATGAATTATGTATAAACTAAAAAATAAAAACTCCTGAAAATGGTTGAAACTTTTGGCCAGAAGTTTCAGCATTATTTTGTGAATTGTTTGAAACCAAAAATTAATACCGTAACATAACTTGCGAACTAAAACCACGAGTCCTTTCCCAATAGTTTGTCTTTGATTCATGTTTTCTTAATATAATATTCTTGTACTCTGAAGGAAGCACTAAAAAATGTGACATTTAAGTTTATTATTTTGATTGGACACAATTGCCCGTGTTTAGGATTACAACATTCATTCATTCACACTGTTTACAATAACAATTGTATTAAATTTGTTCATTTTATTGAAAAAAGTTCACATTATGAGGTTGTCTATTTTTGTATCGCTTCGAAAACACCA
Organism: Teleogryllus oceanicus; assembly: GCA_964035755.1. Classification (NCBI taxonomy): domain Eukaryota; kingdom Metazoa; phylum Arthropoda; class Insecta; order Orthoptera; family Gryllidae; genus Teleogryllus; species Teleogryllus oceanicus. The sequence goes on along the minus strand of CAXIVR010000009.1, from coordinate 4,419,125 downwards.
GACAGTTGTATTTCGCAAGAAATTTGATGGGCGTATCCCTACAATTGCCAAAAATATTAATTTTTTTCGAATTATAAAATGCCATCAACACATATCCATGTAATTTTGCTCCTGGTGGACAGGGAATTATTCCCCAGGGGTACTTCCTACTCTATTTACGACAAAAAAAGTTTTAATTTTTGTAGGTGGCACATGAAATACGCAGGCGCCCATACAAAAGTGCTATATACCCACTCGCATCAGGCTTAAATACTTATTACCATCGTGCATAACCGTGCATAAATGATCTCTTAAAATCCAGTTTTCGAGTTCTTCCAGGTCGAGAAGTCTTTGTGTGTTAGCAAGAGCAGACATTCATTTTCTTTCCATCAGCATCACCAGATTTCTAACTTAAGTAATTATTTTATTAGGGAGAGACACATCGAGAAAAGGTATCTGGTTTTCTTTCAAACGAAGCGGAACATACAATTACATTGTTTCCTGTAATGAATCTTGTATCAGTAGCTTACTTTCATTAGATCAATTGAATGAAAACGGGGGAAAAGTTATTCATACGTAGGAATTTGACTGACACGGTAGAATAATTTGAGAATTGAAAGGGAAATGTAATTATTAAAATGTGAAACGAACAGCGTAGGCACGTATTGAATTTATAATGCCCTATACATTTTTACGTTTCAATTGCTTTGTTTAATTTGATGTGTTTTATATGATTTACACATAACAGACTGTCTGCCTTTCGGTAATCCTTCCCAACCACATTCTAAGCATTCCGTATATAATAGAAAGATTTAAAATATAATCGTGTGTTTTATTTTTTAATAGGTGGTTTAACCTCATATTCGTTAATATATCTGTTAATTTTATTATTAAGTGAATCTATGAAACACTGATTTAAAATCATTTCTCCCTTTCAAAATTCAAAATTTATTGCTTGTTTATCCTTGAAAATAGATTTTATTACATGGGAGTTTTTTGTTTTTTTCTCCCTTTCAAAATTCAAAATTTTTCTTTTTATCCTTGAAAATAGATTTTATTACATGGGAGTTTTGTTTTTTCTCCCTTTCAAAATAAAATTTAACATTTGTGTATTTATTAGTTTTTCATTATGTAGTATATGACTTAGTGTAGGGATCACAGAATTTTGAAAATGTGCACACAATTCACTTTTCCCCATAGCACGTCATACGCAGTTTTTAACTGTTTTTTTGAAAATAATAAATAAATAAATAAATAAAATAAATAAAATAAATAAATAAATAAATTTCGTTTCGATAATATAGTAACGATGTTAATAATTCTATGAACTATGTTCTTACCCTCTACATTTAACGTTGAACACTAGTATTAACACCTTTAAAATAATAGTATTTATATATTTTTTGAATTTTTGTCTTCCTATTCGGCATACATGTTTGTCAGAGTTGGGAATAGAAACGTACACAACATTTGGTTTATTTCCTAACTCAAGGTGCCGTGGATGGGTGCGTTAGTATATTGATAAAATGTTGCACTAAGAATATTGATCTATAAGACGATAATAATACCATATCGACCTACGGCATCGAAATTTGGGGCACGGCAAGCAGATCAAATCTCTCCATTTTACAAAGATTTCAATCCAAAATGTTTAGGGTGATTACTGCAGCACCATGGAACATCTTAAACACAACGCTACATAGAGATTAAAAGTACCAGCAGTCTTTCAAGTAATCGAAACAAGCAGCTCAAGTTATTTTCAACGTCTGGAAACGCACCCAAATCCTCCAGCCATCAACATCCTAGATAATAGTGAATAAACCTACCGATTACCTAGAATTACATCCTTAAAACTCCATTAAAAATTCTCAACTTAGTCACAATGAATTCCTAAACTTTGGCTTAAGTAATTAAATTGACTCTGTATACTACTCAAGAAGGCAGTGACATGTTCATATTGGGATACATTCACTAACAAATGGGCATTATCAACTATAATGTTTTATCTTTCTTCTTCTTCTTCTTCTTCTTCTTCTTCTTCTTCTTCTTCTTCTTCTTCTTCTTCTTCTTCTTCTGCTTCATGGATTTAGGCCTTAAGGCCTGTTTCCACATCAAGAGAGTGAGTCTCTCCATCTTGTTAAGGGGCGGCATGTTTCATCATATTTACTAATTATTTTTAATGTAAAATAGATTGTAAATTTACTTTGTTCAGAATAAAAAAAGAAGATCGTGCAACATGAAGTCGTACGCTTCCGTGGCCATAGTTTTGGGAGTGCTCTCTCCTGTCAGGGTGACACGGCATCGGAGGCTGTGGTTCCGACCTATCGGCCATCTTGTGGTCTTCCTCACGGCTGATGTGCTTTGAGGAAGACGACAAGATAATCAAGACGTCGGCATCAGAGCCTTTGATGCAGCTTCACCCGGATAGCGTACAATGTTATATCCACTTTATAAAAAAATTCCAGTGCACTATTATTTTAGTATATTTTGATGATCGTATAATTGAACTCATATATATTGTATAATAATTCGATAGTTTCGTGTATTTGAATTATTTCTTTTCGAAATAAATCCAAATTATTGTTTAGAATAGCTTTAATCGTCTGCCGATATATTTAGGCAGCCTTTATTCAGTGATGATCTCAAAGATTTAACTTCTAGGTCTATAACATTCGGGGTTATATGATTTTTTCTATTGTTAAACAATTAACCGCCGTACATTTTCATGATGAAGGTAGTGAGGCATGATGGAATGGGCCTTGGATCAATTACAGTTAGAAAGTATACCTTTTCTTTATACAATATATTATAGTATACAGTATTTCATTTTTTGCTTTTGAAGCGACATTTAATTTTCTATTACATAAAATCATGAGTATTATGTACAATTTTCCCATCCAATATTTCATTTAATACGTTGGAGATAATTATGACCCAACCGCACTTCATGTAGTTTGCGCAGAGTTAATGAACAAAACAAAACACCCTCTTTGCTAATTAATGATTTCAGCTGATCTGATATTCATAGGTGTGCATTCTGCTGCAATACGCCGATACCCCTGTTTCATTTCATCGACAATGCATAATAAAATATCTTTCCAACCTTTTTACAGATCTATCAAACAGTAATGAAATGAAAGTGCATATACGGTGTGTTTAAAATACAACATTTTATCCACGAAACACATTTTATGATATCGTCATTGTGTTAACACTTTGAAGTAAATATTTCAAATTACCAAAAAACCACATTTTATATGCATACTGTGCACAACGTAATTATTTGCAATACGCTCATTTTCTAACTGATTCTCGATACCACATCGTCATTATTATTCTCTGATTCGAGCTTTCCATTCAATAAGCGCATTACATGCATGAATATAAAATATAAAATATATCCCCCTCATTCTGGAACATTTAAAATGCCATTTAGTTCTTTCTGTTAGTTCCACTCTGGCCCACCGTCCCCGATTCAAAGGTAGCTTGTGCCTGTAAATGAAGCTGTGTTCCGCTTCTGTGGACGAACATTAGTTGCAATCGTCGCCGCCTCAGTCGCTGTGTGAGCTCGGCGCCTCCGCGGATTAACCGCAGCTGAAAGGGGCGCACCAGGATTAGGCGCCCTCCCGCCGCTGCCTCCACGCCGACTGGGACAGTTCGTTGGTGATTCCGGGCGCGTCATTAGTCCCGTAAGTGTAGTGCGTGTTTTTTCCTTGGGAGATGGCGGTGATCTTCCCCCGCTGGATGGCGAGATCCGGCACCGACCTGCCATCGGTTAGGGGAGTTTCCCCCCTAATCAGGGCTCTCCCACCAGCGGGGCACCACCCCAGCTGGGCCAAGCTCTAATCTCCCGACCGGTCTCCCGAGATATGTGGTAGTGTAGTGCATGTTAGTGGTGTGTGTGTGTGTAAGGGGGAGAGGATAGAACAAGGAAGAGGAAGGACAGATCGCGTGCGGTCCGAAGCCCGTTTGGTAAGGTACTGCTCTGGAATTCGCCTCTTGTTGATCGGAGAAACCACGGAAAACTACCGATCAGAGCAGTCGGCCGCTAGAATTCTCCTCCAGACAGCGACTGAATTCGTCCTAGCTGAAGAGCTAGAGTCGAAAATCCTATCGCCGTCAGGGCTCGAAGGTAGGACCTCCCGGTCAAAAGCGCTGCAGTGACATCAGTCCCCACCTACCTCTTCACATTTTACACCTTCCGCCCCTGCCCTCACCCTCACCTCCACCCCCTCAATCTCGTCCCCTGCTCCGACCCCCCCCCCCCCCCCCCGCCCTGCCCCTCCCCGCCCCGCCCCGCCCCGCTCCGCCCCGCCCCGCCCTGCCACACCTCAGCCCTGTCCTCACACCAACCCCTCCTTGTCCTAACCCCCGCCCCCTTCCTCACCGTCTCCATCGCCGCCGCTTTCGCACTCGCAGTCGCCCCGCTCACCCTCCACGACTTTTCCCACGGCCCCCGCAAAGGAGCCAGTAATTCGCTATCGACCTCTCGCGGCGGCCGCGATAATCACACCCTCACGCGCGCGCCCACCCGTTCTGATTGGCTTCGGCGCGGGCGAGATTTCTGCCCCGCTCCCCACCCACACGCCGACTTTCCGCTTCCTGCTTTCTCTCACGACCAGTTTTTAAATTTATTTATTATTTTTTACGGTAGTTTCGTGATGGATTGATTGATTTATTCGTCTTTCTGGGCGCGTCAACTTCTTTGGGCATTTGTTCCGTAAGTGTAGCGCATGTTTTGTTCCTCATGATATGGCGGTGATCCTTCCCCGCTGGATGGCGAGATCCTACCGTCGGCTAATGGTGTATAGGCTAGTGGGACCTAGCATCTCCCGGTTAGAGGCACTGCAGTGACATCAGTTGATGCACTGAGCTACCGCTCCCGGTTAGGGTAGTTACGTAATCAGGTACTTTGATACTAGGCTCTTCGAGCAATAAATAAAAGAAATGTTTCAATGGATTACACTGAATATATCGATGTAGGTTTTGTATCAGAATAGGTTTTCAACAAGAAATTAATCTTCCATATAAATTCCAGGATACCATGAAAAATGTTCGTGTCTCGGCGTAGGAATACGACCAGCAATACGCGGATGTGCGAAGTGTAGTATTGCGGTCAAAGTAGTATGGCAACGAGTATTGAAAGTATTGTGCGTACAGTACTAGCTGAAGCAAATTAATGTCTCGTTTCATTCATAACATTTCTCTGTAATTAAATCTTTTAAAATCTGCACAGAATATTTTGATATTTTTTGTACATTTTGAAAATACACAGAATCGTCCAAGTCACTCCGAACATGTGCTGCAGTTTTGTAAGTTGAGAATTAAAAAATGTTTTGTGGGTTAAAATGTATACAGTATCGTATAGTTTAGCTATTCCTAGAACGGTGAAGTTGCGTCATTTGTGGCATTGTAACTCATTCATTTTGTTCAATCTAGACCTATCTGACCAAACATTTGTGACATCCTAGAACAGCTAAACTGCCCTGCCTTTCTCACCGGTTAGTGTAATGTCTCATTCTCGGCACAGTGCAAAAGCGATTGGGCAGAGCCGGGAACAATAGAGGAATCGGAGGTATCTTGCCACAACAAAAGAATGCCGCTGATAAAGAAGTCTAGTCGACTTCAAAATAGTACACAATAAGCGGTTTCATTAATACATACAAATGTGCTGGAACCTACTGCCGAATATCTGTCCTGTCCCTCCTCTGATCAAAAAGAAAACGTAAAATTGATGTTCACAATTCCAATTCCTTTCCAAATTTACACGAATGGACACAATATTAAAAAACATTTTCTGAAACCAATTTAATGCTGTAGATAATTGTTTATTAATCATAAGAGTAGATTTGCGTGGTAAACTAGGTCAAAAATAATACCAACACGCTATGAAATGTAAGGAATGAAAAAACAGTCTAGAATGAAAACGCATTTAAACGTCCCTAAATAGATCTGATGCATTCTAATTTGAAGCATAGAAGGATCTACAATATTTACGCCAGTATTTATTTTCTCTTCGTATAAAGAACTCTGAACATATCGCTTTCAGTTGTTCTAAGAGCAAATGTCCTGAATTGCCAACGTGTGTGAATAATTAGAAAATCACAATCAATTTATCAATCAGCCTATCAAACCTAGCAACTGTCAGTCTTGCCTATGAACATCTGTAGCTCGTAAACCGTTCAGTCGATTTCCTCCCAAAGTGATATTTCCTGATAAACTGAACGGACTGGAGGGTTTGGGAGTTTCTAACGTACATTCATATTGCTGATAGTTCTTTTTTTTTACATAAATAAGACATTTATCTTTATATGTCTCTTCTCGAGAAGACCCATTTGGCATCTGGTCGCACCAGACGACTGTCTGGAGAAGAATTCTAGCGTCCGGCGGCTCTGATCGGTAGTTATCCGCGGTTTCTCCGATCAACACCAAGCGAATGTTGGAGCAGTACCCTAAGAAACAACCATGGACCGCGCGCGATCTTTCCTTCCTCTTTCTTGTCCTATCCTCTCCCATTACACACACACACATACACACACACATGCATTACACTACCACATGTTCCGGGAGACCGGTCGGGGGCTTAGAGTTTGTCCCGGCCGGGACGGTGCCCCGCTGGTGGGAGAGTCCTGGTTAGGGGGAAATCCCACCAGCGGACGGTAGATCGGCGACGGATCTCGCCATCCAGGGGGGAAAATCAATGCGAAAAAGCATGCACTACACTTACGGGACTAATTACCTAAGCTGCTCACGTGCCCGGAATCACCAACCAACTGTAGCGCCACTAGTTTTGAAGGCATTCTCCATCCCTCTCCCCAATGTTCTCGGCCCCGTTCCTTCATTTTTCGTCGTTCCCGTCTGCCCCATTCGGAGCTCTTCTCTGCCGCATCTTGACAATGCCCGCCCTGCCCCGCCCTGCGTGCAACGCGTCCGCCCGCCCGCTCGCCCGCTCCGCTGCCGCAGCGTCCAACGGCCACCGCGAGACCCGTGGCCTGCTGGGCAACGCGCCATATGGGCGTTGGGGCATTAGCCAGGCCGAACGGCGCACATGGAATTAGATGACTCGGCGGCTGCGCAAGAACATTTGCTTAGGGCTGGCGGTCGTTGCAGCTCCCCGGGGGCGAGTTGGGCGACGCGACGCCTTCGTGTCGACTTTGCGCGATGTGAGGATGATTGCTGTCGCACAGCATGTCCCTCGGAGCGCTCTTCAGCACCATCACATGCAGGAAAGACTTTTAAAGTCGATCTGGACGTCATCGACTCGCTTTTCTACTGATATTTTAAAATATAATGACGCAACTACTTTAATTGGTATTCTAAAGACATTTTGATCAGTTAATAAGTGTGGTTTTTTCTCTGAATAGTATTTGTAATATCCTGGCTTGCATATTTGAGTGGAAATTAATTATTACGTATTATACTGAATTATAGCTAGTTTCAATTTTATTTTGTATTTAAGTACCTCTCTCTCCATTAAAGTTAGAAAAACGTTTTTTTCGTGTATTACTGTGTACTGATTACCTACACAATGAGACAGAGTATACAGTTATATATTAAAAAAATACGCTGGAGCAAGTCATTTTTTTATAAAATATATGGAGGGAAAATTGGCTGCGAAAAAATGCTTATAGTATTTATTACTTTGTAGAATGTTATACATTTTTAAATGTCAATGATACGTAATATAATGAATGAGTAAATATTAATGTAATATATAGTTGTAAATGATGTTTTGATAACTTGACGATGCATTTGCACAGCGAACTAAAATGAACACCACAGGAGCGGTGCCCCGCAGGTAGCGGATACCTGGATGGGAATACCGCGCTAGCCGACGGTGAGTCGACGCCGGATCTCACCATCCAGCGGAAGACCACCGCCACCTTCGGAGAATAAGCCGGAACTATACTTACGGGACTAATGATCATACAGTTGCCGCGCCAGAGTAGGTAACCCAATCAATCAGAGCGTTGAGAAAGCTACGTCCCAACAGACGCTCTCTCCGCCTCACGGGCCTCACCCGCTCCGCCCCGCTCTGCCCCACTCCTCTCTGCCCTCCCGCCCCACCCCTTCCCTCTCTGCCCACCCGCCCGCCGGCCTGCCCTCCCGCCCCTCCCCCCCCGCCCCGCCCCGCTCCGCCCCTCCCCGCCCCACCCCGCCCCACTCCACCCCCCCCACTCCTCTCTGCTCTCCTGCCCCGCCCCTTCCCTCCCTGCCCATCCGCCCCGCCCCGCCCCGCCCCGCCCCGCTCACGCCCCTCCCCACCCCGCCCCTCCGCGCCATGCCCCGCCTCGCCCCGCCCCGCCCCGCCCCGCTCCGCCCCATCTCACCCCGCTCCGCCCGTCCCGCCCCGCTCCGCCCGTCCCGCCCGCTCCGCCCCTGCTCCGCCCGTCCCGCCCTGCTCCGCCCCTGTCCCGCTCCGCTCCGCCCCGTCCGCCCCGCCTCGTCCTGTCCGCCCGCTCCGCCCCGTCCCGTCCCGCCCCGTCCCGCCCCGCCTCGTCCCGCTCCGCCCCGTCCCGCCCCCTCCGCCCCGTCCCGCCCCGCCCCGCCTCACTCCTCTCTGCTCACCCGCCCCGCCCCGCCACGCTACGCCATTCCCCGCCCCTCTCTGCCGCCGCCGCGCCCGGCCGGACTCACCCCTTCCCTTGCCCACTTCTTGGCCTTCCCCGCTAATTGACGTCATTACATATAAGCTATCATTAGTCAAATGTCATGTTTAGGTGCGGCTTTATTTGCGGAACGCAAAACCTAATGTGATCCAATGAATCCCTGTTCACTTCATTCCGGTATTTGCTTGCAAATTAATTTGTTTGCGGTGACGTATAAATTCTAGCCAGTGCTCCGGCGGACGCAAACTCGCAATGAGATCATTTGAAAATATTACATCATTACTTCAAAGAGGGTTTACAAATAATTATTAATTTTACGAACCGTTAATAATTAATTTTGATTTCTTACACTATTTTTCATGAAATTACTGCTAATATTTAAATCGACAATCATCCAGACATTTATAACAAATGCCATCACGTTAATGTGTCATCAGGGTTCTTAAGTCTAATTTTCAATGCGTTAAATTTTTTTTTTTTGATTTTTTTATTGTTCTCATAAATGGTGATGAGGTTGACAATGAAAATTGAATTCGAGTGAAATAAAACAGGAAGACGAAAGCATTATATTAGCCCATGATTAGAATTTTGGCAATGTACTCGTAGTAATTGACTTATAAAGGTTAATCATATCTACAACTCAAAGCCAGATTGGAAAATGTATAATTGTTGTAATAGTCCCTGCAATAATTTCTTACTGGGAGGTTAGAAACTCCTGCCTTTTCCAACACTTACTGCTCATTTCCCTTTGCAGAGGTAACTGAAGAACATACGACGTTCAAAGTGTTCATAAAATATTTAGAACAATTCGGAATGCCTCCTGGACGATACAAGGTGGAATATCCGTGTAGGGAAATAAAAACGGCAAATGCCAGGATTTGTTGAGATAGATTAAAAAGAAAATTTCCAAAACGTAAACTTTGTAAGCATGAAATAAGTATTCTAATTTCAATTTTGTTATAGAGAATATGTATGTGTATTAGAGAGTAACTTAATAAGTATATTAATTCTAAGTAAATAACTAAAATTTGTAAAAAGAAGTAGAAAAATCTATGTTAAATATAGCAATATAATTGATGATATTTTGTCTTAAGAAACTTCAGTAATCGAATGAAGCTTTCTGCATTTTTTTACTGTTCCTTATTCATATGTTTATAAATTAAGAAATGAGAAAACATCACAACATTTTTATACAGTAAAGGCACTTCAGTCATATTTTCGTACGTATCGCATATTATTGTCGGTCTCAAAGCAGGTAGCCAATAGAAATGTAGTTATAGGGAACATTAAAAGTTATGTATTTTTAGCACTTGTTCTGGAGGATGTCTGTAAATCAGAGTACATACATTCCTTCGTGTGTGAATGCAAGTGAATAATGATGGTATGAGTACTACTGATCGCTGAGTATACATTGTTTAAAAGAAATAGCTATGAGATTATACTCTATCTGCCTTACATCTAGTAATGATCCAAAATTGAAAATCCAAGTTACGCAATGTAGGTTTTGTAAAACATTCCATGTTAGTTTAGATAAGTCCACAAGCGAATCAAGGTATTTTAAAGATCTGATAGAAAAATAGGAAGTATTGTCGGTCTATAATTCGGTGGAAGGCTAAGAGATTATACAGACTTAATTCACAACACATCCGCCGTTCTGTAATGCTAATTTTACTCGTACGTAGTATACCGAGCGTGATAAATAAATTCTAGAAGCTCGGCAAAATGCCTTTTTGTTATGGTTCTATTTTAAGACTTTTAACATTAGGGAACACTAATTGTTCTTCCCGTCTATTTTTGTCTTCTGATGTCTATTTTTGCCATTTTGTCTCATTTGTGCCTATTTCTGGTTTTTATGTCGTGATTTTGCATTGGTTTTCTCCAGGACCCCATCTCGATCAAGATACATACATACCTGCAAACATGCACATTACGAAGGCACAGTCGTGTTTTGTCTTTCTATGGAAGTCGAAGTTGTGTTAAAACTCTAAATGAAATAGGAAAATGATATCAGACAAGATTTTTGATAATTCTTCATTGATATCGACAACAATTGTTCGCTTACGAAGAATCCCATCTTACGTGTGAGTAACTTTCAATCCCTTTTGAGGACGGAGATTGAGGAGTCCAGAATCTCATTTGGAAGAGGCAGCTTCTCCCAGTCAAACCATTGCCTTGTCATCGTATTGAATGACCATATGTAATCAAGATTACAACGAAAAGATCGTTTCTTTACATGTTAAGTGCTAAAGTAAATTTTAGTTGAAATAAAAATGTGAATCATTTTAATTAATGTTTTACAACATTCCTTTTTAAATGTAATTTTCCGTTGTATACATGACTTTTTGCATCCCCTACCTTAACTAGAATAAATGCCTGTTTGCTTATTTTAGTAAAAATAAATGCGCGCTTATTTTAGGTAGAATAAATTCCTGAATTTCCGAGCTCTTGAGGTGAGTCTCGTATCATCTCGAACAAACCCTCCAACACCGGAATCAAACGTTGATTCCGAAGCCCAACCTCCGCCAGTTCGCTGCTCGGCCAACTTGTTCGTCTCGGTGAAGCAGGCGACGATGAATAAATGAAGCGCGGCCGGCGCTCTCCGGGCGCGTCGGGGCCTGTCATCGCGAAGGCTCACCCCGCCCGCCTCGCTCCGCCCCGTCCCGCCCCGTTCCGCACCGCCCCGTCCCGCCCCGTCCCGCCCCGTCCCCCCACTTCCCGCCCCGCCTCTCCCCGCCCCCTCTCTCCGCCCCCTCTCCCCGCCACGCCTCTCCCCGCCCCGCATCTCCCCGCCCCGCATCTCCCCGCCCCGCATCTCCCCGCCCCGCATCTCCCTGCCCTGCATCTCCCTGCCCTGCATCTCCCTGCCCTGCATCTCCCTGCCCTGCATTTTCCCTGCCCTGCATCTCCCTGCCCTGCATCTCCCTGCCCTGCATCTCCCTGCCCTGCATCTCCCTGCCCTGCATCTCCCTGCCCTGCATCTCCCTGCCCTGCATCTCCCGCCCTGCATCTCCCTGCCCTGCATCTCCCTGCCCTGCATCTCCCGCCCACGGCCGACCCAGCCCCCCGCCCCACGGGCGGCGCAGGGCTCGGCGCGTTGCATCGATCCGGAACGCAGCGCGCCCCACCCCGCCCCGCCCACACCTCCGCCGCGCCGGGCCCTCTCGGCGCCCCGGCGGCGGCGGCGGCGACGGAGGACGGCAACGAGTAGTGCTGAAGGCGGCCGGCCCGGACACCAACGGGGGCGGCAAGGGGGGGGAAGTTCGCTGGTCTGTCGTGTGGAGAGAAAGTGGTTGTGACGAGCCGACACAGTAGCAGCGGCTAGATTCTAATTGAAGAATTATCATTATTATCTAGCTAGCTGCATGAAGCCGTAGCGGAGGTGAGTGAAGATGATGTAGACCAGTGACGTGGTAAAGAGGGAGGGACGCCGGCGAAGCAAGCGACGAGCAGAAACAGAGCTGAAGAGCGAAGTCGGTGGCGCTGCGAGCGTGGGCGCGAGCGTTGACAGCGAGGAGTTGCGTTGGCGGGACGCGCGTCAGAAGCCTCGACAATGCCCTCGCCCTCACGCCGGGAGGAGGCAACACCCACGCAATCGCACAGCCCCGCCCCCATCGCCGCCTCCCAACCCACTGCCGCCGACAGCCTCCTGACCGCAGCCCTCGTCACCAACGCCGCCCCTCCAACCCTTCCACTGTCCATCCACCCCCGTTCTTGCCCTTATACCCTTCTCCGTTAGCAGAGGACGAGCAAGGAATCGTCCCGTCACGACCCGATCTGTCCTGACCCGATCTCTCCCGACGATCTGTCCCCACGCCTCGTCCCGACCCGATCCGTCCCGACCCGATCCGTCCCGACCCGATCCGTCCCGACCCGATCCGTCCCGACCCGATCCGTCCCGACCCGATCCGTCCCGACCCGATCCGTCCCGACCCGATCCGTCCCGACCCGATCCGTCCCGACCCGATCCGTCCCGACCCGATCCGTCCCGACCCGATCCGTCCCGACCCGATCCGTCCCGACCCGATCTGTCCCGACCCGATGCGTCCCGACCCGATCTGTCCCCACCCGCCCCCCATTCCGCAAGGAGGGAAAGCGCCCCCACGCGCCTTGTAATTGCGAATGCCGCCGCGCGCGCACCCAGCCGGGGGCTGAGGATGAGGATGAGGATGAGGCCTCGTGTGCACGAGCACGCGGCTTCAATCACTCAGGGGCTTGCGCGCGGATGTGCGATCGCTCATTCGATCTCAGATGGCCTCTAAGATATTCTGTTGAAAGTTGAAATTCGTCTCATTTATTTATTGTCCATTTTTGTACTGATACGGAAAAAATAGCGTGAAAAAGTATAACTCACAAAGGTGTCCTGCATCCCTTTGGACATCTCAGAGGTTTTGTGATGAAAGTACTAAAATAGTGAGACATCAAAAAACTCACAAACAAAAACTTTCTTTTTTTCGTGATTATTAGATTAATTTGAACTGACATCCTTGACAAACCACAAATTAAATTTGTTCATAAATGTATATTAAAATGTTATTGTTAATTCATTTTTAAAGCATTATTATTATTATATTGTTTCCCATTTTTTCTCTATTGCCAATTGTGATTTTCTGTCAATATTTTGTACCAATATAACAGCAATTATGGAAGAATAATGTTACTAATTGTTTCCGATAAAGTCTGTATCTTGAGAGCTCGTAGTTTCCGTTGCATTGCATTCGGCCAATGCTCCTGTAGAAATACTTTCATTTTCTTTCCCACGCCCTTTTTATGGTTCTAGCATTCCTTCCATCATCTCTTGCTTTCTCTCTTATCCAATTAATTCCCATATTTTTACCATCTATATTACGTGCCATAAACGTCCTAAAAATCTTAATACACAGTTGTTCGTGTTCACATGACGATTAATATTATAATTCCTTCATTTCATTTAAATTTTCAGATGTCAGTGTGCTACGCTCAATAACTCATTTCCAACATTTCGAATTATTAATAGCAGTACTTCGTTAAGTAGTAAAATGTTTAATAAAAATATTTTTATTACTATTAATTATCCTTTCTTGTACCGGGAGCGCTAGCTCAGTTCATCAACCGATCTCACTGCAGCGCCTCTGACCGGGAGGTCCTAGGTTACACTCCCCACGGCGGCAGGATTTTCCATACTAGCTTTTCAGCTAGGTCGAATTAAGTCGCTGTCTAGCGGCCGGCTGCTCTGATCGGTAGTTTTCCGTGGTTTCTCCGATCAACACCAGGCGAATGCCGAAGCAGTACCCAACCGAACGGGCCACGGACCGCGCGCGATCTGTCCTTCCTTGTCCTATCCTCTCCCCTTACACCAACACTTACACCAACATGCACTACACTACCACATATTCCGGGAGACCGGTCGGGAGCTTAGAGCTTATCCCGGCTGGGCGGGGCCCCGCTGGTAGGAGAGTCCTGGTTAGGGGGAAACCCCACTAGCCGACGGTAGGTCGGCGCCGTATCTCGCCATCCAGGGGGGGAAGATCACCGTCATCTCCCGAGAGAGAAAACATGCACTACACTTACGTGACTAATGACCTAAGCTGTTGACGCGCCCGGAATCAGTAATCAACCAACTAATATTTTATCCTTTCTTGTTTCATTTCTAGCGATATACGAATTTGGGGTTGAATGCTCAACGGCGACGAATACTGCCAAAGTTGGCCAACCATTCAGCGTTTGTGGAGTCGCTCGCAAGTCAGCCGATAGGGCGAGCCGCGACTGGCACCCGCCCCCGGCTGAATTCACCGCAGGGCAGTCGAACTCCTGACAACTGCCGCGCGCCCCGCGCAGCATCTCGGCAGACTTGTGGTCCACAACTATGTGGCCTCGGCGCGGGGGGGGGGCGGGTCGCAGTAATTGAAATGTTTCCGCCCACGCTATCACCCCCACCCACCCACCCAACGGCCGAATCTCTTTGGCTGCCACATAGTTCCAAGTTACGCATTCGATTTTTGGTTGGTTAGTTGGTTAGTGATTCCAGCATAGGTCATTAGTTCCGTAAGTGTGGTGCATGTTTCTTCATCGGGAGATAGCGGTGGTCTTCCACCGCTGGATGGTGAGATCCGGCGGCGACCTACCGTCGGCTAGTGGGGTTTCCCCTAACCAGAACTCTCCCAACGGCGGGGCACCGCCCCAGCCGGGACAAGCTCTAAGCCCCCGACCGGTCTCCCGGAATATGTGGTAGTGTAGTACATGTTAGTTTAAGTGTGTGTGTGGGTGGGTGGGTGGGTGTAAGGAGAGAGGACAGGACAGGACACGAAAGAGGAACGAAATATTGCGCGCGGTCCGTGGCCCGTTTGTTAGGGAACTGCTCCGGCATTCGCTTGGGGTTGATCGGAGAAACCACGGAAAAACCCATTCAACTTTTTTGGGTAGATTATAATGCCATGTCCTTGAAGATCGACTACGGGATCTAGAGATAATATTTAATTTTTTGAGAAACTGAAAATGTTGATTGTACACAATGAAATTCGATTACAACGACATGCAATGATAATAAAAATAGAATCTCAAATTAACATACACAAACAGAATGATACGTTTCTCAACCAATTTTAATATTATGTAGCGTTAGAGAATATTAAACCTGCTTCTGAAAAGCACGTACAATACTCTAGCAATTATTGTTATTATACGCATTTAATTCATTTTTATTCCCAAATTAATCTTGGATTCACGTGGAAAGCTAGGTCTTGTATATAAATTAACTTAAATATTAGAATACCTAAAACGCATTGTCAACACCCATATTATATCACATAAGGGTAATGGGAAAGAAGGAACTCTTTTCAATTTTATTGAAAATTTGTTTTATTGGCTCCATCTATAGCTTGTTCAGAAAAGTTTCATTTTATCTAAAGAAAACTGGAAGTATCTGGTTAACAGAGAAACTTTTATTTGAATAAAAGTTCATCAATGAGTAACCTTTATTACGCTTTCCTGCCTTAAAATCGCTCTTCTGTAACATTTGTAAAATGTAGCCTCTACTTCCCTTGCACATTTTATACGGCTTTTATAAGTCTCAATTTCGAACTCAACGCCAAAATTAACTTCACCACTGAATCAGTTTTGGATGTTATAAAAACTTCGTACACATTTACTTTTGCTTTGTTACATCGATGAAAATGTGGTGGTACGTGCTGAAAATGTGGTCGGTGGGAATAAATTGGCACAATTTATTCTTTTTGGTTTTGTTGTAAATCAATGGTACTTAATATATATTAATCAAGGAATTGTTTTCTCATTAAATAGAAGTATATGAACATAGAATATAAACTTATCAATTTTAATAACTCAGTACTGGAAAATTTGATCCGTTCTGTCACATAGCATTTGTTCTCTGAACGTTTAATTGTTAGCTTTTGCCATTGCTCATTCTCATATTCTTGAAATTACTAAAATATTTTTATCTTTATATTTGAAACATTAAAAGTTAGAGAAACATTAAGAGAAAAAGCAATTCGAGCTTCTTACTCAACCAAATTTCGTGATTTTTGCTTAAATGAAAGGCAGTCGGCTCCATATGTTTTATAGCTTGCTGTTTTTAACCGCTTTTATCATATAAACACTACATTTTAATAAAACAGTAAAATGGAATGGACGTTTATCTGTCATTTGTTCTTTATGTCGTTATCAAAACCAGCTACAATATAATACAATGATAACCATGCACTATGAGGCTATAGTTAGTGATGCGAAGATTGCATGAGTTTAAAGTTCGAGGACTGGCCGTTTTTAAAAGTAAAGGTTAGCGACTGTTAGCGCAATATCCAGCAATTACCTGTCGCATATTTCCCTTTGTAAACACTTATCAGTGATTATAAGTGATGCATTACGTTTTCAAGTTAAGATGTATAGCGATATATGCTACAATAGTTGCTACTATGACATACATGTAATACAGATCTTGGTAAATAAACATTTCAATTACATTTCAGAAACATGTTTACCTCTGGGATCACAGGAAATAGTGATTTTTTTGTTTCATTATTTTTAAAAACATTCTCATTAAACAGTTTTGGAGAATAAGAACGACAAAAACAATATTGTTGGGGTTTTCGATTTTCCAAATTGTACATATATAGTACTTTTCTGTTGTAACATTCCTACAGTTTTTCCTTTTGTTCAATGTAATCGCAGAGCTTAAACCTTCTTATTTTTTCTTTTCCTTTGACCCAACGTCTGGGGGCGAGTTTTTAATTCCGTATGTTTGACACGACATTCGGAAGTCAACTTATTGTTAATTAGATCTCTGAGGTGCCATATACATTAGTTATCGAACCAAAGCAAGATGATATTATTACAAATGGTTTTGTTTGGAGCAGTGCTACTTTCTTTATGTAATTGAATTACTTTTAATTACATTACACTTCTAAGTGTCAAATTGATTTAACGTAATGAATATTTTATTGGCGTTATTTAATAGAAAGCGTGTGGTATGTTTCATGTTCAGAATTTCTACAGCCTACGCAAGTTGATTGCACCGTCTAATGTCTGCCAACGACAACTAATCCCAGAGCCATAGTTTCCATAGCAGCCTTGTAATGCAAATCTGGTACGTACAAAAATGTAGAGGCTAATATGCTTTGAATACCTGCGTGCGATACATAATATATACAGTGCATTGCACTTTCAGTGGCCTCGTTGTTGGTTCGACACCTGACAGGATAATATATGACATGTTTGGCGTATATATGATAGTGTGTACATGACGGCACAAAATATTTGCTATGCGTTACGATGACGGGTAATTCTCCTTGATTAATGATGCACCCTGGCTTGGGACGAGCTCATCAGTTGGGAAATGAAATAGAATGCATCGCATAAATTCAGCGTAATCAAATATATTATTCTCATAGCCATTTGAAAATCTCAATTGTGCCATGGTTTTACGACACAATCGAGCAGTCATTGTAAGAATATATGACAATGAAATATAGTATTTTTTGAATTCGGCACATCGATCATTTTCCTCAATGAGTTTCTTTCAGTATGAATTCTTTTAATTTTGTTCCATTCAAACAATTTCAACTGAATTCTCTGTATGGCTTCGTTCAGAAAAACATTCTTTATGTTATGACATTTTAAGATATGTCTCTTAACTTTATACCTTTGCTGTTATAATCGTCGGTAGCATATGGTAATGAGTATCTAAACATATCCCATCAATGTATAATATGTGCACATATGCGATCATCGGTTTGTAAATGTAAGTTTTTTTGCTCGGTAAGCTTTAGGATCGATTCTCGACAGTTGCATTTATTAAGCAACACTATTTTTATTCATTCGTCGACTAGGTTTGTAGTATTGCAGTTTCTTCCAATCATACCGAAAAGAAACCAGAGTTCACATAATAATCATAAGTATCTGTTGAAAATGAATAAAGTTAATATGGTAAGAGGATTATATGGCATTGAAACTACTGATTTAAATAAATATATATCTTCTGTGAATAGTGCATACAAGGTACATTTGCAAGATTATATTTTTTTAAATATTGCATCTTCGTGGCATATTCTACCTCTGTGATTGTGAAATTTCGGCCGGAATCATTACTTGAACGTTATCTTGGTCACGTAAATCAAATTTCTCCAAGACAATCATCATCTCATAGCGAATGCATGCCCAAACTTGAGGGAGAACGTTTTTAAAACAGGACATACAACTATCTTCAAACCAGAACATTGAACAAACCTATGCTCGCTAGAAAGTCATTCTTTTTTTTTAATTGCAGATTATAGCGTAAAATGTGATTGACAATTTTGCAGAGTGTAGCGTGTGAAGTGTAATTCTTTGCAATAGCGAAGCATTGTCGGGTGCAGAAGTATAATATAATTTAAATACAAAGAAAATGCGACGCACCCAAAATTGAAACTGCCCAAACTGCCCAGAGCAACCGAGAAAGAGCGGTTCCGGTAGTTAGGTTTCTTGACGGGGACCTACGACGGATTTGCAGACTGATATGGAGTGCGGTCGCCCTCCGAGCTGCGGAATCAGGCCAGCGAGAACGATCGATAACAGAATATGTTTTCCCCCGTTCTAACACATACACTTGCGCTTAGAAAATAGAAAAGCGTTGTGACTCTATGATCATTAGGATTCTCAGAAGGATATTGAGACCAAATCATGTTTTGTTTCCAGTGCTCAATTCAACTGCTTTCACGTACATTCTGTTTCTTTCAAATACTTAATAATGATCCGGATGCACGTATAAATCATTTCGCGCCTTTGGCATTGATTTCGTAGTTTTTTAATTTAAAGTACTGTTTACTACTACATTGTTACAGCAGAAAAGTGTCCTCCCTAATTCCTATTTCTCTCTGAATGACCTTGTATTTCATTTTAACCCCAAAGGAAGCAATGAAGTGCAACTTTAACAGCTCGAATTGATTTATTGATTGATTTGTTCATGTTTCCGGGCTCGTCAGCTGCTTAGGTCATTAGTCCCGTACGTGTAGTTAATAATTTTTCCTCGTGAGATGGCGGTATTCTTCCCTCGCTGGATGGCGAGATTCGGCGCCGACCTACCGTCGGCTAGTGGGGTTTCCCTCAACCAGGACTCTCCCACCAGCGGGGCACCGCTTCAGCCGAGACAATCTCTAAGCTCCCGACCGGTCTCCCGAATAGTAGTGTAGTGCATGTTAGTGTGAGTGTAAGGGGAGAGGATAGGACAAGGAAGAGGAAGGACAGATCGCACGCGGTCCTTGACCCGTTTGTTAGGGTACTGCTCCGGCATTCGCTTGGTATTGATCTTAGAAACCACGGAAAATTACCGATCAGAGCAGCCGGCCGCTAGAATTCTCCTCCAGACAGCGACTGAACTCGACCTAGCTGAAAAGCTATTGTCGAAAATCCTGCCGCCGTCAGGAAGCAAGACCTCCCGGTCTGAGACATCAGTTGATGCACTGAGCTACCGCTCCCGGTCACAGCTCGAATTGATAGCTATAAAAATACATGTTTGAAAGACACTCGATATCCGAAGGGACTAAACAAATCTCGTTTGACGACTCTTTCGCAACAGTTTCTCAACCAGTTTGCCTTCTCTCGGTGCAGCTGACTGGGGAAGGTCGATTCGCTGGAAGAACAACGGGATGTTCCCAGTGTAGAGGGCCTGGCGAGTCTCCAGTTGGCGGAGCCTTCGAGTAGCGCGCTGGCAGCGCTCGCTGCGAGCACTAACAGAACTATCTGAACTGCGAGCGAGAGCAGCCTGCGTTCAGGGAGATTCTGTTTGTCTTTCGGGAGATGTAATGTTGGCAAAGGAATTGCGGGATCAAAGAGGAATGCTCTGGAACGAACCACACAATGTGCAGAGTTGATTCGCAGTTCTAGTAAATACGCTGAAGTAGCACTAACATCTGCTTTACCAATATGTGTATATTTCTAGAGCTAAACACACATTTTATATTAGCACGGGTCGAGCATTTTCTAGTGATTTTTTTTTATCTTTGTGGTCGTGGGCGTTTGTCTTCAGAGGAACAGAATTATGAATTTGGTTCAGTCTTCCTCTCTCATAAGTACCCACTGTTTGATGAAACCTTTCTTCAGTAATGAAATTTAAAATTCATTTGCAATGCGTATTTGCAACTAGACAATATAGACTTTTTTGAAATCATAAACGTAATGCCAGACCCAAGAGAATACCTTCCTTGTTTAGGAGGGATGGAAAGAGACTTTCAGATATTCCATTATAATGTATTTCTTTAGATAAAACTGATTTCAAATCATTAATTTTATTGTGCTATTAGTTCCATATCATTATTGCAAATTAATTACTTGGAATTTAAACATAATATTTATCAAAAATACTTTTTAAATAAGAAAACTTTTTGAATTCAGCTTTTTAAATGCTGAAAGTAGTATTTGTGAAAGGTAAATGAATATTTTGTTTTATCTAATCTCATTAATTTGGTGTGTTGTTGTACGAATTTTCAACAGTTAAAATCGACTCTATGGAAATGAAATAAATTTTCTTTCGATTAAGTCTCCTTGGAAATCTTTTAATTCCAAGAAATATTCCACTACTTATTAAATACGATATCAATAAATCCTGCAAAAAAAGTTTCTTTGCATACTCTAATAATATTTATAACAATATTACTGTTATTACATATGTTAACGTTTCCTTTTTATCAAATATGAAGCCTACTTCCGTTTCTCTCACTACTTAAATAATTACTACGCAAATGTCTTTTAAATTTTATGAATACAACATGGAACACTGAGCTCACGATGTATTTTCTATCAATTAATTAATCTAATCACTCTGAACCTTAGACGAAATTCCAAATGAACTATGAACTGCACTATAATCGCTTTACATTACATTTATCTTTTTTGAAAAAAGAGTCCAATTACGTCTTCTCAAAAGTATTTTATTCTCAATGTGAAGCTGAAAGGTTAACAATCTTTTCTTATTTACGTGTGTATTTAATTCACCGTCGAAAACATCTCAAATTGTGTGTCGTGTAGGGGAGGAGTATAATCACTTAATAGACTTCAGTTTGAGGTTAATTACATTCTAGTTTAAATTCCAGTCAGTTAAATTGCAACCAATCAGTAAGGAAGTGCCCTATTCCCTCGTTAGTTAATACAATGTATTCAAATATTAAAAGAAGTCACGAAATAAATGGTAGAATAAACTCTTGTCCATTACATGTTATGGCTAAAAAACATTTGTTCATGAAAAAGTATGAAACTCTCTCGAAAGATACCGCATCTTATTTACCCCACTCATAAATAATAGACCATTTTAGCCTCTTGTAATAAAAATAAAAAATAGCTGTGAAAGATTAGAACTGTTCATTATTTCAGTATAAATCTGTCGTTAAAAACTAAACCGACCACTCTTTCGTTTCTTTACTAGGGACTAAAGTCGCAAAAATTAAGAGATTGAGGAGCTTGCAATGCAATTAAGAGATTTGTAAGTTCACAAAAGCGCACTTAACATACCCTGACGATTTTTTCGGAAGGAGTATTCTCAATGAGTTTTAAAAATAATTTAAGAAATTCGAAACTGCCGATTAAATTGCTATATAATACTCTTGAACCAAAAAAAAAATTACTTCCGATCCACTACATCCGAAACGTTTTGCAGAGAGGTCAGTTGGGATAGTAACACCGTGAGTTTGGTGTGCCACCAGTTACGGTAATCTTTTTTTAACAAAATTGTTGCGTCTACAACTTGACGCAGCGCGTCTCCAAGCCCTTTAAGGAACTTTGAGCTCTTTGCGCTGGGGTGTAATCCTCCATTAATTTTCACGCTTGGGGAGAAATCCTCCGTTAACCTTATGTCATGTCATGTCACGTCACGTTGCAGTCAGTTGTCAAGAGGACCGCCAGGTAGCATCTCCGCGTACGCGCCTCCTGCTACGCGCTCTTGCATAGCAGGAGAACCCAGTGGCCACAATTGGGAAGAAATTAGGATAGGGGTAGGGTTTAGGACACTTCACATGAGTTGGACTAGCCCTTGTGAATCAGCCAAACTCGTTTTGTTGGAACAAATTTCACATGAGATTCGACGGGAATCGAACCTGGACCTCAGTGGTGAAGGGCAAACGACTGCGCTATGTGCGACGATACTATTACGATGAACATAGAGTATATATAGAGCTCGCTATATATATATATATATATATATATATATATATATACATACACATATATATACACATATATATATAGCGAGCTCTATATATACTCTATGTTCATCGTAATACATCGCCTTGGAACGTTATACGACAATATCAGATTCATATGACGGTCGCGTAAGTTCACTTACTTTTGGAGGAAACGTGGCCTCAAACACGTCTCCAATATCAGGGGCATTTAAGAAAGTCTTGTTCCGCTGCAGTGAGATTACGGGCGAATGGCCACGCGGCATGCCAGCGTTCATAATGCACGACCTTCTTCCAGGCGCGCGAGACCTCGGGCGGTCGATAGTGCACTTACCTCGAGTCGCGGCCTGAAACTGCAGCACATGGCGATACAGGACAGCGAAGACCACTTTCGGCCATCAGTAAATTCGTAGGGTTTATCCGATAAAGAAAGCTTCGGTTTTATGTACGTCGATATATGTAGGAACAAGGCATACTTACTAATATTACAAGGAGGTCCATAAAACGCAAGGTTTTATTAAATTTAGACTGTTAAATTCGTAATGTTTTATTACATTACATAGCATAATGTTTCACAGGCCGACGTGTCTGCTTCGTCAGGTACAACTAAGATAGTTACAATAAAATTGTTATTATAATTTAAAAGACAGAAAACATTACGAATTTAAATTTAAAAAATCTTAATAAAGTCTGGCTCGCCTTATCTTAATTTCTTGTAAACCTAATTCAGGCTAAAATCAGCATTGAGATTATTTAGTTTCATTAAGATTGAATCATACGCAGAGGTAAATAAGTTCCATTGTGCATTAGAATTTATAGTTTTGTTTAACTTTATAAATAAAGTTTAGAATATAATTCTTGCACCATTGTAGCCTCACAGTGAAGAATTTTTGGATTTTGAAATTAATGATTTTTTAAATGTTTCATAATTATGAGACAATTCAATTGTTTCGATATAGAATTGAGTTTCCATCTTACAACATTTCGGAGAAGTATGTCTCTATCTTCATCCAATTTATACCTGAAGATAGACACACACTCGAAATAACTACAATTCGTTTGATGTGTAATTTAATTTGGAAACTTTATCAATAAATAGCCAATAACGTCAAAAAACATGCTGCCCATGAGAATCTAAAATTAGCTATTCTTAACAAGGTTGATTTTCTTAAAAAAGTAGTACACCCGGCAAGCCCTTCACATGCCACTGGCCACGTGATTGCAAATCTTATTTTACTCTACGCTCTACAAAATTGTAATAGATGACAGACTTTCTCGCTAGTATGGGTTTGTTCTATGTCCTGGTTTGAACTTGGGTGTCAAATATCCTATTGTTAAAACGTTCCCACCATCAAATTTGGACATGCATTCGCCATGAGACTGTTTTGGAGAAATTTGATGTACTTGTCGGAGATAACGTTCAAGTAATAATTCCAACCGATGTTTCACAATTGCAGGGGTAGAATATGCGACGAAGATGCTTAATACTTGTGAGTGCGGCGGGTTGCTTAGAGATTCTATTCAGGGGCGTTTGAGTCAGTATAAACACGCGTCTATGTGCGCCAGACGTACACCCATTCCCATTGTACTATGCCTATATTTTTGGCTAAAATTGAAGTAATGCGTTTAATACAAGTAATAAGGAATGTAAGTAATGTAAGCAAGGAATACATGAATGTTATCGCAATCTGATGAACCATACAGCAGCGCATAAAATACGAACAAAGAAACAAACATTGATGTTTATATATTAGATTAAAGGATACCTTCTCCAGACTACAAGGAGATAACGAAATATACAGTATACCTGGTTTAGACTGCGATGTAACTTACATAGGTCACTTAAAATGACTTTCGGGTGACCTATGTCACCCAAACACAACCCTATGACACAAAATGACATTTCGGATAATTTTTCCGTTATTATTATATTACCAGTTCACTAGTAGAAAGATTCGGTTCTCTTGTTTTTTAGACATGGTTCATTTTTGTGCACAAGTGTTTTAGTTCTTCCCAAATCTAGCCAACAAAACAATCAGGAAATTATTTGTAATTTTTAGTGTTATCTAAATCTGTCATAGATTCGAGACATCCATAGAATACGTTGTACATGTTATTTACCGACTAGATTGATTTTGTTAGTAATTTATTCGAATGTTAATTTCTTTACTACTAGATAATCTGATTTGAACAACTCTACTAACAGTTTAGTATTTCATTCTAGTGTTTTATAGTATGTTCTATAGTTCTAATGTTATATTGTTTTACCTTATTTTAAACACACGCTTCTATACTTTTTTAATAACTATATTATTTTAGTTTATTTTTAAACTAAACTTATTTTAGTTGAAATAAAGGTATCTTGTTTTAAAATATGATAAAAACAATATAACATTCATAATTTCTTTCCTTACATTTTCTGAGTTGATACTGAATCGAATGAGGCTTATTGCAGTCATGAGTGTGCTGTAGTTCACTAACAGTAATTGCCAAAACTGGAATCAAATAGAAAGAATAGATTTAAAATGAAGTTGACATGGCAATGACTGATAATATCGTAAAAGGGGGCAATAACAATGAATGAAGACAATTATTCGAGTAATGAATATAAAATGATGCTCAATTTTAAATGAGGAGATTTTAATTTATACCTCATTCCGAATATTCAAGAAGTCAAATTTTTAAAGTAATTTATTTTTGAATTTTTCCCTTATTGTACATAGAATAAATGCAATGCAGTAATATTAGGAGAGCATTTATTACAGCAGACCTTGAGCGTATTTACAACATACGATTCTCCCTGTCTGTCCTAGTTAACACAAAAATAATAATTTTTACTAAAGATTCGGTCATGGTAATTGAAATTTAATCCAGTATTTTATCGACGTCAATAATGCCACATTTCGAATACATACTGCCTGTCTCATAAACAGCGGTTTTGTACTCTGTCGGCGGCCATTTCAAATTAATCTGTGCAACTGCAGCTCCAACGTACATGGAAATTATTGTGGTTCAATAAAGGTTCTATATACTCGCGTAAGTGAAGTTGGTAGCACTCTGGCAAACTGGTGATTTTGTCAAACGCAAAGTTTCACGTGGTAATTCAACCCCTCATCAAACTTGTTACATTCACAAAGAACACATTCATGGAAGTATCCATTATTAAACGCTCTTGGGGATGAAGATTAATTTGATTACGAGTGCAGCGTCAAAGTTTTGCAAGTTTCGTTGCTGAAATAGCCAAGGGTTAATCTTACAGACTTAATTTTCAGGAGCTTTTATGAAAAAAAGATTGACTCCTTAAGGAAAGTAGCTTGTTATCCGCTCTTGCTTTCCATAAGTCGATAAAAATGAGGATTTTTTATTTCCCATCTATCACCCAAGGCCTTTAAGGACCGCGCTCAGCCCTGTTTCGTTTTACTCTTAGTCAATTCGTATCTCATTTTCTCTTTGTTCATTTTCAGGATGAATATCATTACTTACCGCAGTAGTGACATCATCCCATTAAAATGTAATACTTCGAACTGATGAGTCATTTTAAGAAATGTTTAATTCGATGTGACATATACCGCCATCTTTCGTTGTTAAATGTGGAACGTGAATATATGGAAATGGAGTGCCGACGGTAAGCAATTATTACAAATGTGGAGAAATTGCGAAGGTTGTTCGTTAACTCTTGTGAACTTTAGATAAATAAAAGAACATTATTTCACAAAACGTTTGCACAAATATTATTTGGAGGTAAAACGTTCTTAAACTTGGCCCAGAGGGAGAGGTTGGTGGTAAAACATCATTTAATGAATATATATTATAGTATTCGTGCCACGTTTCTTGAACGATGACCTTGCTTCCCCCTCCCTTGAGCAATAAATAGTTGAAGGCAAAAGCTCGCAGCGAGCACATTCCAAGCATTAAAACTTCGTTGGCGCGAAACAGAAGCTATTCAAAGCTAGTTGATTTAATAGTCCAGAACTTCTGTTCAACTTCATTTCCATTATCTAAAGAAATGACTGAGGCAGGTCCAATTCCTTCAAGAGAGGCACCTAAAACTCCTATCTAGTGTCCCTGCTGTTGCCTACCCAGAGCGATGACCTGGCCGCACACGCAGCAGGAATTACTTTGATTTTCCAGAGGTTGGCATTATTGTAAATACTCTAGTGGCCGACATTGCAACTAAAACCCCCACCCCGCCCGCATTTCTTCAATCCATCGTTCAAGAAAAGTTGCGCGAGTAATACTATTAACAACATTTGCAGCTGAAATGCCTCCACGCATTATTTTTCTGTTTTCAAGAGGAAAGAAGCCATTTCTCGATCTATAACGAGCGTACAGGTCTCGATTGAGGCTAGAATCCGTGCGTGAAATCAGTGCACTCTGATTCAGAGGAGGGGGATGCCTACACAGCATATCCACTGAAAAACAAACTTTTATCATTTCCACTGGCAGCCTCAGCAGCAGAAATTTATTTACACGTTAAGTAAAAAAAACCTCATAAAGTACTGCCGCAGGCACAACAAATTTTTCGTCTTGTAGTTAGCAATTTTAATGTTGCCATATCTCGCATTAGGCATCCTGAAGTTTTCTGAACAGCGATAGTACTCACGCGTGTTCCAGGATCTCCAAAACAATCAAACTATTGTTTCTAATGCATACTCTATTTTTTGTTTGATGTCAAAACAATTGTAAATGAAATTTCGTGTACGTAGGTCCACGGCAACCGTCTTGCATCGAAACGTGTCACTGCTTGCGGATTCAGCCCAACGCGAGCTGGCGAATCGACGTACTAGGCATTACTAGGTATTTTGTTAATGAACGTATCGTTTTCAAATAGTAAAATGTCGGTGTAATTACGCACTTCTAAAAACGTCTCTATACTTTTAATAGGGACGTGAAACGGTAGGTTCAAAACTTCCCTCAAACTGACGGATAAAGAGGAAAGAGCATTATTGAGGAAGGAAAGCGGCGTTCTAAATATTTTGCAGAAAACTACTTGAATGCACCATTTTCCCCTCTAATTCCAATTCTGTAACAGGTTTTTTTTTGTTATTTAAGGTCGCATCAACATCTAGGTCATTAGCGATCACTATTGAAGATATCGTTATGGTAACTGTGGAGATCAAACGATATGGTGATGATAAAGGGTGATATGACAAACGCAAATACAACCATGCCCGAGGCGGGACTCGATCCAGCGACCCTTTGGTCCGAGATCGCTACACTACTGCCTTAGGGATCTTAGCCACCGAACCGGCTGTAATAGGCTTTGTTTTTATCCATTTGGTCCACCCCACACTATAATACCCCTGCATATGATATTGAATGGCATATAATAACTCCCGCTTGTTGTCATTACTATATAAGATTATATTCTGAAAAACTGAGCATTCCCCAGAAGGACTTTAAATACAATCTGATGTTAATCATTGCGACATGAAGTGCATGTACGAGACAATGCGATCTCTGTTAATTGGTGCTCCCCTGCTGTCTCCCCTCTAGAGGGTAGAGCGATCAGTCAGTCACTGTCAGTCACCTGTCTATTCCAACAGGGCTGAAACACACAGTTATCCAATGAAACTGTTGAGGTCATATATATAAAACACGGACGTAATTTTGATCAACAAGTCATAGAGATAGCAACCCATAGAAACAACCCATAAAAACTGAATGCAATTTGAAATTAAAAGTATCTGCACAATGAACTTCGTTTGCCATTATTTCTGTACTTCAAATAATATTTCAAAGAGAAGCTGCAAAGAAAATAATTTGAGAAATGGATCCTTTTCCTAAATGAAATTAAAGTTTCTCCTTCCAATAGTTTTGTCACAAAATACAAAAGCGCAGGGCGCTACTAATTGCTCTCACCCAGCGTTCTTAGAAGTGGCATTTACATCCTACTCCGTATTAATCAAATCTGATGTTTTGCAATCAAGATATATAATTCACTTCCAAACACTTTTGCATGTACACCTACTGAGTTCGACCTCCACCTTTTTCTAAATTGTGACCCCTCAAAACAGCTATGTCTGGAAAGTTGCACGAGACATGGAATGAGGCCTTCACCAAAGGAAACTATCAATTGTTTCCTAAGGAAGTCAGAGGAGGTTTGTCACCTACTTCGAACTTTCTCTAGGGAAGAATCGCCCGTTTATAGTTGAGAAAGTACGTATGATTATAAAATGGTTTTGCAAAGTTATGAACTATCTTACTTATTATACTACTCATCACGTGCTGTACCTTTCTTAAAACGCTATTCGAGGGTCATTGACATTCGAATAGCATTTTGAGATTTGTTGATCCAAGTCAATATGGCTAGCTGCAACATCGGAATAATTGGAATATCCACTGCCTCCTTCCAGTACTGTTTAAGGTATATGAAAAGCTACTGATAAAAATTAGTTATCCTTATAAATCAGTCTTTCATATCAATATCAACAATTTCGATTTCCTCTGCAACACTGTCACCAAGTAGATAAACAAGAAAACATTGAAACACAAAGAATTGAAAGTAATTTGAAGTACAAATGTCTATTAAGAGCATGAACGTTCAAAATAAACAATATTGCTCTGCTCCCTGTTTAGACCTACCTCAAGCCTTCGATATAATATAATTTAAGGGATTTCTGTATAAATTGAGACTCTACCTACCCCACTCATATTTTGGTAACTTCCAGTTCTATTTTTCAGTCAGATATTTCAAATTAAATGCCCAAAGGGAAATATCAGATCTCTTTCCTACAAAATCCAGAGTTTCCTAAGGTAGGTCCTTTGACGAGTGTTCATAACGACTACCTAAAAATCAACATTGAATTTAACGCCATTACTACTAATATTTTATGTATATCACTGATTGAATTCAAACGAGATTATAATTTGAAGAACATTTAAATCATGGAAAGACATTCATTTTTGCAAATTTTATTAAACTAAGAAAAGAACATGTTTTTTGTGGGAGACTTTTTATAATTGCTACAAACTATTTGTAATTTTCGAAAGTTTCGATAAAACTCCAAAAACCCTTCATATTCAGCGGATTTTTCTCTCAACATTTACTTCAAAAACAAATTAAAAGAAAAAAGGAAATATTTTGAGAAAAATTGGAATATGTTGTGTCAATAAAATATGTATTTCTTCTCTAAATTCCCGGAGCTTTCAATTTTACATGGCTCAGAATCTATGCAAAATTTTCCCAAAAAAAAAAACATAATGGGGTTCAGAAATACGTTCTTCTCAGACGGTGACAGACTCTTTAGAGAATCCTTCTTTTTCAAAATGTGCACTTCCTTCAAAATCTGAAGGTCGATTTTTTGCTTTATTTCATATAGTTGGCACTTAGGTAGCCAAATTAATACAAATTCGTCACCGTACTTGAAATACAATCAATTATAACCACACTCTGAACCGAATTAACAGCAAAGGGTATACATTTCAAACGTCCCGCTTTCGACTTTATTTTTCGCTCAAAACCGCCGTATGGCTTGCAGGGAGAAAAACAGATTCATTTCGTGTATCATCTGTTTTGAACTGCTTTCTAAGATGTCCGTGAGAACGCACCACAGACCAGACATCCAGAATGACCATATTAGACAGTATTGCATATTGTCGCAATTTCGCGGAATCCTGACTCTTTCCACATAACATGTGATGGGAGCACATTGTTTGAAGCTCGTGTAAAAAGCTGGTAATGCACGCGTATGTATCGAGTGCGCTGATGGTCAATTCATTTGCGTGAGGTTAGTGTTTCGACAGAGATCACAGCAAAACGGTCGGCGCTTAAACTTAGCTCACATGTAGGAATTCCTATAGCAATCCAGAAGTAAAACTATTTTCTTTTCGCCGAGACATGTAACGCTGACCATTTCTACAATACTTAATGATTCCTACGCCGAGGAAAGCTAATAGTCTCGACTTTCGTCATTTCAGTCTGCCCTCACGTGCACGGAAAACCGATAAGGAGTTTCCTTGCCACAATGCCGTCAAAAATCTCTCCCGATATTTTGCAGCCACAACACATGTTCTCCATACTACGTATCCGAGAAAGTTGACTTTGTCGTGTAGATACGTCGTTGTGCGTGCATTTCATTGATTGATTAGTGATTCCGGGCGCGTCAACTACATAGGTCATTAGTCCCGCAAGTGTAGTGCATGTTGTAATCGGGAGGTGGCGGTGAGCTTGCTCTACTGGATGCCGAGATCCGGTGCCGACTTACCGTCGACTAGAAGGGTTTTCCCCAACCAGGTGTCTCTCACCAGCGGGGCACCGCCCCAACTGGAACAAGTTATAAGTCCACGGCCGGTTTCCCGGCCTGTGTGGTAGTGTAGTGCATGTTAGTGTAAGTGCGTGTGTAAGGGGAGAGGATAGGACAAGGAAGAGAAAGAAAAGATCGCGCGCGGTCCGTGGCCCGTTTGTTAGGGTACTGCTCCGGCATTCGCCTGGCGTTGATCGGAGAAACCACGGAAAACTACCGATCAGAGCAGCCGGCTGCTAGAATTCTCCTCCAGACAGCGACTGAATTCGACCTAGCTGAAAAGCTAGTGTCGAAAATCCTGCCGCCGTCGTGACTCTAACCTAGGATCTCCCGGTCAGAGGCACTACTTCAGCTGATCTACCGCTCCCGGTGGAAAAATTCTGTGTGAGTAAAATGTTTTGGAATCTACATCTCGAAATTACAGAACCTTTCAATTTTACATGGCTCGGAATCGATGCAAAATATTCATTTTGTAAAAAAACAGTATGGGATTCAGGAACAAGCTCTTCTCTGACGGTGAGAGCCTTTTTAGAGACGCCTTCTTTTTCAAAACGTGTACTTCATTCAAACTCTGAGGATGGATTTTTTGCTTTATTTCATTTGTTCCATACTGCGTATAAAGCCTGTTTTACACGGTATTTTTTTTAAAGGGGTTTTCTATGCGTACCGAAACTGGATGAACGTAATTCCAGCGTTTTACACGGTCACTCCTGGTCTGTACGTAATCGTGATGAAAATACTTCCTCCAAACGCCGCAAAAAGCGCTGGAAGTTTAACAGTTGAACATCGCATTTATGGAAACAAATTAAATTAGCGGGATGAATGATCAGATAGTTACGAATTCGCAGAGTAAGGAGTAGAAAGATATGTGAGGTATTGTGGTTTTATTTGCGAGAGGGTTCACTGAACCCAAAGACTCAATATCACAAACAACACGTGCCCACGTTACGCACCAGATATATATACTCCCTGCCGGAGAACTCAGGCAATCGAAGGAAGTTCCATGAAGTAACACTAGGGGCGCTGTAGTCAAACTGGATGAAATCTGTACGGAAAAATGAAGCATGCATCATTTTTTCGTACAAATTACATCCAGTCTGCTCAGTATCGACGGGAAATGATGAAAAAATGACCGTGTAAAACAGGCTTAAGAGAAGACTGACTTGTCGTGTAGGTGTTGCGGCGGCCGTCGCAGGGCGGGGGGTGGCTGTGCCGCCCCGGCCGGGAACAGGGCAACGGCGGTGGCAAAGGCGTTGGGGGGAGGAGAGAAGGTGAGAGGAGGGTGGGGCTGAGCTGAGCGGTGAGAACAAGCGGCAGGCGGGGAGATAATGACTGGGCTGGGCAGAGAGGGAGAGAGGAGAAGGAGGTGGCGAGCGGGAGGAGGAGAAGGAGGAGAGAAGGTATGGATGGAGTGATGCGGAGTGGGGCGGAGCAAAGAGCAACCTCACCCCGCGGTGGCACGGGGCGGGGAGAGAGGAGGGGGCAGGAAGGGGAGAGGATGGAAAGGCTGAACTGAGCAGGTAGGAAGAGGAGAAATGTGACAGAAGCGCTGGTCAGAGCTGGGCGAAGAGGAGAAGCGGAGGGGATGGAGATAACGACTGGGCTGAGCCGTGAGGTGTAGGAGTAGGTGAAAGGAGAGGCTGGCAGGGCGGAGAGGAGGGGGAGGGGAGGGGGGGGGGGGCGGTAGGGCGGGCCGGGGCTGGCCGAAGCGGGGCGGAACGGGGCGGGGCGGGGCGGGGCGGGGCGGTGAGTGTTGGGGCGGGGCGGGGGGCGGGGCAGCAATCTGCGCGCGGTGCGAAGGCGCCGGGAACCCGGGCCGGCTCGGGGGTGGGTTGTGGCGGCGGAGGAGGAGGTTGCGTGGAGTAGTTACGTAGGCGGCGACCTTCGGAGAAGTAGTGGTATGCGCAAACGGCGACGAGGGTGGTTGGAGGTGGAAGAAGCCAAGAGGCCGAACAGAACGAGATCGCGACCGAAATAGAGAAAGAAAAGAACGCAAATGACAGCGGAAAATTAAACTCGGTGATGTTGATAGAAATTATCAAAGTTACACGGAATGAAAAGTTATTTGTAGTTATGAAGAAATTCAACTAGATTACAGCTAGACAATATCACGTATTCACAATAGGGAAGAGTCGGTAATGGTAAGAACATTTTTGTCACACCCAAACTGTACATGCTTCCAATGGAAGTGGATGCGCATATACGTAAAAGCACTGCTATCGATGATCAAATGAAGTCCAAATGGCAGCATAGCTTCCTAGGTTAATTTTAATACAGAATGCACAATTGCTGTCAATTAGGATAGAATAAAAACAGTCGGTGTCAGCGATTCAAACGAGTGTTACTTAATACATTCACAATTGACAATTTAACTTGGATTTGTTTGGTGGTGAAGGTAGATCATGGGGCGGCGGTGGGCGCCGAAGAGAGGTGGCTGAACTCTGCTGGGCGCGGGCGGGCGGCGGAGCGAGGCGGAGCGAGGCGGTGGCGTCGGCGGCCGCGCGCGCGAGAGTGAGGGCGAGTAATGAAATTGGGTCAGCGCGGGCGGCATCGACCGCAGTGTGTGGATTCGGAGGCCCCGCCCCGCCCCGCCTCCCACCGCTCCCTGCCGGCGGCGGCGCCTCACCCGCCTCGCACCGCCTCGTTCCGCCGGAGCGAAACGTCACTCCACCTACGCCTCGCACGCCACGAAGCCTCTCGCGTCGACGGGGACAGCGGCTTCCGTCAGCCGCCTCGGTGCCAGCTCCTCAGTTTCAGCCGCCTGGGTTCCCCTCTTGGTTCCCCCTGCCGTTCCTCCTTCTTTCCTCGGTCCAGCTGGGTTCCCCTCGGTTCCACGCCTGGGTTCAGCCTCTCGGTTCCAACTCCCTCGGTTCCAAACGCCTTGGTCTTAGTCCCACCTCGGTTCCATTTCCCTTAGTTCCAAACGCCTTGGGTTTAGTCGTCTGGGTTCCAACTCCCTCGGTTCCAAACGCCTTGGTTTTAGTCGTCTGGGTTCCAACTGCCTTGGTTCCAGTCACCTAGCTTCCACCTGCCTCAATTCCAGTTGTCTGAATGAGAATTCAAACGGTCAGCTGCTGTGATCGGTAATTTCCGTTGTTTCTCCGAACATCAGGTGAATGCCCAACGAGTACCCTAATAATCGGGCCATGGACCGTACGCGATCTTTCCGACTTCTTCCTTGTCCTATCCACACCCTTTACTTACACACACATACTCTATCATGCACTACACTACCACATACTCCGGGAGACCGGTCGGGAGCTTAGAGCTTGTCCCAGCTTGGGGCGGTGCCCTGTTAATTGGAGATATCTGGTTGAGGGAAAATCCCGTTAGCCTAGGTCGGCGCCTGTCTCACCATCTAACGGGGGAGGACCACCGCCACCTCCTGAATAAAACATGCACTACACTTATGGGACTAATGGCCTTAGCCGTTGAATCACTAACCAAAGAAATCGGGTCCAACCGACACTTCCGCCGCTTCCAGCCGCTTCCGTTCTTGGAAACAGGAAAGAGACTGTTCTTATTCCACCTCCAGCGCCGCCCCGTGCCGTGGCTTTTCCCAGGTCCCGCTTCCTTTCTGTCGTCCTGCCTCTCTCGCGGCCGACCTCTTCTGTCAGTCCCTGATTCGCGATCCTCCGCGCCAGACGAAAGCTCCACCTTCACTTGGAACATCTCTAACATTCAGAGAAATGCGACTCTTTGACCCTGCAGCGTACAAGGTTACTTTCTTTCTTTCTTTTCTCCAGGAATCCTGAGAATAATTTACATAGAACGGAATGAATAAAAACCTTTAGGAAAGGACACCAGATTTAGTAAGACAACATTTTTCTGTGTATTTCTTCAATGCTTTGCATTTCCATGGAATATCTTTAACGGAATTGTAGGCTTCCGCGGCCTTCACAGCGTTAACGTAATTTGAAAACAAATTGAAATGCGACAAATTTAAATTCTTGCGACCGTACAGGATTGAAAAAAAATAGTGAAAGACAGATCAAATTCAGATTTTTTCATTCCTTCAAGCTTCTGAAATCTTTGATTTTGCGATCGAAGTACATAAACGAGTAGAACTCAATTGCACAGCCTTTCTGTTACACATTTAACTTCTAATTTTACTTTTTAAAATGTTTCAGGATTGTAATGAAAAATGGTATTTAAATTTCTTTCAAACTGTTTCTTTAATAAGTTGTGAATTATGGAGATATTTAATATGAATTTTATAACGTATACTATTAATTTTTTATCTTCGAAGTGACTTAATAATTTAATTTTACATCTCAATATTGTGTCATTTGCAGAAAAATGTGTTGAACTTTTAAGTCCTGCCATGAGTGTATAAGTCTCTCCTTAATTATTTGCTTGTTCTATGTGTTTTAATTTGCTAAATTTACTATGTCACTGAAGCTGTTCAGCTTTCTATAGTGTCTCTTACTTACCCTCCAGATACTCGTCTTTGTCTCCTTGAATGAAGAGCACACGAGCTCGTCGATTCCTCAAACTAAGGTTGTTTTTATGGGCCACGTAACCAGTACATTGAGCGTGAAACAAAATTACCATATTATTTGCGTTTTCCACGCCAGCTGCTCGTCAAGAAAGTGAATTTAATTGCTCTTATCTCCGTGTACGAATAAACGAGGTATCTAATAAGGCAGGTTTCCTTTTGTAATTCAACGGAAGCGTCTTGTATGAATGGCTTGTGCGGTCCCTGAATAAAATACCCCCGCTACCACACCGCAATCTTGTTAATTTTGGGTTCATTTGTCTTCATCCCAAGCTCTTTTTTCGCCAGAACAATTAAAATGTTGCTGAAACTGAGGGATTAAATTAATCTCTTCGTGAACGTTTCATCAAAGCGTGTTGCGGAAAAATTAATGAACCACGGGTGAAAATGACACAAGAATGTGATCTTCATACACACACACACACACACACGCACGCGCGCGCGCGCGCGCGTATTGTGTTCGCATTCTCTGGAAGGAAGCAACAAGTGGAAATAATACAGAAAAAAGGATTTTGTCGTATTGTGTATCATGACTTAATCACGTTTCAGTTTTCATCGGGAATTGTCAAGCGCGTAAATGTTTAAAATTAGAAAATTAGCATAGATAATTTTTGAATTCATTGGCACTTTTCGTTGTACCAATGATTGTTTTTCTTTGAAAGACATTGTGATAAAATGAAAATTATTTTTCCTCTCTTGTCACATTGCTGTATATTGCTGACAGGAGCTCTAAAAGACCGAAAGAATATCCTAGAGAAATGTCATTTCAAATGTGTTAAATACAGAAAACATAATAATAATAATAATAAAATAATAATAATAATAATAATAATAATAATAATAATAATATATTGACCATAATAGTAATAAGAATAGTAATAATAGTAATCTGCGTGTTTCACCATTTTGTCCTTGTTATTCTTAAGAATTAAGCAGAAATGTTCCTGGCATCCGAATTGCCAGCCACTATTACTATTTAATATCTGTCTAAGAGAATAATCATGTTAAGTGATGTTAAATGCTCAGGAACTGGGGGGGATCAAAAAGCAATGAAACAGTTTCGATTTTGTCAGAAAAATGCAAAAACTTAGTTTTCTTATTCCGTGTAGTCTCATACTGCGCGTACCGACTGAATTCTTATACTCTATACGTCACTGTTTCTAACGCCATGCGATAGTAAGGATTCAAGGAAGAGGTCGCCCGCCATGAAATATTTTCTATCACGTGTTGCATTATATTATTCCAAATGCTTTGATTTTCTTGGTATTAAAAAACTGATGTAGGTATACTGTATTGTGTTATTCCGGAATTCGTGAAGGCTGGTTTTGTTAAAATATCTTTTTGTTTCTATCTTATTGCTATGTTGTTTTCTTTAACGGTATGTTTTGAAAAAAACACTCTGTGATTTTCATTCACCAGTATTTTTGATTCTGAAAGCAACTGATAGTAGTTATGCATCTAGTCCTCCGAATCGTTAAGGACATGGTCGGAATATTAAGTACCAAGCGAAATGATAGCGATAACGAATTATCGATCATATTAATAATTGAAACATGTTATCGTATGTGGTACAAAGACTTACAGGATGTCTTGAAAATATCGTTTCCAGTTTGTGACTGCACGATAAGTTATAGATTTGGGAGAACCAACTTTTGGTGCAATGAGAAACGCATTTTCACCAGGAAGTTGATAATTCAGACGCAACTTTCAATGCCTCTATGTATTCTGGTTGGGGATAGGGTTTATCGAGAACCATTTGCCGTGCTTCCAGTAGATTACTATTGCAGACGGCTACAAACTGCTTTCACGTTGCCAGCACTTCCCCAGTTAAGCACGCGAACAGCGCAGACACCCGTCACAAACTCTATTACGAAAGTTCAAGAGCTGGTACAAGTTAAACCTTGAGAATGAATAGTTTCCGATCGCTATTACCTTATAATACTTAATATTAATAAATTTCCCCGTCATTCGAAATGACCTAATGCATGTCTATGAGAGTGTCTATGTAATTTAAAAAAGTGTATTAATAAAGTTTTATTTTCTGTGGAATAGCATATTTGACAGATTTATTCTTCCCGAATTAAACATTTAAATAGAGATTTATTCCCTAGGATTCGCTTTTGTTGTTTTTTCTGTGAAAAATTGCAAATGAGTTAATATATCTACGACAGACCATTAATATTCCGAAGTATTTCTCCATATTCGCATTCCATATTGCCAGAGCAATATAATTAGTGATGGTAGAATTTAGCAGTTTAAAGTTTAAAAATTCGCATTTTGAAAACAAAGCTACAGTATTTTATAGCATTTTAAAAATTAAGATATAGCATTTTGTAGCATTTGTTGAGAAAATTATTATTATTAAGGGAGGACTCTTTGAGATAAAAAAATTATTTTGATGCTTTTCATAATTTCCCATTAAAATTGGGAAATAAGGGAAACTAATTTAATATTTCGCGTATTGTCAACTTCATAAAATATAAAATTGTAAGAAGGGTAAAAAGTAGGCTAGGGACTTCCACTTCTTCTCTTGAACTTCTCCGAATAGGGAACTGAGGGAAGCTGAGACCCTTGATAACCCTGAGCGACCCGGTTTTCAGGTTCAGTTTTTAAATTGTTGTAATAATTTTGTTTTCTTTATTATGTCAGTCAAATCTTAATTATAAATTGATTGATTGATTATTTCGTGTTTGCGGGCGCGTCAACTACTTTGATCATTAGTCCCGTTAGTGTAGTGCATGTTTTTGTCGGGAGATGTCGGAGATCTTCCCCCGCTGGATGGTGAGATCCGGCGCTGACCTACCGTCGGCTAGTGGGGTTTTCCCCTAACCAGGACTCTCCCACTAGCGGGGCACCGCCCCAGCCGGGACAAGCTGTAAGCTCCCGACCGGTCTCCCGGGATATGTGGTAGTGTAGTGCATGTTAGTGTAAGTGTGTGTGTGTGTGTGTGTGTGTGTGTGTGTGTGTGTGTGTGTGTGTAAGAGAAGAGGATAGGAGAAGGAAGATAAAGGAAAGAAAGATCACGCGCGGTCGCAGCCCGTTTGTTAGGGTACTGCGTCGGCATTCGCCTGGTGTTGATCGGAGAAACTACGGAAAACTACCGATCAGAGCAGGCGGCCGCTAGAATTCTCTTCCAGACAGCGACTGAATTCGACCTAGCGGACAAGCTAGAGTCGAAAATCCTGTCGCCTTCAGGACTCGAAGCTACGACCTCCGGTCAGAGGCTAATTATAAATTAATAAACACGGCCACTCTCGAATTAAATGTTTTGAAACATCGATATGTTATTGTTCATGTGGCATTAATATTTAGAGAGCAAACGTGGAGGAAACCATAAAATGCAATTTTGCAATTATATCGCATAATCACGACCATTTCGCATTTTGTACGTGATTTTGCATTTTATCGCAGATTAAAAACCTTCAGAAATATACTGCACCGGCCGTCGTACATACAATTACTAATTTTTTCAGCGTTTGGTTACATTTCGTATTTTTAGCAATTGCTAAAATCTACCTGTCTAAATATGATGCTACAATTCATTAAATTACGACAGAGCCAGTTTAGCAACTTTTCATAGTTATGGCTGTAGGTGGACATCATCTTTAAGTGTTGTTTGGTTCGATAGTGAATATACAAGGGAAGCCTAAAAATCTGTTTTACGTCAATAATGTTATCAAGGTAGAACATCTCTTAAGAAATTAAAGACATTATATAAATAAGAAATCGAAGCTATTCTAAACTTTTCATACTTAAATACATACATGTTATGTATAAAGGAAATGGAACGAAAAAATTAATATTAGATGAATCGAATCAAGCTTAGCGTGAAATGCTGTGTATTTCTTTCTCTCAGCGCAATTGAATAAACAAACTCAAATTAAGGTAACCACATTCAAAATTCAATTTCGAAAGTGCATGTAAAGTCTGACTCGATTATGGAAACAACTTCCAGGCTAATCCGACAGCCAATATCAAGAACTCGAGCAAAATATCCCTGGGTTAAGCTCCCGGCCGTCTTTTATTTTAAAGGGCAGCGGGAAATAAAACCTTGGCGCCGCTGGGCACTGGGATCTTTCAAGTGCCTCCGGCGCATGTTGAGTGGGTGGTGGAACTCTGTTTGCAGTCTTTTATTTCCAAAAAAGGTAATGCAGCGGACAGCATTCGCAACATATTACAGGAACTCACATCTCGCGTTGAAATAAAACGAATCATCTATTGTAAAGATGATCTTGGGCGTAATCCACTTTATATATACAACTAAATATACAAATGACGGCATTTATTATCACTCCGTAACACAGATAATATGATAACATTAACCGATTGATAACAATAGACCAAATATTATAATTATAATCTAAAATCAAAAAAACACGATCAGGATCAAATAACAAAACAAAATCAATATAGTAAAAAACGCGACCACACCAAGTAGAAACCTTGTAGAGAATGTTGTTTTAAAGGAAAACGATAAAGAAATAATTGATCCAGAAACAGTGCCTAGACACTAAAATCAATATTTTTTCGAGAATTGCTGCTGATCTGACTATGGGTCTTTAGTCACAAAATTCAACATGAGACGTTCCCACAAATATTTTTGACACAATGAAATTCTCAAAATAATCGGTAAACTATAATAAACGACGTTTGCAATATAGGTATATGTTGTGTAATATATTATTTGTGTAAGTATAAATAAATTCGTCATAACCAGAAGATGTAGTGGGCTTGCCACATATATACTTCCGAATTGATTGTTGTTGATTACATAAATATAAAATAAATTACTTCTCTTCCTTCAAGAAACTAAAAGTAAGCATTGCAATAAACATTGCTGATCTTTTGATTTTCAAGCGTCGTAATTTCGAATCTGAACATTGTTTATATTCTCAATTTAGTAAGTAATAGCTCGAATTCCTTTATTTGAAACCAAAGAACTCTGCTTAATGGAAAAGAAGGAAACTTGCTCGGGCCGAAGGGAAAAGAAGCACGAGGGGCGGCCGGTTGGCAGCTGGGGCCAGTAACAAGTCGCGCTAAGACGAGAGGAATTTTTAATTTAGCTAATGTCGCGTGCGTCGGAAGTGCTAAGCGGCCAATTCGGAGGCGGCGGGGGGCGGGGCAAACTACCCCGGGTTCACTCGCACGCTCATTCTTCGCCCTCCATTTCGCCTGCGCTCGCCGTTAGGCCGGTGTTGGTAATAGTAGCGCCGCGGGTGGCAAAGCGACCGGGGAGTGACGGGAACACAGCAGGTGGGAGCCCCTGCAGAGGCGGGGCGGGGGCGGGGGCTGCGGGGGCGGCGGGGGCGGCGGGGGCGGCGGCCGAGGCGGGGGCCGAGGCGGGGGCGGCGGGGGCGGCAGAAATGAGTAAGTCTGCGGACGGGAATGGAACAGAAAATGTAATGAATAAAAGGGAACTGAAAAAAAAGTTTAATAAATAAACCAGTTTCAAAATTACGTAATCCAATAAATTTTTGGAGCTTCGATTTTGCCTATATGAAGTGCAGAATATGCAAGAAACTATCACATGAGTGCAGGAATAAACTGCAACAGTTCTGTGAATATTTGGAATATGTTTCGTATCTTCAAATACTTGGGTCACCTTCCCTTTCCCCAGAGCGCATTATCAGGCGGAGCGCTGCGTGGCCTTGCGTGGCGGACTGTTACATTCAAAATATACGTGAAACATAAAAACATGACACAAGTCGCAAAACATATTACTCAAAAGGATGCTTATATGACATATGACAACATGTCATTGGATTCGTCATTTTACGCTCCTGATGGAAAAAATATGTAAAGTTCCATTTGAAAAAACAGTTTCCCCAAATATCTCGTAAAATACACGTGATAAAATAGAAATGAATAAAATAGAATACATGAATCAATTATCCCTATTCCCTCATACTTTTTGTGCAAACTGCATTGCAATAACTTCAACCGTTCAAAAGTTACTGGCGGTGCTGAAGTAACGTGACTCAACCTGTTTATTTAAATATAGTTAAAATATACATGGTGGCTTTCTATTGTTTAAGAGGCAAAGCGAGGATGGAATGGAGGAAATAATTGAAATAGCGTTGTTGCCATTGTGGGCGAAAATCTTTCCAAATGAAGGAATAATGTTAATGTTAATTTCCTAAAGATACGTTTTAAGATTTCCTGCCTAGATGAATTTTGTAGATCGGAGAATGATTTGAAAATTAAATGTAAGTTGTTAATATCAGCATGTGTTTTATTTGTTCTTAAATATTACAAACTTTGAAGAAACCATTTCACATAAATTGTATGTGTTGGAACCTGTAGAGAACTCGGTCAAGTGTTTAATCTCTCTCAAAACACTATTACATTCTATTGCGATGGATTGAAGATGTTGACAGTGGGGAAAGGCCATTAATCAAAAGAGCACAGGAAACATCTGCGTTCTAAAATTGCAAAAACTTAAAAGAACGTGTTGCCGAAGAAAAAATTACATTACCTTTCACAGAACTAGAGGAGTCTCAGAAACGGCAAAATATTCATCAGCAAATTAAAAAAAAATTTATACATTTAAAACGTTCGTAAATTATTCGTAAAATGTACAAGTATGTATTCATTAAAGTATATGATTGGCAAATTGACAAACTATCACCTGCTTAGGTTTGTGAAGAAACATTAGAACTGAGTATGTAGTTTTCGGGCATTCTAGTCTCCGCCATGTAGTCTCTAGTCTGTAAGTTCTTTTAACGTTTATTACACCTTAGAAGCAATGTTTTATATTCTTAATTCTATAAAATTAAAAAATATATACCCAGTCTTCATTGTTGGCTAGTAGAGAAATGTTCTTCTGAACAGTCAGTAAATAATGTTAATGATTAATGAACATGAACATAAATATATGTACCCACGACTTATTTTGTCATAGGTAAATTATGAGCTACGTTGAAACGAAACCAAAAGCTAGAAGGTTGTCAGCTTTTTTTAAAACCTTTTAATAACAAAATATTTTAGTAAATTATCTTTAAAATGTTTTAGTAAATCATTTAATTTCACTCAAATACCTATTTTTCGCCATCACAATTAAAGACGAAAACTGTCGAGAACAAATGA
Organism: Teleogryllus oceanicus; assembly: GCA_964035755.1. Classification (NCBI taxonomy): domain Eukaryota; kingdom Metazoa; phylum Arthropoda; class Insecta; order Orthoptera; family Gryllidae; genus Teleogryllus; species Teleogryllus oceanicus. The sequence continues at coordinate 4,377,070 of CAXIVR010000009.1, read as the reverse complement.
AATTCAGTTCTTAAATCCAATTTCAATTTTTTTTTTTTTTTTTTTTTCGATTCTCAAATATCCGTTTGTACCAATTTGAATGACTGAAATTACAAGTTTCAATGTACTCGGTGAAATGGTTTATCTCGATCTTACGACATTAACCCAAACAATCGCTACAGAGTTCTACAAAGCTTTTCACGTCGTTTGTGTCAGAACGGGAAATGCCGATGCTGATCCAGACAGGCGTCACACCTTGGGACAGCAGTTTCCTCCTCGGTTTCATCAGCGGATCTCAGTGTCACCACTTGCTTAGCGGTTCATCGGCACGGGCTGACTAAGCATCAAGCCTTCCCGCGAGCTGTCGACCATCTTCTCTAGTACGCGAGGCAGATGCGCATGAAAAGAATTCTCTTGCACTCTTTGGTATAGAGGGACTTTCCTAAGAATGAGCTAAAGTGACAGCTAGTGCTGGCAACATAATTGAAGGTTCTGTGGTCGTTGTGTCCTTAAGCCCATTACATTCCCTTCCTGCATTCGCTCGTTTGCAGTTGGCTAACTTGTAAATGGCTTCGACGCTTCCTTTTGTGATGTCCTCGTCCGACAAAAATATAGTTCGCCGCGAGAAATAATTGAAACTCGGAAGTGTAGTGTTATGTGCTCTTATATAGTCTCCAAATAAACATACGTTGTACGTTATTGAATATAACCTGAAAGAATTTAAATTGATCATAATAAAGTAAAGAATGAAGTAAATTTAAATTGATAATAAAGTAAAAAATAAAGTAGAGAAGTTCTGATAATTTAATAGTTTTAAATTAATTACTACTAATCTCAGGTAATTTTGTCAATTTAAGTAAGCGTATCTCCTTAAACACGAATTAAAAAACAATTTAACATTAATTTGTGATTAATGCTTAATATTTTCTTATATTTAAGTAATTGTAAGGAAACCTTAGATTACCTCTTACCCAGACATCCAAGACTCGGGTAATAACGTTTGTTCGATAGAAGTAAGAATGCAAATAATCTATAAATCGTATGGTTTCAAGAATCTTGTGAGTAGCTTCCTGTTTTTCACATTTATTTATTTCGATTAATTCAATAAATATGTTGCGCTTTTTTTAAAATTGAACTTTCCTTGTTCCTTCCAGGTTATTTTGATTTGTACAATTCGAGTAAATTAAATAGAGTAAAACTTTTATTAAGTGACTACTTTTTATATTTTGAACAGTAAATTTTGAGCGTTTAAAAATTTGGCGCAATATTATGTTGTTATTTTAGCATTAAGCTGTGACTGAACGAGCTTGCTTTGTCACAGCAGTGCACGCAGTTTAAGTTGTGAAATTAAAAACATTATATTGTCTTGTCTGTTAGGTATCTCCCAATTTAAAACACATCATATAATTTCATACAGAACTTAATTTTGGCCAGCTGGTAATTTTCGTTCGAAAAATGTATTATACTCGTAAACTCACATAGATATTTCAAGCCAGTACATTATATTAAATTTCGTAGATCTTAGAGGAAAATGGAAGTAAACAAAAAGTAATATCTTTATATCTTTCAAAAAGAGAGTTTGGCTTATCATTACAGCATTTTTTTCAAATTACATCGAAATTGACTATCTAGAACCTAACATTGTAACACTACAAAAGAACGTAAACTATATGTTTAATTCAACATCTACATCAAATTAAAAGCACTCGTTCTCTTTCACTATTTGCTATTGATCATTCCAGGCAGGTTTTCAGACTATTCACAAAGGCTTCAACTTCGTCTTATCCAAAATGATAAAGGAAACCTATCCTTGGCAGCGAAGTCGCCAGACAAAGAAAAGGCAAACTTTGTTCGTAGAAGAACCGTTAGTTCCATCCACTAAATCGGCAGAGACAGCTGTGACAGTAAAAATGGATCGCTGCGGAGGGACAAACCAGAGACAAAAGACTTTTGGAAGTGAAAATAGAAATTTCAAGTTGTGAACGAAGTGACTAGGCTATTTCAAAAAAGTAGCGAGAGGTGGTAAAAATAAATGTAAAATTGTGGATGCGCCATGAACTTCAGAATGAAGTGCAAAATATGAATAGAAAATGAAATTTTCTTTTTGAAGAAGGCGGATTGATGCAATGGCTGTAATTGTGTTCTAAGGAAATCCTTCATTCGGGTCTGAATTTATTAGATTCATGAGAATAGTACCTTTAAAATGAAAAAGTATAATTTTTTTGGGGGTTTATTTTGAAAATTGAACGTGGAAGAAAATTGCATTAGATATTTTCAATAATTCTGGTATATGTGATTCTCACTCCCCCAACGTTTTCTCGCTTCCTCCCTCCACGAGAGGAATATACACGTGATTCTTTAGCATCAAATTGTACGTCACATTGTGTGAGTTTGAAAGTTGCCTGCTCAGTGTTGCATTAACAGGCACTGATTGTACATGATCTCATTCTTCGAAAAATGATTCTATGAATGTTTGCAAATATTTGCATATCATATTTTAATTTTTAACTCAATGACATCGTAATTGGTGTGACTAAACGGATAATGCTCATCTGAATGGACGAAGGAGTACAAATAGCGTGAGAATTCATGACCTACATTTCTTTGGTTCATTACACTGTTTGTTAGTGCATTTCAGACGTTTGCTATAATGTAAAGCCAGAATCGTCCCCATCGTGCACCATATATTACATTTTACTAAACGTTTCTCCTCCGATCGTCACCCTGAAAGTGATTGTATTCATTGTTATGTTTGTGCTTAGCATTGAAACGAATTTTTTTAATTACCAATCTTACACATCAAGCAACTTTAAACTTCTCAGCCTCGCCAATTATCCGAAACAGCCATGCTGTGCAGGGAAACTGTCACGCATCAAAAGGACTACCACCACCTGATTAGATCCGGGAGCGGTATCTCAGTGCATCAACTGATGTCACTGCTGCGCCTCTGACCGGGAAGTCCTAGGTTCGAGTCCTGACGGCGGCTGGATTTTCGACACTAGCCTTCCAGCTAGGTCGAATTCAGTCGCTGTCTGGAAGAGAATTCTAGTGGCCGGCTGTTTTGTTTGGTAGTTTTCCGTGGTTTCTCCGATCAACACCACGCGAATGCCTGAGCAGCACCCAAACAAACGGGCCACGGACCACTCGCGATCTTTCCTTCCTCTTTCTTGTCCTATCCTCTCCCCTTACACACACACTTACAAGAACATGCACTACCCTACCACATATTCCGGGAGACCGACCGGGGGTTTAGAGCTTGTTCCAGCTGGGACGGTGCCCCGCTGGTGGGAGATACCTAGTTGAAGAAAATCCCCGCAAACCGACGAACAGGTCGGCGCCGAATCTCGCCATCCAGCGGGGGAAGACCACCGCCACCTCCCGAGCCAAAGCACGCATCAACGTACGGGACTAATGACCATAGTAGTTGACGCGGGCGGAATCACTATCAATCAGTCGTTGAGGGCAGGGGAGCGTGGGCGTGGTTGGCGCAGGTGCGTGGGCGGCGCGGAGGGGCGCGCACGAGTGCGTCGGTGGTGGGGGTGGGGGGGCGAAGAGGAGCGAGAGCGGCGGAGGCAAGCGAGTTTATGGCGCGGCCGCGTCAGCGCTGCTGCCGGGGGCGGCGGGCGGCGGACGAGGGCGAGGGTGGGGCGAGGGTGGGGCTGCGGGCGACTGCCGGGTCGGAGCGGGGCGGCGGCGGCGGGCGGCTGGCGGAATCGGGGTGGGGCGGGGCGGGGCGGCGGGCGGCGGGCGGCGGGCGGCGGGCGGCGGGCGGCGGCGGCGCGGGGGGCGGCGGGCGGCGGGCGGCGGGCGGCGGGCGGCGGGCGGCGGGCGGCGGGCGTGGGCTGGTACGGAGCGAAGTATAAGGGCGTGGCAGGTGCGCAGGAGCTACGAGCGACTGTCAGAGGGGAAGGGGAAAATGGATAGGCGTCTGGGCAGCGTAGGGAGAGGGCACACAGCTCGGCAAACGTTTGGTATCGAGCTCTCCGTGATTGAGTGAAATGATGGGCACTTTCAAAGAGAGGCTGCTCATTTAAACCGGCAGAGGTGACCACTCAAGTGGAAGTGTTTCGTGAATCTATCATCAAACCACTTCGAAGGCCTCGTTACAACTCTGTCTACTTAGATTTACAGTAATTGCTCTGTTTTGACGGAGTCAGTGAAATGTTTGGAACTAATAAAAATTTGTGACATGGAAGTAGAAGTAAGCCTGGCACCGTACTAGATGAATTATGGTGTAATACGTTACGAGGCAACACAACGTTGTGAGCATTTCGACAAAATAGTGATATTAAGTAACTTGAAATGCCAAGTTTGGAGAAGTATACACTGCTTTCTAGAATAAAATTGAAGACAGTATAATTTTAATACAATGTAACCTCTCTGAAGAAAATCCACTCTTTTGTCAGAAAATGTTATTTTATTTTGACCCTCAGAATATAAAATTAAGTCTTTTAATTTATAAATTCTCATTCCTATTTTTGTTGGTCTGCACATGCTCTGAGAATATTGAACACAACTCATTTCTGGGCTCTATATCAAATACTTCGATGTTCAATTCCATATTGTATGTCTTGAGTCTCAAATTTTCTAATAAAGTCTTTTTAACAATACTTAGTCATTTAAACTTCCACCTCCGACCACGCTTTCATTCTCATGACAAGCATATCTCGTACAAAGTATCATTCGTAATTGGAGCTCTGAATGACTTCTAAAAACATTTGTAGGATGGAACACCACCAAGAATTTGTTTTTCTTGACGAATTTCAGAACGTTCGCATTAGACTAAATGCCGATTCTCAACAATTAAAATGAAGTTCTAGCCATTCTGGGGCACCAAACAATTACGAAATCAGGATACATTTATTTTTCATCGTGCGTATTAATCCACATTTAATTGCAACTGCAACACACAGGCGCAACCACGGAGGAACGACTGAGATTTCAGCCCCATCCTTCCAGAAGCCAAAGAGACAAATGATCATCAATCATTCATCTCTCGTTTTTTTACTGATTTTTCTATGATTACCAATGTCATTTAATACTATCTCAATTACAAACAACTATATATCGAGAATTTTTTAACTAAATTAAACACGATGAAAAATACTTGTAAAACATAACAAAGTAGTGGCTTGGAAACTACATCCAACCCAGAGAAAACAATGTTGCGCCACTATTAGGATTCGGTTATGAAAACGGGACCTACGGAAATTGAGACCAAAGATCGTTCTGGACGTAGAGCGGAGAACATAGGAGCGGGACCGGAAGAGGCGAACCAGAGGGAGGGCGATGCCTTGAGGGGAGGCGCTGAGGAGAGTAAACAGAAGCCGCGGTGATGGCGGGGAGCTTCTGCAAATATGGCGATGTTGAATGGCGCCCAGGTACAGCAGAAGCCTTTTCGCATGGGCCAGCGACCCCTAACCATCTGGAGCAGAGGACAGTTGAGACTAGATAAATTGGGGTATCCTCTCAGGGCCAGTGGAGGTATCAGGCAACCGCCCGATTGGTGTCGATAATTGTGGCAACCGTGAGGAAGTATTCGAGTTTGAAATTTAGAATAAGAGAATGGTGTCACAGAAGTAATTGAAAAATGAGAATAATTGTTTCATAAAAAAAGAAAACTATTACGAAGCTATTTTATAAAACGAACCAGATATCGGGACTCCGCTGTACCGAGGCTTCATATGCAGAATACATGATTCATTATGAGAATACACAATCTGGACTATAACTTAGCCCAAAACTCTTTCTTTTCTTCTCGCCCTCCTCTTCTTCTTCCTTTCTTTTTTCTTCCTTTTCTTCTTTTTCTTCTTAGTTCTATTTCCTCCTCGTCCGTAGTTGTGTCCTTTTTCTTCTCGTACTACCCTGTTAATGTGATATGATATATTACGGAGGTCGCTGCAAAACGAAAGCGAGTTCGCGAATAAATGTCACGCGAGTTCCCTAATAAACAATTCAGCGATTCGAAGTGCTGTACTAATATTTTATACCAACACATTTTATTTCTTGAAAAAATGTATAAACACTACCAAAGTCTCTAAAATTTGTCAATACACAAAGGTTACACAAGCATATCAAGGAGTTATATCTTGAAATATTCTCACCTGTCTTTGGCGTTAGTGGCACTTGTGGTACAAAGAAGACACTAACCGGAACCATACTCTACTTTTAGTGTATTTGTGAAGAATTACTTGAGGTTTTCCCATGTTCCATTTATAATATTAAACCCAGCACTCTCTTTACATCAGTAGCTCCCAAATTTACTTTGACCCAATAACATATATCTCTTCTTCTCTATTTCTGGAAAAACAAACACACCGTAGACTTCACAGATGGGGTTATTTTACACCTTGCGCAGATGGGACATCCCAAATGGCTTTTTGAAAACGTGACTGATACAATTTATGCTGTCACGCACGAATGAGAGAGAAGTGCAGCTTTAAACAGCGGCGTCGCTTTATCCAAACTGTTGTTCCCAGAGGTTTCAACCAAACATTGATAAAAAAAACTAAAGAAGTTTACAAAAGCATTCAGAGATTGTACTCGAAAGAGATGCGGTTGCATACCGATGTAACCCTCGAAATTCGAATACTAAAGTTAAAGCGCTGCCGCGTCACTTCTTCAAATTCCATCGAAGTAAAACATTTTCAGCGGTCGCTGAGCGCCAAGTTAATTACACTGATTGTGTGTGGCACTGCCAGCAGATAAATATTTAATTTAAGAGTTAAACTGTAGGATTATTTTGGTGTTTCCAAGGACTATTTTTCTTTTTATTTAGTAAGAGGTAATTTAATATCCTCCTGAGTAAATTTGAAATAGTTAATCATGATTTCTTAGAAAACTCCTTAAATGACTGAATGCTTACTTCTTCACAATCAATTAGTAGTTCTCTCTCTCTGTCTCTCTTTCTCTCTTTCTCTTTGTCTCTCTTTCTCTCTCTCTGTCTCTCTTTCTCTTTCTTCTCTCTTTTTCTCTCTGTCTCTCTCTCTCTCTCTTGCTCTTTCTCTCTCTCTTTCTCTCTGTCTCCCTCTCTCTTTCGCTCTCTGTCTCTTTCGCTCGCTGTCTCTTTCTCTCTCTGTCTCTTTCTCTCTCTTTCGCTCGCTCTCTTTCTTTCTTTCTCTTTCGCTCGCTCTCTTTCTTTCTCTCTCTTTCGCTCTCTGTCTCTTCCTCTCTCTTTCGCTCGCTCTCTTTCTTTCTCTATTTGCTCTCTGTCTCTCTCTTTCTCTCTTTTGCTCTCTGTCTCTCTGTTTCTTTCTTTCTCTTTCACTCTAGCAACCAAATAGTACATTTAGTAAACATAAAATAACTAATGTGATATGAAGTTAATTCAATTTTATATTTGAAATTAACTTGGGGTGTCGTGTAAGAGAAATTAAAACTCCTAGAATATTCCATGACTTGAACAATGAATCTTTTTAGTTTTATTTCTTGACGTATTTAAAGAATTTTTTTTGAAGCGTTCGTTTCCTAGATAATCATTTACTGATCAAATAACTTAATATCGCTGTCCGCAGATATAGCAGATAATCCCAACAAGCACAGTTTAATGAATAATTGGCTGTTCGAGAGATACCATGTCCTTCACATAGTTGCTAACATTATGGCCACCCTACAGCGGACTTCTTCAGAGCGAAATACATTTAGCCATGCTATAGGTAGAAGACATATGACGGTAGACACATTGGACTGTGCTGAAGTGAGGCGTGTCCCGGACAACCATGTACCTATTGTGTCCGAACACGGAAGCCCACGCACAGATTAATTATTTTTACGTTACATTAATAAGCTTTTTATGAAAAGAATTATCGTTAAGAGGCGTGTTGCATTTTCACTCACCGAAATTTAAATGTACCAGTTTCCTTTGTGCGAGTGAAAGCTGTAGCAGTTCATTCTACTTCACGCCACTTTCCCTCGATTCGCGTCCCTTTGCTTTGATCGGAATAATTCCCTTCCGCACAGCCCTTTGCGCCTCGCCCCTCCCCCGTTCGCGCTCGGAGTCGCCGCTGGAGCGCCTCGCCGCCCGCCGACGCCTCGGCCCAAAGGTGAGCGCGGCGGCGAAAGGGCGCGTGAAGCGGGGGCTGACGAGTGGAGACGGGACGGGATAGGAATGGAATGGGGACGCCTCGGTTTTTTTATTGAATGATTATTTCATGTTTCCGGGCACGCCAACTGCTCTGTTCATTAGTCCCGTTAGTGTAGTGCAGGTTTTTTCTCGGGAGAAGGCGGTGGTTTTCCCCCGCTGGATGGCGAGATCTGGCGCTGACCTACCGTCGGCTAGTGGGGTTTCCCCCTAACCAGGACTTTCCCACCAACGGGGCAAGCTCTAAGCTCCCGACCGACTTCCCGGAATATGTGGTAGTGTAGTGCATGTTAGTGTATGTATGTGTGTAAGGTGAGAGGATAGCACAAGGAATGGGAAGGACTAGCTGAAAAGCTAGTGTCGAAAATCCTGCCGCCGTCAGGACTCGAACCTAGGACGGACGCATCGGGATGTGGATAGTCTGGGATTGCGACGTACAGGGTGGGGCGGAATGGGTTGGGGGCGTTGGTATGAGGGAAGCGGGGAGCGGTGTCCAAAGAATGGGCAAAGCGAAGTGGCTAGGGCGTGTGGTGGTCGAGGGGGCGAGGCTTGGGGTCATGGCGGGGCTGGTGGCTGGGGCGTGTGGATGCTAGTGAAGGCTAGCGAGGGTGGGGCGGGAACGGAGGCCGGGGCGCAAACGGGGTAGGATGCGTGTGGAGGCCGAGCGGGAGCGTGGTGGGGACTGGGGCGTGTGAAGGCCGAGGGGGGTGGAGCATCGGGTAGGGGCGGGGATGGGGACTGGGGCGTGTGGAGGCTAGCAGGGGCGGGGCGGGGTTGGAGGCCGGGGCGGCAGCGGGGCCGGGGGCGTGTGGTCGCCGAGCGGGGGCGGGGGGCGGCGGGGGTGTGTAGGGCGATGGGGACGGGGGGGCAGGGGACGGCGTCGCGTGTGGGCCGCGCCCCCTCCGGCGCCGCTCGATACTGCGGAGGTGCCTCGCCCCGCCCCCCCTGGCGTCGCCCGCGGGGGCGGGCAGGGAGGAGGTCGCTGGCACCGGCCGCGGAAACGGAAGTGCCTGTGGAGGGCGGAGCGCTCTACGATCCGTCGTTTATCAAACGTGAATTACGCTCCATTTAATTAAAGAATGTCCCACCGTCGCGGCGTGAGTGCGGATGTCAATGATATATGGTTAATTTATAAACATTAAAGGTTTGCTAAAATATCCCGTCGAATTTTATTGACAGGTTTGTGCCTGACACTTTTAAGAATACAGACAGCTAAATGATAACGTAATTCTATTTTTTTCAAACGGCTTAATGTTGTGGTGGGTTTCATGAGGATGAATTGACAATTTTGTGAAACTTTTGTAACTTAAATCGGAAGGTTGGAAAGCGTGGCATGATCCCAACTATCCCATTGGGATCGTAATCGCCTTGTCACTGTATGACGACAGATATCAAATAAGCGGTTGGCCAACTTCGGTACGTGCCACATCACCAACCCACGCTGCTCGTTAATATTTATGGTCACGAAACCTGAATTAAAATCGCGCGAGTTTTCATGAACATTTCTCGCTTATTATAAAATATTAATCTCGTGCTTTGCAGAAGAAATTGGAATGAAAGGTATCGTTAATCTATATGCAGGTATGTGTTAATAATTTCAACCAATATATTGTTTTTTTCGGATAAATGAATTTCAATATATCGTTTTACTGATTTATCAAAGTTCAAAAACAAAATTGCGATCCCAGATAACTTCAACTAGGAATGGTCGGTGATTTACGCAGTGTCGTATGTCAAATGCAGTTTCACTCGATTTAATGAAAGAATGTCCGTCGGGACGTGATTTGATACCATGTATTTCTAGAGTATTGTACGATCCTCTTTCATTTACGCCAGAATTGAACATTTTACCGGTGTAAATTTTGCAACAAAAAAGTATATGCGTCAAAAGTTTTCATAAAAGTTTCCGTGGTGAAACAATCATATTATTTTAATAATACTTGCAAAAGAAAGTAATAATCTATTTAGACCTCCTAATAGCGTATTTATTTATTTAGAAGAAGTGAGATCCGATCATCCACTACATTTCATTCTGTGCTTTGATACCATCAATTTGTCACCACAAAGTTGTAGGTCTTGTTAAGCCACGAGAGAGTTGCAAATTTGCCCAGCTACAAATCGTCTAGACATTTTTGGTTCAACTTTATATTACACAATAGTTTTCAATATTATGTTATTACTTCAACTTCAGAATGGTCTTCTAATGCTCAATAATGACGCTTTTCAGTTGATTGAATGTGGTAAATCGCACTTTATCTGTGGATTAATTCTGTTGAATTTAATATTTCTGAATGTGGTTTTCTATTTCCCCCCAGTTGATGGCGTTTTTGTTGGTTGGTTGGTTGGTTGGCCTGGCGCGTCAACAGCTTACGTCATTAGTCCTGTAAATGTAGTGCATGTTTTTCTCGTGAGGTGGCAGTGATCTTCCCCCGCTTTATGGCGAGATCCGGCGCCGACCTACCGTCGGCTAGTGAGGTTTCCCCCTAACCAGGGCACCGCCCCAGTCGGGACAAGATCTAAGCTCCAGACCGGTCTCCCGGAATATTGGTAGCGAAGTGCATGTTAGTGTGTGTGTGTGTGTGTGTGTGTGTGTGTGTGTGTGTGTGTGTGTGTGTGTGTGTAAGGAAAGAGGAAGGAAAGTTCGCGCGCTGTCCGGGGCCCATTTGGTAGGGTACTGCTCCGGCATTCGCCTGGCGTTTTCGTGTTTCCAATGCGGTGAATGTGCCGTGCTTCCGGAGCTGTGGTGTAGTGAACCGGTGACAAGACAGACAACGCGCGGCAGACGGTGGAGGCGACGGCAGAGGAGCGGAGGCCGTGGCGGTGGCAGCGGAGAAGGGTTGAGGGGTTGCTCAGCCGCGAGGCGGTGGCGCCGCCGCCGCTTTGGAAATTGCGTCGCTGGTGGCGCGGAGGGGAGGAGGTGCGGGTCGAGGTGGGGCGGGTCGAGGTGGGACGGGGCGGGGCGAGGGGGGCGGGGCGAGGAGGGGCGGGGCGAGGGGGGGGGCGGGGAGGGGCGAGGTGGGGGCGGGGCGGGGCGGGGCGGGGCGGGGTGGGGCGGGGCGGGGCGGGGCGGGGCGAGGTGGGCGGGGCGAGGCGAGGTGGGGCAGGGCGAGGTGGGACGGGGCGGGGCGGGCGGGGCGGGGCGAGGTGGGGCGGAGCGGGGCGAGGTGGGACGGGGCGGGCGAGGTGGGGCAGGGCGAGGAGGGCGGGGCGGGGAGGGGCGGGAAGGGAGGGGCGAGGTGGGGCGGGGCGGGGGGGCGCCGGCCCAAGCTCGCGGCGCCGCGTTCACGCGAGGAATTGCGTTAGCAGAAACAGGCGAGCGTCAGGCGGCGCCGCTCAGGCCCGCGCCGATGAGGATGGGGCTTCGCCGGGGAGCAGCAACATGCATCACGGGCCGACGTTTATATGCGGATCAACATGGACCAAACGGTGAAGAAATGCTGATATAATAATAATAATAATAATAATAATAATAATAATAATAATAATAATAATAATAATAATATAATATAAAATAATAATAATAATAATAATAATAATAATAATAATAATAATAATAATAATAATAATAATAATAATAATTTCTTCCTATTGATCCTATTTTAATACTACAGATAGATGGCTAGTATTATTTGACCACATAGGATCAATCTTACGAGGATACCAGGAATTAAGACATTTGTTTTTTATATATTTATTTTCAGCTTTAAGTTTTGCACATTTGGCATGTGTCTTTTTAAAAGCAATATTGAACGAACGGTTGACAATAGTATAAACAATATATTTTACGTAATAAAAAACAAAGGAATAAATTCCATTTATACAATGTGTATCTATATCAGTGTTCAACTTACAATATCACGAAACCTTAATTATTATATGCCGAAGTCAGCGTCCAACTTGGTGCTAAGACAACTCATGTGCCAACTCTTGCATGCAGTTCAAAACCAGATAGTCAAGGAATGGATGTGCAAATATTAGGGCGAGACGGAGTGAATAGCGCAAACGCCATTTAAGATGCTTATTGACTATCGATGTTCCATAAACTTCATTGAGTTTTATTACGTCACTTTTTGTGTTCATAGCTATATATTCAACATAATATGTACCATTTCAGCAACTTTTCTTTTAAAGGCTTGCTTTTTATGGTGTAGAATTTTGACTTTTTAGGATCCAATGGAGTAGTTAAGTTCTGTCTCTTCCCTATTTTTCCATTTCCATATTAAGCCTGTAAATATGCCTCTTACTTCAAGACCCTCTTATCCTCCGTCGCTCGTTCTAAACGTGTCCTTGTGGTTGATAACAATACAATACACCCTTGTCAATACTAACTATTTTTATTCAATGTTATAACCGAGAAAAATGATACACCCGTATTATTCAATTACATAGATATCAAGGTATTAGTTTAATTTCACATGCAGTTGCATATTCTACGGGCTCTGAACAGATGGGGTAGACTAGAGAAGTGTCGAATCTGCAACAATGTAACAGAATGTTCAAGGTGATCTCATCTTGTAGATTGTGGTGAGATAAACGTTTATTTGAGGCTGCAGCCTCAAAAGTTTAGTTTTTGCGGCCCTAGGAAGCTTTGTTTAGGAGTTATTTAACGCTATATATTCGGAAATGCTGCCGAGTGTCGCGGGTTGCATTTAACGTGAATATTTAAACGCGTTTTTTAAACAAATCCTTCATATTTTTTAAATCAAAGTGCAATTAGTCACTTTTTCGTGAAATTACGTTTCTTTACAGATGTTGCCACTTTGGTTCGATTATTCAACTTTGCCTGCGAGCTAACCCCATGCCTAGAGCTCGTTTAATTTCCACGTTCGAGCGTTAAGAGAGGTTTGTGGTGAACATGACGTGTTCTCTTCACCCTGAATCAACGCATCGTTTTCAAATTATGCTCGATTGTGATAAAATGGCAAAATTATCAGATTTCTATTACAATAAAAGGAAATGTAAATGCATTATTAAATGTGTTGGTTCATCAAACAAGTAGCTTATAGATTAGGTTCAAATAAAATATACTTCCCACCGACCCTCTAGAAAAATGTCCATTTTTTAACATTTTACATATAAAATTTCATGTTCAATATCATTGTCAGCATAAAGAACTTTACATGTCCCTTTGTTCCACCCTTTGTTCCTTATCAGAATCAATAAGCTTTATTCCTTTGACCACGTCACTATTGTTTTTCGGCTGATAGAAATACACGGCCACCACGCTGCGAACCAACTCGCTTGACCCCTGCAACAAAAACCTGCGAACGTTGATTGTTCTCATTGTAGTGGTTGCTTCCGCGCTCTATAAATTGGCATGGAAGGTCGCCCTGAGAGAGACGTTCATCTGCAGTGCTGCGGCGCCGCCGCTGCCCCGCTCCCAAGAGCAGGATGAAACTCTCCCCTTTGAGTTCTTTCGTCTTGTGCCTGGAAGCACCGCCCTGGGAGATAAGTGCGAAGCCAAGGCATTGTGCGAGTACATATATTTCCTTTAATGGAACCCGAGTTGTGACAATAGAAGCGTCGCCTCCGGAAGAGCTTTGCTCAACACCGGTGATATCCGAGCTGCAGCTACGCTGCCTAAGGGCTTTATGAACTTACGAGCCGTTTGAAATATAGAGTACGAGTGGATGTGCCATTATGGAATCAGTTAAGTTTGTGTGTTCTTCGATTACTGCAAGCGTTTGCTCATTACGCTTGTGGTGAACATTTCATTCTCCCATTCTTCTTGCATTTGCATGATTCCGAATTCATCACCCCGGGAGCGGTGGCTCAGTGCATCAGCTGATGACACTGCAGCGCCTCTGACCTGGAGGTCCTAGGTTCGAGTCCTCGGCAGGATATTCGATACTAGCTTTTCAGCTAGGTCGGATTCAGTCTGGAGAATTCTAGCTGCCGGATGCTCTGATCGGTAGTTTTCTTCGATCAACACCAGACGAATACCGTAGTAGTACCCTACCAAACGGGCCACGGGCCACGCGCGATCTTTCCTTCCTCTTCCTTGTCCTATCCTCTCTCTCCTTACACACACACACGCTTTCACTAACATGCACTACACTACCACATATTCCGGGAGACCGGTCGGAAATTTAGAGCTTGTCCCGGCTGAGGCGGTGCCCCGCTGGTGGGAGAGTCCTCGTGAGGGGGAAACCCTACTAGCCGACCGTAGGTCGGCGCCGGATCTCGCCATCCAGCGGGGGAAGATCACCGCCATTTCCTGAGGGAAAAAAATATGCAGTACACGTACGGGACTAATGACCTAAGCAGTTGACGCGCCCGGAATCACCAACCAACCAACGACACGAGCTGCGTTGCTAGGACGATTTCAGCCGCTGACTGGAAGAGAGCTCGAGCACCACAATGCTTTGATCTGTCGTTTCCCAAAGTTTCTTTCATGTATTCCAGTGTTCCCGATCTTTTGCATGGTTTCATCGCTCTATACCAGGCGAATGCCAGAGCATCTAACCAATGAGCTTTGGCTGCGTACGATCGTCCCTTCCTTATTTGCGTCCACCCCTCTCCTCTTATACACACATACACACACACACACATAATCACTTAACCTAATGTGCACACATACACAGTTTCGTCCTATGCCCCAACTCACACAAGTGATAACGGTACATGGACCGTTCAGAGCGAAGCTCTCTCAGCTGGGCCTGGTGGATACCTCTCACTGCTTTTGTGGTGAGGAAGAGACCTTGATTCACCTCATCTGTGAATGCCCGCAATGGGCCTCGCGGCCGAGGCTAATCGAATCGTACATTGGTCGACATCTACACGCAGACACTGACACTCTTTCATCTCTGATAAACATAAACACTCCTTCACACTTCTTGAAAATTTAGCTTGCGCTAGTAAATTCGATGGCACGAATGTAAATTTGCAGTGGTTTCGTCAGAAAGTAGATCCTACCCGGGCCCGTAGCCCAAGGGATGGTAACGGGCCGCGAGAATCACTCCCAGCGGACCGGCTAAGAGGTGGACTAGGCCAGTTTGTCCTTATATCATTGACTTCCCCATCTAGCTAGACTTGTATGCAGATTAACTTAAAAGCGATGTCAAGTTGGGAAATGAGAATAGGTGCGACGCCCAGATGCTTCTGACCCTCACCCAGCCGGCTGCCGCTAGCATGCCACGTGTATTTTGTGACTGCAAATTAAACAATTTATATAAACCTATGTGCACTGCACTGTCATACTTATTGAAAGTCCAAAGACTAGGACGGTGCCCTGCTGGAGAGGATACCTGGAGGAGAAACCCCCGCAAACCGAGATGTAGATCGACGCCAGATGTCACGTTCCAGCGACGAGGAACACCGCCACCTCCTGTTAACAACACAAGAGCAACGCGCATGCTAGTTGACGCCAACAGAATGACGAAATACTCACACACAAACACTTTCCTACCTACTCCTGTGTTTGCCCGTGTTCCGTAGACTCCCAAGCCAACTTCGTCGCTCGCGATCTCGTCGTCAGAAGATGGTCGTCGGTTTTGGAGACCATAAAAATTCTCGGCACGCGCCCCTTGAAGAGGTCGCGGGACCCCGCGCTGCAGATTTACGGCTTACAAATGAGGGCCCGCGCGTCACGGGATAAGCATTGAACGAAGTTTGAATCGACCTCTCTTCGTCCAGGTCTACAGAACGAAAGTCTCCTCCCGTGTAGAGATTCTGGAATATTTGTAGCGTTAAGTAAGAGGACAGGAAATGTTGGGACGTTGGAATAAATTCTCTCATTCCTTTCGATTCCGAAGTGAAGAGCTTGCCGCAAGTCGACACAACAAAATTATGTATCTCATTTTGATACAATTTATTCATATCAAATTATTTTGAGACGGCTTAATATTAAATTAAATTTTTTGTAACAAATATCAATTATATTATCTCGAAATCATCTATTATCTATTACTAATATGGAGTAGTCTTCAAATTTACTTCTTAAAATTCAGTTTCCCTCATTTTCCTTTTTTGTTCATTAAAATCTAAGCTAGGATATGAATTTGATCTATAGTTACCACATCATCGGGGATGTTTGATGTTCTATCAACATACATTCAAAATTTCCATTTTTATAATTTCCAGACAAATACAATATCTAATAATTATTATAGTTTTAAATAACATTTTATCCTCTGCTAATGTTGTATCACTATTAGCACAATACGTTCCGCAAAATTGTGATTGGTAATTTTTCCGAATGGAGCAGAATAAATCTTTTCCAAGTGGCGAGTATACTACAACTGAAGAAATAGTTTTAAAGACTTTTTTCTAAATTATATAATTTCTTTGCGTTAAACAAAAATGTAAAAATGAAATAACACAAAATAACATAAGCCAAATAGTATCTTACTCTTAAAAATTTATGTGTTAAAACAAAAACGAACAATCATTCCAGAAGATAGATAGATAGATAGATAGATAGATAGATAGATAGATAGATAGATAACAGAAGTCGGAACTTCTATAGCTAATGTTGTACGTAATGCTGCCTACGGATTTTCTCTGATGTATGAAATGGTTCCAAAGTCTTCTCAGTTACACCACGTCAAACATTTCCCTTGAATATTAGAAAATGGAACGTGAGGCGATTAAGTCGAGAAGTGAAATCTAATTAGTGAGATTGTTTTGATAGGTCATCAGCGTGTTTACTGGATATATTTGGGAGATCATAACCTGAAAAACAATTGTGGCATATGTTTTGCATACATTTATTAGGACTACAAAAATGCAAAATTAGGCATTCCGTCGCGCTAAACCTCTAAACAGTTCGAAATCGATAGAAATTGCTATGCTGAATACATTTACTTTAGCGGTTTGCTTGTTTGTGAAGCTGACTGCAATCTATTTCGATCTTGTTGCAAAGATTGCTTTAAGTAATACCCACATTTAAAGTATTTTGGTACGTATTAATCCTTTTGGTTTCGTAAGGAATCCACAAATCAGAAAGTTTTACCAAAGATGTCGGAAGGAAATTTGTCCACTATTAGTAACGTTAAATATGAACGAATAACAGAAAATTTTTAAATTTAAACTGAAAAACTCAAACCTACTAATAGCATTAGTTCAATAAAAAGTAGAGGAAAGTACTCAAATCCGGGCCCCATTTTTTTTCGACTATTTTTATATCTAATTATCTGCAGAATTAAGTTAAAATATTTGCAACGCACATCTTAGTTACACAAATGTTATAATCTACTTAAATGATTGGCCAAGTAGTTTAAAAATAAATTATTTTTCATAAACAATACATTTTGGGGATTTCTTAAAAAGGTTTCCTAATGTGGGCCCCCCTCCCAAACGTTTTAAGAAATTGGTAAAAAATAAATGAAAGAGAACTGAAAATTGATTGAACTCGGTATATTTTTACAATAGTATTCGTTTAACATCTTATACATAATAAATTGTCTTATAGATTAATTATTAGGTTAATTAGTATTAGATTAACTATTAGGTTAATAGAGTATTAGAGAACGGAGGAAATTAAACGCATATGCAAATTGAGGCGGTGTAAGAAAGAAATAATTACAGAGGGCATCTACTGTAGGAAATGTATGAAAGTTCCATAGTAGCTACAGTAAGAAATTTCAAGTTGTCGATACTAAAGATGAGTTTGTGAATTGTGATGAGGATAGAGAAACGTGTGTTGTTGAAAATGATAGAAATGAGAACGATGAAGAAGGAACTTCAAATGTAAACATAAATAGTACGTTAGAAAGCAAATTAGATTTAATATTACAAGATATCATTGAAATTCAAAATAAACAGCAAAGAATAGACAAATTGAAAGAAATTTTCAGAGAAGTAATTTTGGAAGAAATAAATATTATAAAAATACAGATGGCAGAAATATCACTATATTCTATGGATTAAATCCTTTATTGATGGAATGTGAACACGAGATCAATCTGTTAAAAAACTAATGTTGCAATGAATTACGCTGTAGAAAGGTATCAAGCCTCAATCATTCTGAATGAATCAAAGACAATTTTGCCAATAAAACCATAGAGAAGCGTCAAACCGTGATATTTTTTTCAAAAGCGGACAAATGGAATCCTACCAACTCTTTGTCTCTATACACACGATGGCCTTCCACTCAATAGCACGCAATGGAATGTCATTTCGAGAGGAGCGAACGCCATCACAAATAGAAGTGAATAGAATCACCGCGCTTGCATGTGCAACGTGAACCATACTTTTAGAAGCAACTCGGCTGAATAACATTTGAATGAAAATCTCTTCAAAGAACGAACGACTGAATAACGATGTTTGATTGAGGGGTGACGATATTTCTCTTCCGTAATATTCTGAACTCTCTGCTACTCGAATTCTATTATCCAACTTTGGAACCTGTGGACAATAAATATGAAGTAAATGTGATTTTTAAAATTGTGTTTAAAATACGACGATCATTTTCAATTATATAAAAAATAGTAGTAAGAGTATGTACGAGTTTTTTTGTAACAAAACGTTTTCAGTGAAGAATATTATATACGAATATTTCGAGGAGAAACTGGTGTAGAGAAAGAGGGAGTAGCACACGTCTGGCTTGACCATGCAAACGCACATCGCTTGAATATCCTCCGCACTCATTCTTAACAAGGAGGATACGCATATACTTAAAGTCCCAAAATGATAAAATTAAAATCAGTGTTTTTGTGCTGTGTTCGTTATTTTCCGAGGTCTTTGCTCAGCTGCAGGAGAACTTGACTTTTTCATGATGTCATGCGAGAGGGTTGGAGCAGAAGTCAAGGCAACTATTTTTTTCTAAAAGAAATGTTATAGGATCGCACAACTTTATTTGTAGCGTCAAGGAGTAGATAGTAGGTTGTGTTCACATCAGCAGATTGCACTGTGAATGTCTATATTAGCGCAGAAAGCAATGTGAAATCAGTAGTGCGATTACCACCAGGCGAGATGAATGTAACACGATTTCACCAGCATTCATACTCCAAGATAGCTGTTTTCCATTGCAAAATGTCCGAGAATGTCACAGGAAATTGATGGAATCTCTAGGGGAAAATGACCGGGAGCGGTAGCTCAGTGCATCAACTGATGTCACTGCAGCGCCTCTGACCGGAAGGTCCTAGGTTCGAGTCCTGACGGCGGCAGGATTTTCGACGCTAGCTTTTCAGCTAGGTCGAATTCAGTCGCTTCAATGATATAAAAGAGGAGAATTCTAGCGGCCGGCTGCTCTGATCGGTAGTTTTCGGTGGTTTCTCCGATCAACACCAGTCGAATGCCGGAGCAGTACCCTAACAAACGGGCCACGGACCGCACGCGATCTTTCCGTCCTCTTCCTTGCCCTATCCTCTCCTCTTACACACACACACACATTTACACTAACATGCACCACACTATCACATATTCCGGGAGACCGGTCGGGAGCTTAGAGTTTGTCCCGGCTGGGGCGGTGCCCCGCTGGTGGGAGAGTTCTGGTTAGGGGGAAACCCCACTAGCCGACGGTAGGTCGGTGCCGGATCTCGCCATCCAGTAGGGGAAGATCACCGCCATCTCCCGAGAAAAAAACATGCACTACACTAACGGGACTAATGACAGTTGACGCGCCCGGAAACACGAAAAAATCAAACCCAACCAATCTAGGGTAAAATGCCCTTTCATACCAGACAGTCGCGAGATGGGCAGGAGAGTTTCTGCGATGACGCGTAGCAGCCAGTGATGAGCAACGCACGTGACGACTTCAGACTGTGCGAACCGATGTGGTACGCGTACTAATCGAGCATCTGCCTAATCGAGGCTTTAGAACGGGTACGTAATACGTTTAGAATGTTGTGAGCTCTCATGTACTCAAATACCTTGGAACACGACTACTGCCATTGCAAATACCTTAATAAATTGGAGATACACAATTTCGGTGTGTCGTCAAATGTCTATGCACTTAGTGTATACCTTTTCCTTTCAGGTTTATATGTCACATGTTCCACCCGTGCTCGTATTCTCACAAAATAAAATAGTTCCCATGACGTATACCTCAACCCTCGTACTATATCTAATATCTTATAAACTTTCTTCTTATGTTTCAGGTAAGCAGTTTCAATTGCCAAGACACAATGGTCAATTCTTCAGCATCGATTCTGGTAATGTAGTTCCATATCCTTATCAATGTTTAAATCTGTATTTGAATCGATTTTGTAAATTTACTGACGAAGGCAACGACCTCGTCCATTGATTCAGTGGTGAGGTCCATTGATTCAGTGTTGACATTTACATAATTGGAATGATTGAAGGCGTTGTCATTGTCAACAATAGTATTTATTTCACAAATAGCAGCTTTCGATGGCTTAGCCATCATCATCACCTCGTCCATAACAACACCTATTTCTTTCAATGAGGAGCAGGAGACGCAGGACGATCTTGATAATTGCGTTAAGAGATCTGCGAGATATAGCTCTTTTTTTGTTTTAGCCGGCGGCGCTAGCCGAATTCGTTTACTACGCCCCGTGAAGTCACGGAGGTTAAGCGAATTCAAGACTCGCAGGTTCCTGGATGGGTGACCGGCCAGGAACCCCGGGATCTAACGGCGTCGAGCCCCTGGCCGAAGGGATAAAAGGAACGGACTGACTCCGACGTGACGAGACATGACAAACAAACATAGTCATTATTAAGTATAGTAATTACTCAGTAACGGAGGATTACTCCAGAAGAAAGCGCTCAACGCCAAACAAGGGTTAAGAGACGCGTTGCATCAACAATGTCGCAACAATGTTTTTTTTTTAATTTTAAAAAAGATATCTCTGTTCCGTAAGATATTCACGAACAGCTGAACTGCAACAACTAGGGTCAGAATGCCCGCTTGTCACTCGCCAATCGCTTGCCAATGAATCGATCGCTCCTGAGGATCTCCCCCCCCCTCCTTGGGGAGGTTCAAGAAGCAGCCAGTCACAGCGTTAAGCATGCTTTATTCCGCAATGTGGATGCTTAACCATACGCTGTAACCTGGTGAATAGCTTACTTTTTGAGAATGAATCTCACATTATTCCTGTTACGAACATTTCTATAATGTTAT
The DNA here is from genome assembly GCA_964035755.1 of Teleogryllus oceanicus. NCBI lineage: Eukaryota > Metazoa > Arthropoda > Insecta > Orthoptera > Gryllidae > Teleogryllus > Teleogryllus oceanicus. The sequence continues at coordinate 4,355,987 of CAXIVR010000009.1, read as the reverse complement.
TACTTCCTGTTCGCCATTTCTGCTTTTTAAAACAAAGATTATATTCTTGGATATTTAACAAGGCTTGAAAATGTCCTTAGGATAGCGTGGCTGGTTTCTCTGTGGGTGTCTGTAATTCTTACATGGCTGGTACATTGCTGTAGCTGAGGATTCTGGTAGTATATCATAAACGTTTGTTGAAATTTTGATAATTTAGTCTTGAATTGATTATATTTTTAATTCTCTATATAATTGTTCATTGCGTATGAACCATGGAGCTTTAGTAAATTTTCTGAGGCACTTATTTTGTGTAATTCGGAGTTGGTTTATTTGACTATGGGCTACTTTTATGCAAACGAGGCTTGCGTATGTTAATGAGGGTCTGATTACTACATCACTGAGATTCTGATTTTGATTACTACCTCACTGAGGGTCTGATTTATATATTATTTTACCGCATTCTATGCTAAGTGAAGATTTATGATTATTGTTACGAACTGGTTAGTTGGTTGTCAACAATGTCACTCAAAACCAAGACATTTAAATGCTACCTCCATTGTTTGGTGAATTGTTTACTAAACGTTTTCTCAGTATTTTTAGTTCTCTAATTACGATATTCGTGGTTCCAAAATTTAAATTCGCTAGTGTAAAGTCCTCTTGCAACGTTTTGACTGGTTATTTTAGAGACAATCGACAATGTAAATTTGTTCAGAGTCAGTGTTATTCGCTGTATATCATGAATCAAATCATGAAATTTTACGTTAGGATGAGCATTTTCTGTAATATTTTGTAGCTTTACAACTTTGGGTAGTATTTGATCGTCATTGTCAACTCGCTTTTGCTTCGTCAAGAGAGTCAACGAAAGTTATGATACGAAGGACGATAAATCAGTGCAAACATGACTTTAACCGATCTCCGAGTTTTTAATGACAGTCTATGAAGGAAATAAAGCTTCTCTTTTGCGCAGGGATAATTTTTACTGAACATCATTTTGACATCTCATTAGATTGAAATACATCGTTGATGTATTACTATTTATAAATATTCACTTGCACTTCGCCTTTCAGAAGTAAGAGGGTGATTTCACGAATATTCTTCTAACAATGACACCACGATCTCCCCCACTCCATCAGCCCAGTTCAGTCAACGAACGTTCATCGCGGGTATTCCAAATTCAATGCACCTGTTCAAATATGATGGTGACTCTCAGAGAGAATTTCGTGCGTTCTTTCAAACAACAGAAATCGAATATTAGTGATCCACGTATCCATCCTTGAAAACGACTTTCGTGAAAAACGATATATTTATTTCCAAAACGCTTTAAATCTATCAAATAAAAATCTATTATGTATCTTCTAGCTCGCAATGTTTTGTGATTAGTTAGAATGACTAAAATCTAAGTGATTCAAGTGAATTAGGCCAATTCATTTTCAATGAAGACTTTTTGTAGCCATTCGAAAGAAAGGCTTAAAACGTGAGTCTCATTTTTTCGTTCGATTAAGTGCTGATTTATTTTGCCCTAAATGTTCTAGACGATTTAAAGTAAAATTTGAAAAGAAATTCATTGAGACAATTCACTATTGTTGGACTCAAAAGAATGGTACGTCAGGGCTGGTTTGTACTACGATTTTATTACAAAATTTACACCTCACTCGACCAAATTAATATTTGAGTGAAATACTAAATGAGCTATCATGAAAATGCATATGAACTCTTATATTATACATTTTTCAACCCGTGTTGTAGTTACAAAACTGTCCCCAGCCCTTTTTTTCGAGACCGTAATACGAGTATATCTCAAGGTTACCAAAGTTTAAAATGTTTTGAGAGTTTTCATTAAATACTTAATTCTGCAAATTATCAGCCATTTTCGTGTTAAATACAAATGGCGATGAAACTATTTTTATTGAGTAATAGAGTACTAAAACAACTTTCATTTACAGCGCATGAAACACTCTTAGGTACATTATACTTACATTCTTACTTAAAACAAGCATAATCTTCTTGGCTTGCTAATCAATAGACCATAGCTAATGATGAACTAATAAGACAGGACTTCAAACACAACTCCACCCTGTTCTGGTCAATCCTACAAACGGAAATGGCCACTGAAGTTCAACTCTCCCACCCAAACTGGAGCAATTCGAAAATGTCCCTTGTCTCTCCACTGTTCACCGCCTCTCACTCCTCCCTCAAACACATTAGATTATTAGTCCCTCTTTCCCCTCCGCGTTGCCCGGATGTATGCAAACTGCTTCAGGATCGGGTATTTCCACGATTGAAATCCTCGACGAAATGAGACAAATTACTTGGACGTCTTCTCTGCCCTTACAACTTCACTCGCCTCCTCTCGTTTCGCACACAAACGTCGCCATTAACAACGCAAAGTAGTTCCCAAGTACTTCAAAGTCCTGTATTAAAGCTTCAAACTTTTCCGACGTCTAAATCGGTCGGTTTAATTTCGGCTGCCGAGTTGAGGCAGAAGTATCAATTTTGCATTCCGAGCCCGAGACCCAGGGGAGAGAACCGCTTGGCGAATTGAAGTTACCAACTGAGGGACTCTAGTCGTCACCGCTGCACGGCTCAGCTAAGGGTTTCCGCCTCCGGGCCCTCAGAGATCTGAACGAGGACACAAAATTGCAATTGTCTCCTACAAATTAATTTAAAATAATATTTCTAATTATTTTAGTCATCCACTGGTAGAAGATGTTCTTTCAAGGCATGTGTAGAGTGTTATAAGTTCAATTTGTACTTTCTCACTTTTACTCCGTAAGAAGAGAAAGTTATGTAATCGTGCTCCAAAAAAAACTTTTATTGCCGGGTCCTGAAAACGAAAAAGTGGACCAATCCTGTTGCTACGTTTAATAAATTAGTTCCCCTAACACTTGTAGCAGCCAGAATTCATGTTGTCCTCGATACCCAAAAATTGATTGACGGTAAAACGTCTGTCTATCTGCTAACGTCTGAACATTGCTTACATTCTGAAGGAGCATATGATGCAAAAAGTATTACGAAATCTTTGTATAATTAGTGTTGACACAATATTAGAAGTCAGGTTACCATACCAACTATATGATTGAAAAAAGCACATTGTCTTTCTGTACTGTTACTTTTTTATTTCACAATTTCCTTACATAAGCATTAATTACTTTCAACTGACGTCAAAAGAGCAGGGTTCTAAAGTTTGGAGTTTGTAAATGGACCGGTAATACGATTGATGTCCAGATTGTGCAATACGTTCGTGTTTCTTTGTAGAACACGTAAAAAATAAAAATGTTAGTTATCCTTTTGAAGACGTCTTCAGTGAATAATTATTCCTGCACAATTTTCCTCTCTTAGGTGTGGTAGAAAAGGTGCTAAAATTGTTGTAACTGCGAGTTTCTACAAACGTACGTAATACAAAGAAGTTCTAACAAAATCCTCTTCTTGAAAATGAACAGAGCATAACTTGTAGTATGTGCTCAAAACTTTAAAAGCGTTTCAAAACTTTAAAATGAAAACTGAAATCAGCGTTCTCGTTCAAATGGAATAACTTGTTAATTATCTGTTTTCTAAACAAGTCAATAGCGATCAAAATATAAGTTAAATTAAGCTGAAAATAATATAGTACCTTTAATGTTACATTCTATATAACTCTTCTTCATATCTTTTTTATAATCCTTTTTAAGAACTCTTATTATCTAACGCTTTAATCATAATCATCAGATTTGTAATTTTCCTGTGTTCTAGGGTTTAAAGAGAAAAGAGTGCTCGTGTTGGTGCTCTTTTGTTTACTTTTTACTGCACTCAAAATTTATGCAGAAAACTATTTTAAAATATTCAAAAATATTCCTGTTTAAATGCAGTATCATTTTTTTCTTTCAACTGTTATTATCTATTTTATATTCAATTCAGTGGTCGTGTAATAGTTTTATTTAAAAATAGCACTTAACTATGAATAAAGGAATAATGTAATGCATGTAAATACATAGTTTATTGGATATGTATGAAATACGTACTAACATCCCGTTTGCAAAATAGTAGCTTTCAAAAATACATGGAAATAACAATCTGGAATAACTTTACAAAGCGAACTATGAGACGGGAATGGCCTAAAAATATTCGAATATTTTTAGCCAAAGCATAGAAAGCTAGGAAGGGGGCTAGGAAATCCGATGTTCATGTTTCTTAAAGCTGATATTACACTTATGCAGTACACTTAAACAGTTGTGCGACGAGTCGGTAAAACATTTTTTTACACCCACTAGTTGAGTCAGTTGTAGCAAAAAGTGGGTAGGCAACTTTACATACTCGTGCGTCAAGAGCTTTGCTTTCACAGGCGCCAAACAAAAATGTTGCTCAAAGACACCCTGAAGTTGCTCTCGAAGTCCAAAATGTCTCTAAATCGAAAGTGGTACATCGAATACACTTTATGTTGTTTTTTTTTTTTCAATAAAAAGTTATTTCAGATACTCCAATACAGTTTGGCATTAAGGTTGTCCTGCTAATTTTACTAGTGATTTAGATTATTTACGTGAATTACACCAGAAAATCTATGATATACTGTATTGGTACCTCTTACGAACAAAACAATCACTCTCCTCTTAATTTTAAGTGGGAGAATGGAAAGCCTATTGTGGTAAACTTCCGTTGCACTTTTCTAAAAAAAACAATAAAAGTTACATCTTTGATATTTTACAACAGTTGTGTCTGATGATTTTTTAATATGGGAGACAATTGTTTCGCATTAACGATTTTCATTTAAAATTTGTAATTTTTTACCATATGTAAATTTAATACTAAGAAAATAAATTTCGTTTTTTTTATTTTTTTTAGATTTTACATTAAAGGAGTCCAATATCAAGATCACATTGAGCTGGGCACGGCACAATTGTTTACAAAAGTTATCTTAAGTATGGTGTATTTATCGCAAAACAACGTCTACTAAAATTAAATGTGCAGCAAATGGCCTTCAAAGAAAACAGTGACACCCATCAACCATTACGAGAGACTTTGATGTAATTTGTCCTCCTCTTCCCTTTTCATCTTGACGTTTCTCTTCTTCTTCCTTGCCTATTTGCTACGATCTTCCACTGCTTTATTAGATTTTTCCTCTCGAAATCTAACTTTTAAGTCTGAATTGCAAGAGTATCTTTATAAAACAGATGCGCGTTGACGTATGCCTTGATAGGGGGTGTAGCAAATTTAAAAACCTGAGCAAAGGACATTTAAATTTGAGATACGGCCCGGCTGTGCTACAGCGGTATTCAGTACACTATCAAGATACAAAAAAAATTGTTTTTCAATTTTTCTTCAAAATTCCACTACATACTCCCCTTAAGTGTTACTCAGAAAAATATATTTTTAACGCTCCATGCTCAAAGTCCGGTTTTTATGCTTGTTTTCCACGTGCGAAACAGTTATTTTTTATTATAATAAATATATTTATAATATAGTACACGAAACAAATGGACACGTCACGAAACCTCGCGAATCAAGTGTGAAATATATTTCACAGACGATTTAGATTTTATAAAGGTAGGCTATTAATTGAACGGAGAAAAGTGTAGTGTTTCCTATGAAAAAAGGCAAGTTTTTTATAGTTGATATATTGTCTTAAAAGAAAAAGCTTAGTGACAAATATTGTAGGCGAAAGTTAAGTCTTTTGTCACTCAACGTACAAGTTGGTAAATGCCTGGTTTAAAAAGTTTAGACACTGGTAACGATGAAAAAGGCAAATTCAGCGAAAGACCTCCCACAAGCGATAATGTGTACAAAGAATCCATCACTCGTTCTAGTTTATTGCTCGGTGACCCTAAATCAGCTGTGTATCTTTTTATGCTGATATAATTATCTAGTTATACGATTACAATCTAATAAAACTAGGTCTAATTATAAATATCATCCCAAAAGTCTCAAGCTATCTAGTGTTTCACTGATGTATTAACCGTGAAAAAATATTGTCTATGCTGTGAAATTCCGTAATGTAATGTATTTGCGTGAAACAATACCAGCGGCCATCGCTAAGTTTTCTAGATGTGATACTGAAGTAGGACACAACAGAACATCGTTCAAATAGGTTCCGCGCTACAAATACCGTTCATGCAGGAACTTAATGTAAAAATCAATCAATTAAAAAAATATTTTGAAAATTATTTGTCATCTAGTAAAATGTCACTTGTTATTCTTTGGTGACGTATAGACATTCATAAGCCGAATTGATTGTAATCTGTCTTCATGCCAATATTTCAGATAGAAATGTCAATAGTAGCTAAACGTACCCAAAAACATTGTAATTGAGAATAGTACAATTACATAATTATTGTAAATTAATGTCAAGGGGACTTTTTCTTCATGGATGGAAAATGTCCTCCAAAATCCTTCAATCAGACTGCACTGGAGAGATTAGCTGCACGGGGCGTCTACGGCTCCCCGAGGACTTCCACGGCAGCCAGCCAGCGCGCTCTTGACGGCCTGACAGCGCATCAGCGCAGGTTGACAGCCGCCCTCGCGGGAATTGAGTTCTGTACCGGGGCCGAACTCGGGTTGCCAACGAAAGAAGGAAAATACCTGCGGCGTAATTAATCCCCGGGCCGACCCCGCGGGCCCCCCCCCCGGCCGCCCCCCGCCCCTGCGGCGCGTTACTATTCATGCGCACTCCGCGGCACGCGCCTGCGAGGCCAGCGCCACGCCACGCCACGCGCCACACCAGCCACGTCACGCCACACCAAATCCCACCACCCCACGCCACACCAAATCCCACCACCCCACACCACACTATACCACACCAAGCCACCAACCACACCACACCACACCACGCCACACCAACCACGCCACACCACACCACTCCTCGCCACTTCTCGCCAAGCCAGGCCACGCCACGCCACACCAACCACGCCACACCAACCACGCCACACCAACCACGCCACACCAACCACGCCACACCAACCACGCCACACCAACCACGCCATACCAACCACGCCACACCACACCACACCACACCACACCACACCACACCACGCCACGCCACGCCACGCCACGCCACGCCACGCCACGCCACACCACGCGCCAAATGACACAAAATAGTGTACCCTGCTCCTCCACGCTGTACCCGTTTGGCCACGCCTCCCCATACTTCGCTAGACCACGTCGCACCATGTTTTATGTACTTCCGGGTATCACTGAGAGTGTTTTCAATATTTTTTGTGGCAAGATACGAGGGCATTTGTCAACGGAAAATAATATAGTGAGACATATTTCAATTTACTGTTCTCTGGTGTTGTTTCAAATAACTATTATTGTTATCTATCTTTTAAACTCTTTGAAATGTTGTGCATGGCTTGCTCTGTATTCCTCCATTCGGCTGTGAGTTTCGCAGGTTTTCTGGTTTCAGTAAATCTATCACATGGAACAGTCGGATTTACTTCCCCTCCGAAGGAACTTATACGAAGGATTTTTTTGCCCTGAAAAATCCACGGCTTCGGTCAGGTTGCCGTCTTTGTCAGGTGTTCGACTCAGGTACAATAGTCCGGTGTGCTAACCATTATACTACAGAATCCGCAAATTAATTGCTGGAGGTTATCTAACAAAAGAGGTTATTTCGTCGCGGCGAAGTACGTGGAGGCGATGATTTTTCTAAATAGTATTTGTAATTTTTACTGCTACTAACATTACCGTTGTAAGGTTCAGAATGTTTAAATGTTAGAGGTACTGTACTCGCATCTAGAGAAATAAGAACAAAGATTTGACAATCAAATTGAGATTATTTGATATTGAGGTATTGGCTATTCTATTAAACAGCTATATATTTGTTTTATTCGTCATGATCATAGTTTCGTTGGTATGATTTTTTTTCCTTCAACTAAATATTTTTTCGTTTTTTGTTTAGACGTAGGAATTAGTCTCACAGGGTGCCCAGGTTGTATGGAATTTGTCTTTGTATAAGTAAACGTGTTAATGGAGTTTTTGCATTACTCATTGCAGTTATTTAATATTAAGCATGAATGGTAGTAAACCATTTATTGCAAATTTGTCATTGAAAAGTTTGAAATTCGTAGGCAATTTAATCAAATCAATTATTTTAGAGTTACTTCATTTCCCAAAATTAGTTTAGACCTTTTAAATCAACCTAATAAATAATTGCTTGTATTTTTAAAATAAAAAATATTTAAACGACCAAATTTGTTTATGGAAGATTAATAAAGTAAGCAAACACAATACAATTCTTATTATTTTCATAGTTGTGCCACTTTATCGTATTTCGCTATCATTGTAATCTGGGTCGAAATATTGGGATGTTTTAATAAAATAAAGAAATGTGACACTAATACCAGTATTAATATTCATGTGTGTATATCTGGGACAATTATTTTTCTCTTGAACCGAATTATTTAGATTACTGAAATGAAAGTTACAAAGGTTGATTTTTAATTTAATTCATCTAAATTGGGCGGAGCAATATATTACGCAAACACGTGCTATGTCGCAGAATTACACTTCTTTTTACAGATAACAGAATTTAATGAGAAGATTCCCCAAGATTACATTACCAGTCTCTGTCCTTGTTAATGAAAGAACTTGAGAGTCTACAGACATCGCGTGCTCAAGCCATCAGTGGAACGTGTTTACCTAAGAAGATACGCAATATAAGGATAACAAAGAGCATGTTCTTCCTGTTAGTACTGACGATGAAACTATCGATAAAACACGCAGTCTGCGTTACTTATCTTGAATTAAGTGTGAATGGAACGGTTCATGACATGTTAAAAGGATCTTATATACTGGAAGTACACTTTCCGACGCTGGCAAGCAAAATCCAAATTAGCAGTAAAATTCCAAATCGTTATCAAAATGACACGTTTCATATCGTTTGATATTGATTATCGCTACATTTCTGATTTGAATGCAAGCGCTTGATTCTTTGAGTTTATTTTCTGTAGAATTTCCGAATCCAGTATCTGAATTTGACTTACGTGCGCCCTGGGCTGTCAAGTGTTTTAGCACCCTTTTTAATTTGCTTTGTTGACTTAAGTTATTTATAATATTTTAAATTTAAAAAATGTGCCATATTTCTAACCGATGCTAATATTGAATACGTATAAATAACTAATTATAAATTTCCATTTTTATATAACATCAAGCATTTTTAGATCAATAAAGTTAAAGTATAAGGTAATTATAAAATAATTTCTATATTTTAGTATAATTTACATTTTGTTAGCAAAAAATTGGATACAAAAGCCAAAATAACATTTAGGTGTATATATAAAATACGCGTTGTCATGCGTCATGTCCCGTTTTCTCGCTTTAGTCTCGGCAAATTTCTTAAGTGTTTTTTAAACTCTTGGCATCCCAAAATGTAATTTTCTATGTGTAACGGAGATAATGCTTTCAATGTGTCTTGTTTATGTGTTTGTGAACTATATTTGATTAACTCTTGCCTTCGATACAAATATGGAAAGAAATATTTCTGTAAAAACATTCAAAAGTTCTCCTTAAGATTCTTTGCATCCGTTGAAATTCATCCGCCCAAATAATTACGTGCCATGGGCTGCAGCCTACTCAGCCAGTTCGGTAATCTGTCACAGTTCGGATCCTTTCCATTACTGTACTAATTATTACTGGCTGCCGTGCTTTACGATTCCTCACCATAAAAAGTGTTCTCGCTTTATAAAGAAAACTATCATGGAGCCAAAAGTCTTTTGAGGCGATGTGTTTTCGAAATGTTAACGAAGCCACTACGAAATGGAATAGCTCGTTATTCTGCTCTCTATAATTTGGGCGACGTTTGGTTATGAAATGAGATTTATTGCCAACTGTCAATGAACAAACGTTTTCATATTTCTTTGATGCAAACTCAAATTCTGTATTAATTATCGTGAACATAATAATAATAATAATAATAATAATAATAATAATAATAATAATAATAATAATAATAAAATATGTGGATTTATACACGAAACGTGGAGGCACAACAATAAATGAACAAGAAGATTCATTAATTCCTGGTGTCTATTGAAGATTGATCCTGTATGGTCCCGACCTACATCTAGCGTTCCATCTAGTACATCAATAATTATATTATTATTATTATTATTATTATTATTATTATTATTATTATTATTATTATTATTAATATTATTATTATTATATTATTGTCATATTTCTGTTCAGAATTGTCATAACATATGCATGCATCATAAAATGAGATAGTAATTAAATCATGCTAAAAGATAAACTGTTACGTACATTCATAGAGAAATACCATGTCTGCTTTACCTCTACCTTGGGGTGCCGTGGAGCTTGCTACGTTGCTATTAATCAGATAGAGAGGAGGTTAGGCGTAGTCCATAAATGATCCAGTATATTGCGGAAATCTGTCGCCGGCGGGGGCGACCAGAACAACTTCATTCGGCGCCGGCAGCGCGGCGGGGCGGGGCGGGGCGGGGAGGGGCGGGGCGGGGGGGGCGGGGCGGGGGGGCAGGGCGGGGCGCGGCGGGGAGGGGCGGGGCGGGGAGGGGCGGGGCAGGGAGGGGCAGGGCGGGGCGGGGCGGGGCAGGGAGGGGCGGGGCGGGGCGGGGCGGGGCGCTATCTGATGCGCGCAGCCGTGGTGCATCGCGGGCGCCTTTGTCCGCCGCCCGATAACGGCGCGGCGCCTGAGCGACGATGACGTGAACGTTTATGGGAAGGGGGCGGGGCGGCAGGTCAGCCTCTCGCCGCGACGGCACCGCAGCCGGGCCCCGCTCCGGGGCCTCTCACGGAGGCGGCAGGCAACGGCTCGGAAAAGCAAACTGTCTTCCTTCCTCATTTTCTTCTCCTTTCTTTAGACTCATTTATTTCCGATTCTTCTTTATTTACGGCTTCTTATTTATTTCCGTCTTCATTTCCGTCTTCTTTATTTCGGTCTTCTCAATTTGCGCCTTCTATTTTATTTGCGCCTTCTTCTTTGTTCGCCTTTTTTTTTTCCCCTTTCGCCTACTTCTTTATATTTATTTGCGCCTTCTTCTTTATATTTATTTGCGCCTTCTTCTTTATATTTATTTGCGCCTTCTTTTTATTTATTGCGCCTTCTTTTTATTTATTCGCGCCTTTTTCTTTTTCTTTTTTATTTCCGTCTTCTTATTTTCTTCTTTATTTTCGCGTTCTGTCTGTCGTCTGTCTTCAGGAGGAGATGCAAAGTGCAACTAGTCCTCTTATAAAATTCATAATTGCACAAGTTTCATTGTGCCTCGAGTATAACACCTCTCAAGGGCAAAGTGTTGTTTTTAAGATAAACGAAATTATTATTCAATTCATTTTAAACAAATTATTTTTTATTATAAGTATTAAACTTTACATTTGTACAATATTTCTCTTTTAACTCAAATCACTCGACTAACGTCTCGTGTTGCAAATGTCTCACTTGTTTCATTACTATGTTCACTCAAATTAATATCATTAATAACTATACGGTCATATTTCGGTTGAAACATTAGGAAACCGAAAAATGGAGAAAGTTTCAAAAGCAATGTACTTGGGCGGCGATAGATAGCATCTGGCAAGAGGATGCGGCAAGATCGAGAAGCTAGCCCTGACACAACAAATTTGAAAACTAACGAGTACGAGAAAATTGATGCCATTCGTAGCCACACTTGTTAAATAACTTCTATTGAATCAATTCGGGAGCCACATTGGCCCTAAATTAGTGATCGACTATTACAACACAAATCGATCCCTATTTTTAGTTTTAAAATAAACATTATTGTTAACCTTTACTGCATATTAATTCATATACGTTTCATTTTTCGTTTCATTGTATATTTCTTTTAAATTTTTAAATATGTTTTTATAAAAATGCGAATCTTGTGAAATGAACATAATGGAAATATAATGGAGGAAAAAGAAATTATGTAAATTCATCACAGAAAATGAAACGAAGAAATGAAATATTGACATAATATTTTTACACTTCGATGACTCCTGTAAACATAATGTTTTCTTATTAATGCTTTGTATGTGTGTTTACATTCCAGAAAAATATACCATTGGGTTCTTCAGAGCCTAAATGCCTGGAAAGTCGTCCAGAAGTGTGGAACTGAAGGAAATGGAAAGTGATATAAACACCGAATGACAAAACAGTGCTGTATTTAAATCAATTAGGACCTAACCGGAGAGCGTTCGTAAAGAAAGCATTACTACATTCATTTCCGCTCGTATCCGAAAATAGTTTTATGAATGAATTCGTTCCTGTTCGCAGTTTATTGATTCTGATTCTCGAGCAGTGGCCGCTGAATTTCCACCTTCTTGAGTAGAAGTTTACACAAGCATCCGCTGGGCTTTCTTCACGTCCTTCTCATTGCGAATGGTATATTTTTGTTCTTCAGAGCACCTTGTCTTAAGAGATTTCAGTTTTAATTTGCCTCAAGAGACACGTATCACAGTTCACCTTTATTCAGTGTTAGACTCTATTCTTAGTTCTTTTCTAAAACTCCTTTTAACCTTAATTAACTTTGTCGCTAATTCCTTTTCAAAAATAAAATTTCAACTTCCTCGAAATATAACGTTGATTTGAAATTAAAATATTTTAATTAACATTAAAATTAACCCAACATTTCTTATATAAGTACGAATAATTTATTACATTTCACGCCATACTTTTCGTTTCAGCATTCAGATAATACTTTTGTTTACTAAAAGAAACTTTAACACTTTCTTTAATGTTCCGTTTCGGATGGAAAGTATCTAGTCGGAGTAAGTCGGTAACACCCCTAAGCTGAATTTATAAAAGATTTTGAATTAGTGGGAATGCTGGTGTACCAAAGTCTTCTCTCCTCTTAGAGATATTACTGGACAATTACTAAGATTTTAAAAAGTGCATGAAATCATTTAAAGATCTATTGTTGAATGAAGTTGCGCAGAATATATCTCCGCCACAAGAATCAATTTGGTTGAAGAATTGTTCGGAAAGTTCTCGAGCAGCACGGATGTTCAAATCTCGAGCAGCACAGATGCACATCGAAATAAGAAATGTATTGCATGTAATTTATACCAAATTCACATTATTTTTTTCATAATGTAATAAAAATATCTATCATCGGTCAATTGCTGCAATTTATGAACTTAAGAACACAAATATTGATTTAACTTTTCTGCTGCCAACAATCAGCACAAGGCAAACCTCGCATGGGCGCATTGTGAAAATGAAAGTGTCCCGCCCCCCCCCGTTTCTCCCCGCCCCGTCCAGCCCCGCGCAAACCCCGTCCCCACCCGCCCCCTCCCCGCCCCTCCCGTCCCCTCCCGTCCCCCCCGTCCCCTCCCGTCCCCTCCCGTCCCCTCCCGTCCCCTCCCGTCCCCTCCCGTCCCTCCTCCTCCCGTCCCCTCCCGTCCCCTCCCGTCCCCTCCCGTCCCCTCCCGTCCCCTCCCGTGCCCTCCCGTCCCTCCGTCCCCGTCCCCGTCCCCTCCCCTGTCCTCCGTCCCCCGTCCCCTCCCTGTCCTCCCCTGTCCCTCCCCTGTCCCCTCCCGTCCCCTCCCGTCCCTCCCTGTCCCTCCCCGTCCCCTCCCCGTCCCCTCCCTGTCCCCGCCCCGTCCCCGCCCCGTCCCTTCCCCAATTGCCGCCCGTGCCCCGCCGGCGTAATGTCATGGCGGCGTCGGCACCTGCGGCGTCGCCAGCGCTGCGGAAAGTGCTCTACAAATGAGGTTGATTCCGCGCTCGGCTGCGGCGGAGGCGACTTAACGAGTGGGACAATGCGCCAAGCGAGGAAAGGCGAGCTGCCTGCCCTTCAGGCTTCGGCCGCAAAATTCGTTTGCGGAAATGCAATGAATAGAAGACGGATCCCGGGTTGGCGCTTTTAAAGGCGAACGGGTGCGAAATGTCAGGAGCTGTACTTGTGAAAGGTGCCCTCACCCGTTAGCAGAGGAAAAGTCTAATTTGGTGGATTATTTCAAACGTATAAAGTATTTTCGTTTATTCTCTTTTTTAAATAAAATTTTCTCTGAGATGGTATACTATTCAAAAGTAGCAAATGCCCGGCGTTGCCCAGGCTTTCTTCATATTCAAACTTTGTGAAAGACGGAAAAGATCGATTTTATATAAACCGCGGCGTTTAAAGCAATTATTTTTAATTTAATTGGTTCAAATTATAATAAAATACTATAATTATTTTTCTTTTTATTTTACAGTACATTGTTATTACATGAAATATCGTTTAAGTAACGCTACTGGCCTCAAGCAATTCTATTAGGTACCAGTTCGGCTGCCCTGTACTGCCCTCTGGAGGAATATATTTGCAACCAATCTGCTCTCAGCGACAGGTGACAAATAATGCTCGCAGTGCATCTACCAACATATTATTAATTATTTACTTTCCGCATTTGTGTTGTGTTACTCTTTACCAAACTTCCCAAGCTCACTGCGATAATCCTGAAGAAGAGTTTGTAGAAAACTATTGTGCATATACAGTACATCATCGTAAGCTTTCACAGAAGGCCAGAGTCAATAACAGAGAGATTTTCCAGGCTGCTAAGCCGTGGTCCCGATAGCTTTAAAACGCTAACTGGACCACATATCTATTCATACACTACTTTTTGTGGAGTGATGTGTCTTTCATGTCGTTGAATTAACTTTTTTTGATATAGATTCTGCGAATAAATTTAATCATTATGTACATGATTTTACTATCTAACAACTTTGCGAACCACCAATCATTTTGAGTAAATATTGTTTGTTTTATTTTATTTTACATAATTCCCTGTTACGATGATTATAGTGTAATTTAATTGCTTTTGTAAATATAAAGAAATTGATGAAACTTTGTTTTAAATTTCCAATTTTTACATAGTTAGGGCATAATTTTCTTATCTGGTGCAAAATTATACAATGGTGCAAAATCAGACATAATTTTATCTCTTCGTGTCGCGCACTTTGGTGTTGTTGTCAACCTCTTTCTTATATACAAGACAACTTAAATTGCATACATTCTTTCCTTTTTTCTCCAGTTTTCATTCCTCACTTTTGTTTTTCGCGCCGTTGCAATTCGCTTCTTTTTTTTTCGACGTAAAATCACTGTTTTTTAAGTAATTAAACCATGTAATTATAAAGGCAATTTCAATTAAAATAAAAAGTTAATTATTTCATAAAAATTTCAAACACGTCATATCTAATAATCGCAATATTTGTGATCAACATTCGAATTCTTCATATTGGACGTTGGTAAAGTCTCCGTTTTACAGACTTGTGATGTAAGCAGACTAGGGTTTGACATCTTTTGGAAAAAAAAATTATATAATGGTACACCAAAGAAGCGAGTTCGTTCACAGATCATTATCCACTATTTTCTACCTAGATCTAAGAAAAGTCGAAATAACACGTTAATACTCTAATTTAGTCATTTTTTATTTGAATTGATTATTTAATTTTTCGTGTTTCCAGGCGCGTCAACTGCTTTCGTCATTAGTCCCGTTAGTGCAGTCCATGTTTTAACTCGGGAGATGGCGGTGATCTTCCCCCGCTGGATGGTGAGATCCGCCGCCGACCTACCGTCGGCTAATGGGGTTTCCCCCTCACCAGGACTCTCCCACAGGCGGGGCGCCGCCCCAGTCGGGACAAGCTCTAAACTCCCGACCGGTCTCCCGGAATATATGGTATTGTCGGGCATGTTAGTGTAATTGTGTGTGTAAGGGGAGAGGATAGGACAAGGAAGAGGAAGGACAGATCGCGCGCGGTCCGTGGCCCGTTTGTTTGGGTACTGCCCCGACATTCGCCTGGTGTTGATCGGAGAAACCACGGAAAACTACGGATCAGAGCAGCCGGCCGCTGGAATTCTCCTCCAGACAGCGACTGAATTCGACCTAGCTGAAAAGCTTATGTCGAATATCCTGCCTCCTTCAGGACTTGAACCTAGGACCTCCCGATCAGAGGCGCTGCAGTGACATTGAATTTCAACATAGTTTAAAATTCAATTACCATGTTCGCAAATGACGATTACAGTAAAGTAATTGAAAAAATATGTTCTAAATTGTAATTTCTCCTATTAATGTTGGGAGTAATATAAATGGAGGATGCATTGCGTGGGGATAATTACTTGGAGAATGTCTGTCAATGGAAGAGGTTTCCTCCAGAAGTCCTTAATCCCTTGGACTCCGCATCGAGTGAGCTGCTCTTTGGCGAGGGGCTTAAATGAATAGTAAAGGGCCAAAGCACATGCACTGATCGTGTGCAGCTCGCTTCGGAGAATGAAGCCGGGGCCGTAGAGGAGGTCGTGAGCAGCAATTTGCAACGTATTGATAGGCGCCGGCCTGCCCGGAACGGCTGCCCGGAACGGCCGCCTTAGACGCCTAAGGGATAACGCCGCGGCGCGTTAGCCGGCTAATGGGAAACGAACTTGGGCCTCGTTGAGCGTCGCCGGGACGGTCGTCCTGGGCCCTCGCGGCTGCCCTTTGGGCTCAGTGGGCGTTTAGAGCGGATTGGAAACGCCCGCCCGCCCTTGTCCTCGTCCTCTTCTCTCGTCCCGCCCTTTCGTCATGCCCGGTTCCTCGGCCTCTCTCTTTTCTTCCCTCTCCCTCTCTTTCTCTGCCTCCCTCTCCCTCTTTCTCTGCCTCCCTCTCCCTCTTTCTCTGCCTCCCTCTCCCTCTTTCTCTGCCTCTCTCTCTCTCCCTCTTTCTCTGCCTCTCTCTCCCTCTTTCTCTGCCTCTCTCTATGTCTCTGTCTGTCTGTCTCTCTCTCTGTCTGTCTGTCTCTCTCTGTCTCTGTCTCTGTCTGTCTCTCTCTGTCTCTCTCTGTCTGTCTGTCTCTCTCTGTCTCTGTCTCTCTCTGTCTGTCTGTCTCTCTCTGTCTCTGTCTGTCTCTCTCTGTCTCTGTCTCTGTCTCTGTCTGTCTCTGCTCTCTCTCTGTCTCTGTCTCTCTCTGTCTCTGTCTCTGTCTGTCTCTGTCTCCTTGCCTCTCTGAGTCTCTGCCTGTCTCGATGTTTCGTTGTGCCTCTCTGTTTCTCTCTGCATCCCCCCCTCATCCCTCTTCCACGGTCATTGTCGCTATCGTAGCGTTTTGAAGACTTTCTCTTCCACTTCCTGTTTTTTCTTCTTCGCACGTAGAGACACGTTTTCTCTATTCCGACAAGTTTCTGTTTAATATTCAGCGCAAAAACGCTTGCGGATTTGTCTCAACAAGCTTTTCCACTCCGCCAAGATTCACATAAAAAATTCTATTTCACATGGTTTTCTTTATACACAAGGTATTTCTGGGAGTTCTGTAGAAGTTGTTATTATTTTAATTTTGGTTGTTGTTGTTGTTGGCTGTGGTGCTGGTGGTTTTATTTTTACTTTCTCGTTTAAGTAGGTATATACGGAGCAATATACGTAGTATAGAAAAAGTTATATAATGCTGCGGAAAATTGATTTCGAGATTTCAACGGAAATACACATTTTGGGGTTCCCTGATACCGAAAAAGTGGTCTGGCCGTCTGTGAACACTATTAGGTCTAAACCACATACTATCTTTTCCAAATTGAAGAACCACCAGTCCATCTGGCTTTTGTTGAAGCTTTGAAATTTTGAAAAACATTCCTTTGTATTTGCGGGTACTTTACATGAAGCCTCCTGGACATTTTCAAAATATTCTCGAAAACGGCTCCACACTTCTTTAAATTTCTTGAACGAATAGAGTAAAATACACTTATAAAGATGGCCAAGGTCAGATTTTCGCAGTCAACTCTGAATTTTCGAAATTTGCCAAAGTTTGGTTTTTCGCGGCGTCTTCCTACAACTAGAAAATTGAAAACAGAGATTTTTTCCGTCAAATGAAATTTGTTTTCCATAAATAGTTATTTTATAAAGGTCATGTAGTTCTTTTGGAAACGTAGTTTACCGGCAATAAAGAGTGCAATATTTGCATTTTTCAAAAATAATAACAAGATTTTTTCAAAAACGGCTCCAAATTTTTTGTTTGGATTTTTGGTTGGGTTAGTGCATAACAAACCCTGCACGATGACATAAACATCATATTGCTCTATCCTTTTGTTTTGTTTTTAATATATATTTTTCTACTGGTCTCTCGCATCGTTAATACTTACATTAAAGGAGATTTCTTCACAATATTATATTTATGAGTACATGTGCTTTAAATAATGTCAAATTAACTTTCTCGAAAACAGTTTTCTGTGAAAATGAGCAAAATTCTGCATTTTCAGAAACTCTCAAACGCTTTTTTCTGAAAACTAGCTCCATTTTTTCTTCAGATTTTTCCAATGGATAGTGCTAATTGCACAGTTTAATAAGCCGTAAAGTTCATTTTGATGAAAATGAGCTCAAATTTCCGCATTTTCAGAAAAGTGCTGATGTCATTTTCTGAATGATGGCTCCAAATTTTTCTTCAAGCTTTTCCAAAGGATAGTGCTAACAGCAGAGTTTAATATGCGGTTAAGTTCATTTTGGTGTGCTTTTTGTTTTTCAAATATTATACAAATGTAATTTTTGAAATATCTCTCACACCGTAATACGCACATTTCCAGCAATTTGTATACAGTATTTTATTTCTGAGTGGATGTACTTCAAATGTCTACAAATTAAGTTTTTCAAAAACTCAATAGGTTCCTGTGAAAAGAGCTTCAAATTTCGCAATTACAGTAATGCTTAAACGCCATTTTGTTAAAAACGCTTGTATGTTTTTCAATGAAAATTACCATTTATGAGGATGAAGGTTTACTCGTTTTTTCATTTTCTTAAAGTAATAGGAAATAATAGGATGTAATAGTATTTCTCCAATTAGAAAACCGAAAAATTGAGAAAATGTCAAAAAATGTATTTGAGTGGCGATAGATGGCAGTTGGCAAAAGGATGGAACAAAACCGTAATTGCGCACCAAGGAAATTTGAAAACTTTACTACGAGGAAGTCTGTGTCATTCTGTAACAGCTTTAATAATAATAATAATAATAATAATAATAATAATAATAATAATAATAATATAATAATAATAATAATAATAATTATTATTATTATTATTATTATTATATTATTATTATTATTATTATTATTATTATTATTATTATTATTATTATTATTATTGTCGCTTCAACTTCCCTTGCCCTATCCTCCCATCCCGCAGCTTTCCTCCACATTCTCGTAACCTCTGCTCCTTCCTTCCACGCCTCTTCCGCCTTCTGTTTCCACCGCCAGGTCGCGTCCTTGCCGTTCGTACCTGGAGCAGGTCCTCCCCGCCACCTCCTGGCCCCCCATACCCATTCCCCACCCCGTCCCTTCACTCATACCGTCCCTCCCCGCCCCACCCCCTCCCCCGCCACTCCCCGCCCCTTCATTCCACCCCTCCCCGCCCATCCCCGCCCTTTCCCCGCCCCGCCCCATCCCCCTCCCCGCCCCTTTCTCCTCCCCGACCCTTTCTCCTCCCCGCCCTTCCCCCTCCCCGCCCCTTTCCCCTCCCTCCCCGCCCCTTCCACCCCCGCTCCTTTCCCCTCCCCACCCCTTCGCCTCGCCCCGCCCCGGGCGCGCGCAGGGCGGCCACGTGCAGCCCTAAAGGCAATGGGCGGCGCGTGCCTCCAGGCCGCGCGCGCGGAGCACACACCGCCCTTTCGCTCTCCCTCCCCTCCACCCCCACCCCTAAAAAACTGTTCTCGAAGTACACAGTGGGCCGAAAATCTAAACCGCGCATCCATTTTTTTTATTTAAGGTAGCATCAACATCTAGGTCATTAGCGACCACTATTGGAGTGACAGAATGGTAACCATGAAGATGAAATGATATGGTGAAAGGACGGGGGGCAGACACAATACAACCGTGCCCGGAGCTGCCATTCAGCAATGTGATGAACGTTGATGAAACGATTTCCAAATATTGCGTTCCTGCTGTTAAAAATGGAACAACATTTTTCTTTAAAACGTGTGTGCTCCCGAGTTCTGATCCCTCTTTCGTATGTACGCATCAAAATGTAACGATGATTTGAAAGAAATATTCGTAGAACTTGATCTATGTGGAGAAACCAAGAAAGGAGGGGAGAAAGACACAACACAACCAGGCCCGAGGCGGAACTCGAACCCGGTACCCCTCCGGCCGAGATCGGTACGACACCACTGCCTTAGCGATCTCGGCCACCGGACCGGCTGCGTATCCACATTGTTCTGTAGGTGAAGTGTTGTTATAAAAATAACTCAACTTCATCTTGTACGGTAACCATGTTTTAATTCAATAGATAATCCTCTCCTTCAATCTGCACAGTGTTCCGAACATCAAAAACACGCGTCACGTTCCTTTCCTGTGTTGTTTTTCTGTTGGTGAAGTGTTATTGCTGTAAGAGGGATAAATTTAGTTCAATTCAGTGAATAATCTCCCTCTCCTTCAGAGCTTAAGGGGCCTAACATCGAAAATACACATTGCGTTTTGTTATTTTTTTGCATGGTGAGCTGGTGATGAAGTGGTGTTGGTGTGATAGAAGTAATTCAAGTTGTTATGGTATTTAACGTTTTAATACAGCAAATAATGGTCGTTCGATGGCTTCCAGCAATCACTAGTAACAGCTGCATCCATTAGAAAACCCACATGGATGTAAAGAATTCGTGCAAGTCAGATTGGATTCGGTTGAATTCCTGACTTTTATGTACAGAAAAGTAGTGTAATAATCGCAGAGATATCGGCTATTTTGCGTACCACCAGCATTAACATTAATTAGATTTTTACATATCCATGGATACTTAAAAGACCTATAGTTTCAATCTAAGGACAGAAAACGCTGCAGCTGGGTCGCTGCAGATGACTTAATTTGCTCGTGCAATCATCATATTTTATTCTGTTGGAAACCTTTTTTGATCTAAGAAAAAACACAAGTGTACAGAAAAGTGTAGTGTAATGTAACTTTTTTACCACGCTTGCACGCATCTTTGAAAAAAGTCATACATTTGTGGATTATTGCGTCTGATCTTTCGATCAGTTTCCTCGAATCAAATCGAAGGCAATTGATTTTTAAATATAATTTAAGCGCTTTTAATTCAATTCGAATATGCATTTTAGGATCCTTGAAAAAATGGTTCACGAACTGGTGCCAATAACATTTTAGAGAAATAGAGTTTTCGAATAAAATTCAATATCTCAGAGCAAATAATATTTTAGAGAAAAATTCTATATCTCAGAGCATTCCGGCTTGACAAACCTTTTTCTATTTATCTGGAAAACCTATTTGCTGCCGCTTTCAACAACCTTAAAAATCAGTGTTGATACACGTTCATTTCCTTCGATTGGTGACCACATTTGTGAGAAAAACCTATATTGAAATAATTACTATTTTCGATTTTGTAATTTATGTGGCCACTCCAACTACAAGTGTGGCCACTCCAACTACAAGTGTGGCCACTCCAACTACAAGTGTGGCCACTCCAACTACAAGTGTGGCCACTCCAACTACAAGTGTGGCCACTCCAACTACAAGTGTGGCCACTCCAACTACAAGTGTGGCCACTCCAACTACAAGTGTGGCCACTCCAACTCAAGTGTGGCCACTCCAACTCAAGTGTGGCCACTCCAACTACAAGTGTGGCCACTCCAACTCAAGTGTGGCCACTCCAGCTCAAGTGTGGCCACTCCAACTACAAGTGTGGCCACTCCAACTACAAGTGTGGCCACTACAACTACAAGTGTGGCCACTCCAACTACAAGTGTGGCCACTACAACTACAAGTGTGGGCACTCCAACTAAGTGTGGCCACTCAACTCAAGTGTGGGCACTCCAACTAAGGGTGGCCACTACAACTACAAGTGTGGCCACTCCAACTACAAGTGTGGCCACTACAACTACAAGTGTGGCCACTACAACTACAAGTGTGGCCACTACAACTACAAGTGTGGCCACTACAACTACAAGTGTGGCCACTACAACTACAAGTGTGGCCACTCCAACTACAAGTGTGGCCACTCAACTACAAGTGTGGCCACTCACTACAAGTGTGGCCACTCAACTCAAGTGTGGCCACTCCAACTACAAGTGTGGCCACTCCACTACAAGTGTGGCCACTCCAACTACAAGTGTGGCCACTCCAACTACAAGTGTGGCCACTCCAACTACAAGTGTGGCCACTCCAACTACAAGTGTGGCCACTCCAACTACAAGTGTGGCCACTCCGACTACAAGTGTGGCCACTCCATCCACACTACAAGTGTGGCACTTCGACTAAAGTGTGGCCACTCCACTACAAGTGTGGCCACTCCAACTAAAGTGTGGCCACTCACTAAGTGTGCCACTACAACTACAAGTGTGGCACTCCAACTACAGTGTGGCCACTCCGACTACAAGTGTGGCACTCGACTACAAGTGTGGGCACTTCGACTACGAGTGTGGCCACTCCGACTACGAGTGTGGCCACTCCGACTACGAGTGTGGCCACTCCGACTAGTGTGGCCACTCACTACAGTGTGGCCACTCACTCGAGTGTGGCACTCCTGACTACGAGTGTGGCCACTCGACTACGAGTGTGGCCACTCACTCTGACTCGACAGTGTGGCCACTCCGACTACGAGTGTGGCCACTCCGACTACGAGTGTGGCCACTCCGACTACGAGTGTGGCCACTCCGACTACGAGTGTGGCCACTCCGACTACGAGTGTGGCCACTCCGACTACGAGTGTGGCCACTCCGACTACGAGTGTCACCACTGATGGCCACTCCGACTACGAGTGTGGCCACTCCGACTACGAGTGTGGCCACTCCGACTACGAGTGTGGCCACTCCGACTACGAGGTGGCCACTCCGACTACGAGTGTGGCCTCCGACTCGAGGTGGCCACTCCGACTACGAGTGTGGCCACTCCGACTACGAGCGGTGGCCACTCCGACTACGAGCGTGGCCACTCCGACTACGAGCGTGGCCACTCCGACTACGAGCGTGGCCACTCCGACTACGAGCGTGGCCACTCCGACTACGAGCGTGGCCACTCCGACTACAGCGTGCCACTGACCAGCGTGGGCCACTCCGACTACGAGCGTGCCCTCCGACTGAGCGTGCACTCCGACTACGAGCGTGGCCACTCCGACTACGAGCGTGGCCACTCCGACTACGAGCGTGGCCACTCCGACTACGAGCGTGGCCACTCCGACTACGAGCGTGGCCACTCCGACTACGAGCGTGGCCACTCCGACTACGAGCGTGGCCACTCCGACTACGAGCGTGGCCACTCCGACTACGAGCGTGGCCACTCCGACTACGAGCGTGGCCACTCCGACTACGAGCGTGGCCACTCCGACTACGAGCGTGGCCACTCCGACTACGAGCGTGGCCACTCCGACTACGAGCGTGGCCACTCCGACTACGAGTGTGGCCACTCCGACTACGAGCGTGGCCACTCCGACTACGAGCGTGGCCACTCCGACTACGAGTGTGGCCACTCCGACTACGAGCGTGGCCACTCCGACTACGAGCGTGGCCACTCCGACTACGAGTGTGGCCACTCCGACTCGAGCGTGGCCACTCGACTACGAGTGTGGCCACTCCGACTACGAGTGTGGCCACTCCGACTACGAGCGTGGCCACTCCGACTACGAGTGTGGCCACTCCGACTACGAGGTGGCCACTCCGACTACGAGTGTGGCCACTCCGACTACTCAGCGTGGCCACTCCGACTACGAGTGTAGCCACTCCGACTACGAGTGTGCCACTCCGACTACGAGTGTGGCCACTCCGACTACTAGGGTGGCCACTCCGACTACTAGGGTGGCCACTCCGACTACTAGTGTGGCCACTCCGACTACTAGTGTAGCCACTCTTACTATTAATGTAGCCACTCTTACTATTAATGTAGCCACTCTTACTATTAATGTAGCCACTCTTACTATTAATGTAGCCACTCTTACTATTAATGTTGCCACTCTTACTATTAATGTAGCCACTCTTACTATTAATGTAGCCACTCTTACTATTAATGTAGCCACTCTTACTATTAATGTAGCCACTCCAACTACAAAAGAGGTCACAAGTGTTCTCACAATATTCCATGAAAACAACAATTTTTTCAAAATGTTACATAACCGTAACGAAAGAACTAATTACGGAACACAAGTTTCATATAAAGAAATAATTACTATTTTCGATTTTGTAATTTATGTGGTCATTCCAACTACATGTGTGGCCTTTCCAACTACAAAAGAGGCCACAAGTGTGCTCACAATATTCCACAAAAAATGCAACAATTTTTCAAAAAGTTACATAACTGAACAACGAAAGAACTAATTACGGAACACAAGATTCATATAAAGAAATAATTACTATTTTCGACTATGTAATATATGTGGCCACTCCAACTACAAGTGTGGTCACTACAACTACAAGTGCGTCTACTCCAAGTGTCGTCACTCCAACTACAAGTGAGGCCACAAGTGTGCTCACAATATTCCACAAGTGTAGTCACCCTAACTACAAGGGTCGGCACTCTTAACTACTGGCCATACGTATTACAAGTGCAAGAGTGACTGTGCTTAATGATTTCATAAGTTCGTTGAAAGATGTGCAATAAAAGTTGTTTATTGTTTTTTTGTTATTGAATTTAAAAGCACTAATTGTTTCTTGAAAAATGGGGTTATGTTTTTGGTCCAAATCTTCTGGTTTTCTTTCCTAGTATTGATTATTGTTAGTATTTTTTCGGGTTTGTGGATTTGGGCCAAAGGTTTTTGCGCAAAACACTTGTTAAATTTTTTGTGAGTAATGAGGGGTCTACAGGATTATTGTTGTTTAATAGTGTTCGTATATCACGTGAATAGGAAATTCCCCTTCTATTTCCAATGTGGTGTTTTTAATATTTTTGAAATTGGAGGTTTTGTTTGTTATTATTTTTGTAAATTCCTTATCAGTTAATGTTGTTCGTGTTTTAATGTGGGTGGATGGGGATGGAGAGGAGTGAATGTAGAGATGATGATTGGTAAATGGTCAGAATCCTGTTCAAGTAGAGAAGTTAAATAGAAAGTTTTTTGTGTGTTCGTGATTGCGATATTCAAAATGTCTTAGTGTGTGTTCACGTCCCATCGATAACGTGTTGGTTCTGGTGGGATTAAAGTTCTTAAATTTAGATCAGTTATTACTTTTAATAAGTGACGACCGGCATTAGTTGTAGTTCTAAAGCCCCAATTGGTGTTTTTTTAGGTTTAGATGTGCAATGAGTAAGGCGGGAGTGTTCAGAAGAAATGATTCCATGTTTGTGTCTTCTATGTTTATATGTGGTTATTTATATGCTGCAATCAGGGTTATAAGTCTATTGCTTAGTGCGAATTTGCTGTTGTTTCTAAGCCAGGTGTACTAGGGAGATATACTCGTTAGGTATGAAACAGATTTTTCGATGAGAATTATGATTCCTCCCCGTTAGTGTTTAATCAGTCAGTTCTGAATGTATTGTATCCCTATATGTTGAATACTGTGCTGCTTTTAAGGTGGGATTCCGTTATGCACACAATCTTAATTTGTTTAGCTATCAGGAAAT
Organism: Teleogryllus oceanicus; assembly: GCA_964035755.1. Taxonomy (NCBI): domain Eukaryota; kingdom Metazoa; phylum Arthropoda; class Insecta; order Orthoptera; family Gryllidae; genus Teleogryllus; species Teleogryllus oceanicus. The sequence goes on along the minus strand of CAXIVR010000009.1, from coordinate 4,330,595 downwards.
TATTAAAATGTTTGTTTTTTTTGGTTATACCATTTGCATTCCAGTTCAGAAGATTTATGTTGCTAAGGTGTTGTACTGCCATTGTTACGCTGAGAATGAGTTTTGTATGTTGCTTTTCAATCCGCGAGGTTGTTTGGACCACTTCCTTCTGCGAGCGGGCCGCCCGCCCCTTCCCGCCCCCGCCCCGCTCGCACCAGACGCCGCTTCGTGCAAATGGAGCAGCGCAGAGGGAGGAAATTTCTTGGGCGCGACAGGAATACGTAAACGCAGCCCCGCGGAACAACGTTATCCCCAATCCTTTATCTAATTACTCGTACGAATCCTTCCCTCGCTCTAAAACAATACTAAGTACAGTCGACGCCCGTTATAGCGAACTTCTGGGGACTAACGTGTTCCGTTCACTATATCCGATGATGTCAAAATTAAATAGAATGTCTCCACAATTATTGATTTTATTAATATAGAGATACGGCGAAATTCATTAACACCACGAACTCAAAATTTCAATATTTTTATTTGTCCTTAAAAAGTTAATTATTTTCAATTGTTTTCTTGATACATTTTTCATTGATAATTTTTGTAGATCCTTCTCCAGAGTTCGTGTTCTCTCCATACTTGATACTGCATTGATCTGTCTCTAAGTATCGAAATGCGCTCTTCATATTCTTACATTTTTGGTGGTGAATTAAAAGTCTCGTATTATTTTAACAAAAACGTTTATTTTGTTTCTTAACACAATCACTGAAAACACTTGATTATTTATTTACACTACACTTCTCTTGATTATTTATTTACACTACTCTTCCCATGATTATTTATTTACACTACTCTTCTCTTATACACTCGCACAGTCCTAAGCACTGGCCACAGTTCACTGCACTGATCACAGTTCGATGCACTGGTCACAGTTCACGTCACCGACCACAGTACGATGCACTGACCACGGTTCACGCCACTGAGCACAATCACTGCACTGCTACTCACCGCGATGCACGCACTTCAGCTTCCACTGCGGACTTAAAACTCAGTCGCGGTCGCCGGCCGCCGCGTATTTATACTCGGCGAGACAATCGAGAACTTTCCGGGCCCCTCGAACGTTCTGGAATAATCTGCTGCAGGAACCGTGGGCAGATGACGCAACCCGCGCTCACAGGCTGCTCGTGGTTGCGCCGGCAGATGACGCAATCCGCGCGTACAGGTAGTTCGTGGTGGTGCCGGCTGGTAACGCAATATTCGTTACAATATCTTTCAAAGCCCTGTTAGAATACAGACCCACTCTCACAAAGCATTGTTAGAATACAGACTCACTCTCTGAAGGCCCTTTAACTCGCGTAATAACATACGAGATCTAATTAATTTCCAGGACTTATTTCCTACGTTCGCTATAGCTGAGGTTCAGGTTCACTATAACCGAATCATCTTATGCTTATTTGCAATTGAAGTGAAACGGGATCAGTGACTTAAGGTCACTACAACCGAGGGTTCACTATATCAGAGTTCATTGTAACCGGAGTCGACTGTATAAGGCACCGCAAGGGAAGAGCGAGGGAATCGCCGCCGTCGCACTCTCAAAGAATTCTGTTCGAAGCTGAACATTAAATGATCAATTGTGTCTGAGGTGAATTGGATTAGTGGCCATCGGAAATGTAGACGTGAAAGCAATTTTCTACCTCTGTGAATCTAAATAATGTGGGTTTACCAAATTTGTACTCTCGATGCAAATTGCGTGCAATCATACACATTTTAAGAAGCTTGTTGTGCAAAATAAATTGTCTAGATAAAGCCTCCAAAAGAATTATTGATGCATTTTCACGTTTCAACATGTATACAGTGTTAAAAAAACAAAACTGATAAAATTATAATGATGTTGAGATTCAGATATCTTTAGGTGGTATTTTCCTCCTTGAATGAAGCCATCTCAAAAAAAGGCGTTTTTTTAGAAAATAAGGAATTTTCTTGTCTCTCAATCACTGATCAAAGTACTAAAGGATATCACTATATCAACAGAAAATAAGTAAATAAGTTGTAAAAATTATATGCTCTAGTATTAAATCCTAAACATGAGCTCTCACACAAAATGAAAAAGTATTTCTGGATGAATGCAGTTATGAATATCGTTATTATGCAATATTAATTAATTTTGCCGCGTTAATATACACCTCTTGTAATTATAGATTCAATAAAAATATTTTGTGCAAACGCACATTTAAACGGCCAAAGAGAATTCAAATTAATTTACCGTTAAATGGAAAACATTTCAATGTTTTAATTTTATATTGTAATTTAATATTATTCGTTTCAAGAACATACTTTCATTTTCTCCGACAATCGAGTTTTTCTCCCCACGCTGTGTACATTTCCAGCATTTAGCTCAGGATTTCTAATATTTATCAAAAAAAAAGAGAAACTATTTTAAATTCCATGTCAGTATCTAACCTAATAACATATCAGAAACGTGCGTACAAGTAAATTATAAGGAAAACACTTGTTGAGCCTGCAAAATAGCGAAGTCACTAGCCTTTCACCACTGAGGTCCGGGTTCGATTCCCGTCAAAACTCATGTGAAATTTGTTCCAACAAAACGAGTTTGACTGTTTCACGAGGGCTAGTCAACCCCTGTGAATTGTCTTAAACCCTACCTCTTTCCTAATTCCTTCCCATTTCTGGCCGCTGGGTAGTGACGCAGGAGCGCGTAGTAGGAGGCGCGTACGCGGAGATGCTATCTGGCGGTTCTCTTGATAACCGACAGAAGAGACATTCATAAAAATAAATATATACGAGATAATAATGGAGGATTACTCCGCGCTCAACGCTCGACATGGGGCAAAGAGACGCGTTGCGACGATAATGATATGATTAAGGACGCAACCAATTGTAAAAAGAAAAAAACTTGCGATTTCTTGGGAGAGCATCTGAAGATGTTTCGTGTTGAACAGCAAGACTCCTGTCTTTTTTCTACTCCCTTGATACAAGGGTAAATTCTGAGAGCCAATTATTTAAGAAATATTAGTTTACCTCCGTGTAAGAATTATTGAATATTGAATACGTTGTCAGTATTACCTTGTCTGGGCGAAAAGAAAATCGTTTTCTGTCGTAATTCGGGCGCGAAACAATGTTAGGCACAGGCTCCACGCCAAAACTCTGTTCACGGAATCTGCACTGCTTTGAACTCGACCACCACAAAAGTAAAATTCCTTCGCTCTTTACATGAGCGCGGCGCGCAAGCACTCGGTTTCTCGATCTTCAAACTGCGATCGCGTCGAGTCGCGAGTAGAAAGAGGCAAGGCATTCCTCGAATTGTGGCAATATTAAATATTATCTTTCTCTGGTCGATTCATGGTGTCCGTCTTGTGGAGCGCTCTGACGCCACTCAGAAATTTGTTCAAAATTTCAAAGCAGTTCAGCCGTTCCAAAGAGTTTCATACGAAGAATGTATTGCCCTTCTCTTTGGAAGCCCGCCCGCGGGTTTTACAGAAAATACTTTCAATCAATTGTCACATTGTAAAACAAACTTTTCATGTAACTTAATATATCTGCTGTTGAGTTGCTCAACGGGAATATCTAGTGCGATTCATAAACTATGTAAAAAAACAAATGGTGACTCATTTCATGCAGCACCCTGCACATTTTCTTAAGCATGTTTAACTCTGTGTTAACAGTGAATATTGGTTGTATTTGTACTTTCTCGCTACTTCTTACGCAGTAGAAAGAAAGTTATGTAATGCTGCTAGAAAAACAATGAATTTTCGGCAGAAAAACTCTTATTGCAGGATCTTGGTAACGAGAAAGTGTATTAATCCAGTTGCTAAATTTAGAGAAAAAAATCCTCTAAGACGTGGTGTAGCCAGAATCCACATTTTGTGAGTCCTTGATACCGAAAAATCGAATGAAGGCAAAATGTCTGTCCGTCTGTGAACGACGCTGGCGGCTTAACCGTTCAATATGAAGATAGAGATTTTTCCCTTGAAAAAATCTATTCCTTGAAGATAGATTTTGAAATGTGGTGGTGTAATTTTTCGAAAATCAGAGTATTTTTCGCGTAATTTTGCGTGAAAATACGGGTGAGAAAATATGTGCTCTTTTAGCTCCACAATTTGTAAAGCTCCCCCTCTTCATTAATCTTCGAGAATAAGTACAGAAATGAGACAACATCCCCGAGGGGATTCGCTTTTTCCTTGCGTGCATATGTTGGATTTTCTGTTGTAAATTTTGTACAGTTGCTCGATTTGTGCAGTAATCACAAGAATTCAGCTACTTGTTGTTTTTGTTATTATTATTATTATTATTATTATTATTATTATTATTGTACATATCAACACGTACACACTGACTGTACTGTTCCAAATAATTATTACAAATCTGTAGTAAATTTAATTGAGTTAATTTCATCCTTTCGACGCGCTTGAACTGGTTAACAAATACGGTAATTGGAACCGGCCACTCCGCCGACTAGTCGTCCTACGTTGATATTCCCTGTTCACCGGCACGTTTGATCTGACATCGCCTTCGTTCTCAAGGGAAAAAGTAAATGTTGATTTTCTCACCTCGTCGAAATTCGCGACCTCGTTTTCGTCGATTATAAAAACAGTTACCTTTAAAATGGTTTCCACCTCAAAAGCAAGAGTAAACGGATGCATTGCCTTTCGAAACAGACCTATGAAGTTAACGTAAATGGAGTTGAACATAAAAGAAACATCCAAAATAAGCGATTCTGAAATAAATCTAAGCCAATCATATTCTACTTTGAATACATAAACTCCAATAACGGTCAGAAATAAAATGACTAGCCTTTGAAAGTGACTTCGTCTATTTAAAATATCAAATGACAAAATATGACTTTCCCTTGCCTTGTAGTGTTAACAGTGCTAAATGAGTTTTTCTAAAATTTCTTTCATAAAAACTACATAAAAAGTTGTCATTTCGCACAAATGACACCAAATAAACACATATTTTCAGAAGATTCTTCGTCTACTTTCAGTTATAATTTTCTGAGATCTTATGGTTCAAAGAACAGTACAGCATTTTTCTTTTAGTTTCAGATTCGTTTCAAGAAACGAATTTCAGTGCAGCACACACGAATAAAACGAAATTGCTATGAAATAAAATGTTTAATCATTAAATATCTCATAGCAATTGTTTGCTCAACAAATGTTACATATTATAAAACAATATATTATGGAATCATTTTGTAACACGTATAATTCATCAACTGTAACTAGCTGTACATTTTGTAAGTCAGCATTCACCGTTTTTGCCTATTGGCGTGGATAAAATGTATTGAACTTGTTAATTATAGCATGCACAATACTCTATTATTTGATTAATGAAACTATACGATTGTATGTAGAATATTGGTGTTCTCCAGTATTATACGTGTCGTGTTCGAGACGTAGAAGCTTTTCTGTTTGCTTCAGTACGCGTCCCATTGTTCTCGCTGACATGGGAACCTCCAAGCAGCTCCTCTATTCAGCCGCAATTGTACTTCTGAATGAAACGGAAGAGCGGGATTCCATGTTCTGCAGTGGCTCGAAACAGCAATTCTGTACGAGTAAGGTTTAAATTCTAATGAATGGATTCTAGAAGTTTTCTTTAGGTGATTTTTGAGAAAATATGTTGGTGTTAAATTCATTTTTTCAATCTTAAAAGTTGAAAAGACATTTCTGGAAAATAGCGATGAGAGAGAGAGAGAGAAAGAAGGAAAGAGAGGGAAAGAGAGAGAGAAAGAGGGAGAGAGAGAAAGAGGGAAGAGAGAGAAAGAAGGGAAGAGAGAGAAAGAAGGGAAGAGAAAGAAGGGAAAGAGAGAGAAAGAGGGAAAGGAGGGAAAGAGGAAAGGAGGAAGAAAGAGGGAAAGGGAGGAAGAAAGAGGGAAAGGGAGGAAGAAAGAGGGAAAGGAAAGGGAGGAAGAAAGAGGGAAAGGGAGGAAGAAAGAGGGAAAGGGAGGAAGCCCGACTCGGGGCTCTGACGACGGCGACGACGCTGGCGACGACGATGGCGCCGCTGACGAAGACGACGCTGCCGCCTGAGCAGGTGCGAGTGGCCGGCGGGGCGCGCTCCTGGGGTCGGAGGCGGCGCGTGCGCTGCCTAGCACAGTTCCCGCCGCGAGTAACGGCGGCGCACGAACAATGAGGCAACGGCACCGCGGGAGAGCGGTGCGAGAGCGCTCGTACGCCAGTCGCTTTGACGCAGACCTTTGCACCGCGCACGGCCTCCTGTTTGCTCGCGTGCGCGTGCGCGCTGCTCAAAGCACTGCTCCAAGGCACGCGTCACGGAGAGTCTCTTGAATGCGACAGACCGGGAGCGGTAGCTCAGTGCATCAACTGATGTCACTGCAGCGCCTCTCACCGGGACGTCCTACGTTCCCACTCCCCACGGCGGCAGGATTTTCAGCTAGGTCCAATTCAGTCGCTGTCTGGAGGAGAATGCTCTGATCGGTAGCTTTCCGTGGTTTCTCCGATCAACACCAGGCGAATGCTGAAGCAGTACCCTACCAAACGGGCCACGGACCGCGCGCGATCTTTCCGTCCTCTTCCTTGTCCTATCCTCTCCCCTTACACACTAACTTACACTAACATACACTACACTACCACATATTCCGGGAGACCGGTCGGGAGCTTAGAGCTTGTCGCGGCTGGGGCAGTGCCCCGCTGTTGGGAGAGTCCTGGTTAGGGGGAAACCCCACTAGCCGACGGTAGGTCGGCAGCGGATCTCGCCATCCAGCGGGGGAAGATCACCGCCATCTCCCGCGAAAAAAGCATGCACTACACTAACGGGACTAATTACTGAAGCTGTTGACGCGCCCGGAAACACGAAAAATCAATCAATCAATCAAGTGAATGCGACTCCACCACGGAGGTTCGATGATTTGCGATTCTCTTTCCTGTGCTCTTATCTCCGTCTTTCTGTGCTTCACTTGAACTTTTTTTTTATTTAAGGTTGCATCAACATCTAGGTCATTAGCGACCACTATTGGAGTTAACGGTATGGTAAATATGAAGACGAAACGATATGGTGATGGTAATGGGTGAAAGGACGAACACAAATACAACCATGCCCGAGGTGGGACTCGAACCCGCCACCCTTCGGTTCGAGATCGCTACGACAATACTGCCATAGTGATCTCGGCCACCGGATCGGCACATGAATATCTTTCTCTGCCCTATTTTATTTTGTTATTGATGAAAAGATTGCAGCCAGTACGCATGCTAGGGTAAAAGGAGGAGAATATATTGCAAGTAAAAGATTATTGATTTACATAGTGCGAATTGCTTTCCACTTGCACTGATGAACATAAATAAACATTCTAATTTGGAACGCAAGTAAGATCATTGAAAGACAATATTTCTTAAATGTCACGCACATATAGTATGTCACACTTAAAGTAAATTTATTCATAGATATTTTATTTCAAATCTCAACATGACGAAATCATTGTGAATTTAAAGACGTACCGTTTTTTCCACTCTTGTGGCGTAGAACATATAATCATACAACCATATAACAGCGTTGGTAAACAAGGTTGCCTTTTGGAACCAGCCTCGCAGTATCGACTATCCCAACTTCAAAAATAAAAGAAATTTGAAATGTGTAAAACCTCTTTTTTATTATCTTGCATGATATCGACTTTTAGTGATTCACATTAAACAATTGTAATAATATGGTAATATTCGTACTTATCAACAACATTCGCCAATTGCTTTAAACCTCAGTTATTTATTGTCATGAAGTTGTCACAAAATTAACAAACGGATTTGTTTCTGTTCTGTTCTTTGGCTCGACAGTCCGCTATGGGCCTTGGCCGACGTGCGGTGACCCAGCCTCTCGGCCGTGGGATACTGGGTTCATGTGGCTAGCACGAAGACTTCCCTTCACCGTATGTACTGGTGTTCTTAACCTTAGGCAGGGCTTACTCATCGTCAGAGAGCAATAGACACTAGGAAATTTGTAAGGAAACCGCAATAGGTATAATTTGCCTGGGTTGGGAATCGAACTCGGAGTTGCGCCGTGGAAAGTGAGCACACTAACCAAACCAACGAGCCATCGAGGGAGGTGAACGGATTTGTTTAGTTAAGTTTTTAAACAGATCTCCAACCATTAAAAAAGATAAATATCCGTAAATGTATAATTAAGTTCGTAAGTAGTGAATTCGTAACAGCTTCACAGAGTTCTTGTAACTAATAGCTAATAAAACTACTCCAATGATGAGAAAATGCTGTAAAGTCAGTTCCTCTCCAAAGATATGAGAACAAAACATTTTTTTATTCTTCATATTTTTCATTTCTGTTTTTTTAACATGTTACTATACATTGGATAACAATATATTCGGTGCTTTTTGTCATTTTGTATTATCCGAAATACTTTAAAAGGATTAAAGTAGTTTTAAGTATATGTACATCACAGGTTGTTAATAATAAATACTACAGAAAGGAAGTGTTAAAATGTAATGTTTTTCTAAAGTTGTAAACTAGTAATAAATGATATCATAAACCTCATGAATTTGTCCATTATTCTTTGGATTTTCTAACGTGACATCTGAGGGTAGTATCTCCAAGATGAAACATGGCACGATTTTTTTCGTTTTTCTCGGTCCTGCCGCAAGATGTCGCATGATCACGACCGTATCAAGCAGGGCTGCAGATCAAGCGACTCTAGCGGCACGACAGAGAGAGACGCGAAAAGTCGTGCCATATTCTATCTTGGAGATACTACTCCCAGACGCCTCATTAGAAAAACCCAAGTATAAGTCAATCGTTTTCTATGAGTGATGTTAAAACGTAAAAGAACTAAATCAATATTGCCGCTCCCGCCACACAAGCGCAAACACTTCATGTCAAAAATTATTTGAAAGATTTATAACAACTTAAGTCAGTTTTTTGCAATTTTGATTTCTTTTTGCAGTCGTATTCCCTGCTTGTTGATTAATATCATCAGAGACACATTTAGCATAATTCAAACGATGCTAAATAACGTTTCAAAAAGAACTTCTAACAAAATTAACGCAATATTTGAGACATACTTCAGCCGCTTCAGAATGCTTTTCTTTTCTACTGAGGGGTTACTGTTCACTGACTTACTTGGTTTCTGAATTTAGCCATTCCTTTCCAAAGAGTGAAAGTGTGAATCCATTCTCATTCAGAACTGGCGACAATTCAGACACGTTCTACATGCATTATAATAATCCAAAAATAGACGACCGCGTTTACTTGTCGAAGAGCACTTAAAATATGGGTGGAGTGTATTTGCATAGAGCCAGGCAAGCGATTCTCGCCCTTAAGGCCAGAGCGCTTTCATTGTCTTGAGGAATAAGCGGCCGCTTTCCTTGCGGCGTTGAATTAATGCCGTGCAAACACTCCAGAACAACTGAAAGGCGACGCCGCTCCGCGCGCCGGAAGTGAACTCGGCAGTCGCTCTTCAGTTACTCCTCTCGCCTCGACAGCTGAGGTCCGCGCGGCGCTCGTCTCAAAAGATCCGTTCCGAACGCCACGTGCCGAGAAAGAAATCCACAACCCACATTGCTAAACAGCACGTACTTTCTCGCGAAATTGTTAATGGTTATGTAATATTGTAATATGATAATTCCTGTCTTACACTTCAACTACCATTTGAAAAATTCCTTAACAAGCGAAGCGCGAAAAATACTTTTTTTTTTATTCAAACGTTTAAATGAAAACAGATTTCTGCCATTGAATTCAGTGTATTCACGTTCTATAGAGCGATTTTCCTAAGGATGAGCAAAGCGACTGCTAGTGCTGGCAACATAACTGAAGGTTCTGTGGTTGTTGTGCCCATTAGACTCCCTTCCTGCATTTGTTCGTTTGCAGTTGGCTAACTTGTAAATGGCTTCGACGCTTCCTTCTGTGATAAGCGAGAATTGTTAACTTATAGAGACTTGTTAATTCATTTCATATTATTGCTAAATACAATAAATAACTGGAATAAGTGGAAGTCCGTCCGCCTTCGGGAGTCTTCGCTCCCTTGCCTGCCAGCTTGGTAAAGCCTCAACGGCCTAGGTACTCGCTCCAGGCAAGGCGAACCCACCTGCCTTGGCGCAGAGCTCAGAAACTGAATGATTTAAAACACTACACAAAACGAAAACAAGGAAAGAACTCACCAATCCAACAGATTCGTGTCACTCAAAAAAAGATGTTTATATAAAGGAGAATTTAGAGAGAAAATAAACATGAAATACATATAACAAGAATGTAAACAGAATACAATTCTCTGTTATTTGATAGAAATATCTGGCAAACCTATTTTCGTATGAAGTCACTATTCACCGCCTTGTATCGCTTCAGCTGGGTCGAGTGCACTCCTTTTCGAATTTTAAGGGGGAGTGAGTGGAATCAGGGGGTTCCCCAGGCGGGCAAGAGGCTCGTGCGGGCGTTGTTGGACGTGCCTGCTCTACGTGTTAGAAGTATATTCCGCACTTCTCCCCCATACGACACATACTGTCTTTACGTTTGAAAAATAAACCATTCGGTGAACCGGCCCACTCGCTTCCACTTTTACATAAGATGGAGGACAAAGGCTGTACTTGCGAATTGACATTACCCGCGAATTTAGCAACCCCCCCAAAAAAATATACGAGTAATGGCTTCAATTGAAAAAATACGTTATTAATACTTAAAGTTATCCAAAAAAGCAATATATATATATATATATATATATATATATATATATATATATATATAAAATTATCAATTAGAAATTAAACCTCTTCCCGGTTCGGGTTACTATTTTTTAAATTTGGCTTTCTTACCGGCCCTGGTGGTTTGGAAGCGTTTTAAATGTGATTTTAAGACGATGTAAAGACCGCCGACTGTGAGTACCTATTTATTGCATTTGCCGATTGCATACAAGATCCTGTATATATTACTGGATCAATATTCAGCAAAGTCATTCCTTAACACGTCGCAAGCTCATTCATCGTAAAGCGGGAGTCCCCGTTTCCAAGAAGTATCTCGAAATAAATCTGCATAGTGCAATCGTACATGTGACGACTGGAATTGTAGCGAAGTGGTCGTGGACGTACAGTCCCCAGTGACGCGATCTTGACGAAGCAGAATGGCGGGCAGAAGGAAGAAGTACGTCAGGGGTGTTTTGCAACTGTCGGAGCGCACGGGACGACCTCCTTCCGCCCAACTCCAACCGCCATTTCCGACAAAGCGTCACGCTTGTCCCGCCTGCGAGAGTTCCTCTTATCAGCGAGCATAAGGCCAGGGGAGTAACTCTGTGCTTAGATGGCAAAATGATATGAGTCACATTGTCATGACTAGGGGGCGGATTTTAATGTCACGTCATTTTTTTTCCTTTTCACTCTAAGACAATGCAATTTAGTATATAAATTCATTTTATGTTATGAAATGACCCATTTTTATACGTCATTATTTTGCATTTTTTGTCGATTTCGACTAATAAGTCGTTTTTTGTCTTTTCCTATCATTTTTAATGTCATTTTAATGGTACTTGCTTCAAATAATATTTACGAGATGCAAAAAATGTTCATCTCCGAATTACAATTCTATTCGATTTGTTCGCTCAACAATTGTAATTCTTGTGCCGTATATTCAGCGCCATTGTTGGTTCGGCCGATTTCGGGATAACTAAAGACGGAGATTTCCTGGCAAAGAACAGTCCAGGGGCCTCGCGTTCTGCTGACTCCAGATCAGAGGAACCCGCAAGTGTGTTGGTGCCCAGTGTATGATCGAATATGCGTCCCATTAGGACGAAAAGGGTAACCCACTGTGGGCTAGATAATAGTCCTAGAAAAATGATGTAACGACTCGTTCGTTCAGTATTAGGTAATCTTCTGATGGAAGAATGTATTCCAGGAATTTTAGACAGAGAGAGAGAGAGAGAGAGAGAGAGAGAGAGAGAGAGAGAGAGAGAGAGAAATATATCCCCAGCAATATACTTATCCTGTTCTCATCTTTTGAAAATAACCCGACAGCAATGTGAGAATTGTTCCATTCAATGTTAGATTACACAATGAAGATGAACACCAGTATCTTACAAAGATTCAAGGGTTAAATGTTTCAAAATGTATCTTCCCTGCAATTTTCAATGCCAAAAGGCTCTAAGAAAATTGCAGACAGAACATCGAAAGTAAAAGTAATCTAAATATTTTGAAAAATAAAAGACAATTTTCGAAAAGTTATTTCTCGTCATTTTCCCAATTTTTTCAAAATAGGTGACTCATATTCGGGAAAATGCGGTAATACACCGGTATTTTAACTAGAACAAAGTTAAATTAAATAGTCTACTCCGGTTATAGGGAACTCGGATATAGTGAACCCTCGGTTATAGTAAGGATAAGTAACTGGTCCCGTTTCACCTGCATTACAAATAAGCATAAGAAGATTCAGTTATATGAACCTGAATCTCGGTTATAGTGAAAATAGGAAATACAACATCCTGGAAATTAATTGGATTGCGTACGTTATTAGGCGAGTAGAAGAGCCTTCGAAGATTGGGACGGTGTTGGAAGAGTCATTGAAAGGTGTCAAGACTGCAATACGATACTTACAGAAGTCAGAATCAAGTAAGGAGAAAGCACGAACTCTGGAGAAGGATTTAGAGAAATTACTAATGAAAAATGTACGAAGCAAACGATTGATAATAATTGACTTTTACGGACAAATAAAAATATTGAAATTTTCAGTTCTTGCTGTTGCGCTGTTCATGTATTCTTCTGCATCTTTATATAAATAAAATCAATCATTGTGGAGAAATTCCATTTATTTTTGACATCATCAGATATTGTGAACCAAACATGTTAGTCCCCAGAAGTTCGCTATAACCGGAGTGGACTGTACATGGATATGATTGATTGATTGATTTTTTCGTGTTTGCGGGCCTGCCAACTGCTTCGGTCATTAGTCCCGTTAGTGTAGTGCATGTTTTTCTCTGGAGATGGCGGTGATCTTCCCCCGCTGGATGGCGAGATCCGGCACCGACCTACCGTCGGCTAGTGGGGTTTCCCCCTAACCAGGACTCTCCGACCAGCGGGGCACCGCCCCAGCCGGGACAAGCACTAAGCTCCCGACCGGCCTGCCGGAATATGTGGTAGTGTGGTGCATGTTAGTGTAAGTGGGATAGGACAAGGAAGAGGAAGGACAGATCGCGCGCGGTCCGTGGCCCGTTTGGTAGGGTACTGCTCCGGCATTCGCCTGGCGTTGATCGGAGAAATACATGGATTCGCTTAGATGCGTTTCCGTGAAGTGTAATTGGGTATGATCCGGTGACAGTTGGGCACCACGTAATGGAAAATCTTACTTTTGAAGCGTTGTTGCTCCCATTCCACGAGGCTTCCACCTCGGGGCGCAGCTTTCGGGGGCCCCGGTGGCAGCGGCCGGCCACAAAGAGCGCAGTGTCTTCGCGGGGGGGCGGAGCGCGCCGGAAATACTTGGCCGACGGCCGACGCCTCCTCCTGCTGCCCTTCCCCCCCCCCGCTAGGGGGGGGGGGCCAGCACGTGCTGGCGGCTCGCGCGGCGCCAACGGGCCACCCTGGCGCCGCCGGCATGCGAATAGCAGCGCTTGCGCGGCCCGCGGGGACTGTTGGTCTCCAGAACCTGGATAATGGAACTGGAGTACCATGACGACTTCCTCTCTTCCTTTGCAATATACAGGCGACTCCAGTTATAGTGAACTTGTGGGGAATAACATTTTTGGTTCCAGTGGCGACTCGTGCTTAGGTTGCACAACCCCCCAAAAATGAAAAAGATCTCATATCTTAGGAATATACAATTTCCTTTTAATGCCATTCAATTTTTGCGATATTGCTGCAATATCGATGTGTATGAAATCATTCTGAAACCAAAGAGCGTCCAAGTGGCGCTCTCTCCTGTGTCGCACCACGCTCTTGGCTGTATTACTGGATTTAATGCGTTTACTCTTAGGCACTTCGATTTAACACGGAGAACAAACAGCCTTTTGGTGGCGCAACCAGTCTAGTGGCGATGTCGCGCTGCACGGCGACGGAGTGAGTCTCAGGGGAATACCCATAATCTGTCTTCGTCCGACTCGCTGTAACGTAGTTTTATGAATTTCGCTTGTTATTGAAAGTACACAAGTTCGGTCAATTATTGACAATATTCAATGGTTTGTTTATGATATTTGAAGAATTTGTTTAGTCATGTAGTAGGTCGGCGCCGGATCTCGCCATCCAGCGGGGGAAGATCACCGCCATCTTCCGAGAAAAACATGCACTACACTAACGGGACTAATGACCAAGGCAGTTGACGCGCCCGGAAACACGAAAAAATCAATCAATCAATCAACAACATTCAATTCTAAGTTCAAACGTTTCGCGAATGTTTTAAACTAACCTCAAAACAATGACAATGATTTTTAGAGGTACTTTGTGTGACCCCCCCCCGTCAATTGTAATTTAGATTACATTTAGTTTATAATAAGTTAGTTCCAAGCGAAATAATACAAACGAGTTTCATGAAGTAACGGAACTTTGTAAACTAATTCTGTACAAAATGAAATTTTAAAACACTCGATCTACCCTTATTAATAGGAAGGATTGTGAAACATGTCAACATGAACAGTGAAAAGACACTGAACGTACTTATTTTCACTGCTGGAATGCTGCCATTCTTGTTTACTGTCTTGAGTACAATTACCATGTTTAATCAAATAAAAATATATCTGTATTGTCTCCTCACGGTACTTTGTTATGTTATAGCACTTGCACACCACTTAGTGGTCGAATTTTCTGCGGAAAATTTTCTGCGTGATCACAAATCAGTCTTCATTGTGAGAATGATCGCTAAGGATTTCTTTTGTCCTATTGTGTTGGCGAGTTTCTTAAAAAATGTCTGAGGTTTAATATGAGAAATTGAAGGATATTTTCTTTATGTATATGATTTTTTTTCTAATTAAATATCGTTATTTTTCTGCAACCTTATAATTTCTGAAATTCCACTGCCTGTCTCATACACTGTGTCTGTCATGCTAAGGCGACGTTCAGTAGAATTGCATCAATGAAGTTGCTGTTGTTGATAATCAATTTTTTGTATTTTTTTAACTCTTTGAGAAAAAGCCTTATCGCAGGCCTATTCGTAGGTAAATGCGTATCTACACATAACATTACTCTTACGAATATTTGACTCTGTATTCACAGACCACGAGGAGGCAAACATTGTAAGAAAGTCATGCTCTTTAATACCAGATGTAGTTTGCAAGAAAATGTATGATAAATGAATTTAAATTAAAGGTATTGATCATTTAGTGAGTCAAATTTGATGATAATGTAAAGGAACAGGGAGATGAAACTACGGTAATAATTTGTCACATCTGGGATTTTCAGCGTCCTCAAAATGTTTAATTTGGTTAATTGAATTAAACAAAATGGAAATTGTGTTCGCTCGATATTTTATTTTACTGCAAGTTTTTTATTCAATTTCAATTGCCAACGTGCTACAGTTATTTTTCGATAAATTAATTGGATAACGTTATCATCACACATTTGTTAACTTTCATATACTGTATGTGCGTAAATTTTCATTGAGATATTGTATTAATATCCGATTTTAATTTCTAATAAAGACTGACCATAGGGACAAAAGATAAGAGGTGGTGTTGGATATTGAAAGAAAACTAACATAAGACAAGACGGTTCACGTCCTAAGAAGCCCTAAGAAGATATGTAATGTCATGATATTACATTACATTGCTATGGTGAAATTGTCCAATATGTGTAATTATTCCTTAACTAAAAAATGTTAAATATAATGTGAGCGTCCATTTATTGGATGTGACCAAAAAAGTAGGCGATAGTGTTATTCATTCTTTGAAAATATGGTGTCTTTAATGAATTAGAATATTAATTCAAGCGGAATGAATGATAGCCTTCCCTTTTCATGACTTCAATTGCTTAGTCATGCGAGAGAGTAGGATATTCATTCAGACGTCAGTTGCAAACTTCTGAGAAACTGAAACATGATAACAAACATAAGTCATCAATGAAAGGACGTACTGGCTGATTAAAAGGTTTTGTATTCAAGACAACTCGTCTACTATTTGAAAAGTTTCTTCTGTGATTCCGTGCTGAATATATCCTGGTTTTCTTTGCGAAGGAGTGAATAAGTCGCCCTAATAAAATATTAAACCACATTCTTTTTAACTACAGTGTGATTTGCTCTCTCCTGTGAATAAAGAAAACATTTTTTAAATACATATGAGGCGAAAAATGCATTATTTAAGTCATGTATTCCTCAGGTTCGTATCATAGGTTTCATTCAATATTAAATTTCCAACTGTTTTAATCATAAAAGAAATCTAACAAGTTAATATACTATTACTCCTGTCTGAGTCTCCTTAGACCCACGTTTATATGAATAATGTGACTCGATAAGTGCAATTGTGGCCCGTAATATGAAGACCACTCGATTGATTATTTGATTGATTGATTGATTGATTGACTGTTAGTGATTCTGGGCACGTCAACTAATGAGCTCCTTAGTTCGGTCATTAGTTCACGTGCCCCGTAAGTGTAGTCCATGTTTCCCATCAGGAGGTGGCGGTGATCTTCCCCCACTGGATGGCGAGATCCAGCGCCGACCTACCGTCGATTAGCAGGGGTTTCCCCAACCAGGTATCTCCCACCAGCCTAACCCATCAGTGTAAGTGTGCGTGTGTAAGGGATGAGGATAGAACAAGGAAGAGGAAGGAAATATCGCGCGGTCCTTGGCCCGTTTGTTAGGGTACTGCTCCGGCATTCGTCTGGTGTTGATCAGAGAAACCACGGAGAACTCCCGATCAGAGCAGCCGGCCGCTTAAATTCTCTTCCAGACAGCGACTGAATTCGACTTAGCTGAAAAGACTGAACCGCTCGAACCAGGACCTCCCTGTCAAGAGGCACTGTAGTGACATCAGTGACTGTTTCAGTGCACTGAGCCACCGCTCCCGGAAAGAACACTCGAAAAATTATTAATTAACAATAATTTTTCATTCACTTAAAAAATGAATATCGTTGATAATGGAACGTATTAGGAAAGCCCGATGTACAGTACATTAATGAACTTATTTTGTTTCAATTTAAAATAACAATCTGAAAAAAAAAGTTTACAAATACGGCAGTCGATGCAAAAGACTAGTAGCTTAAATATTTATCCCTTTAGAATGTTCATTAAACCTCATAACTGTGAATCATCTATCTCATTTCTCTAGCATTATCACTAGATCTGCGGAATGTAGCATACCTCTTAGAACCGCGACGCAGGACAAAAATTTCCCATGAAGTTTCTTGTGCACTGCGGTGCACATATATAGCTCAGAGTATTGGAAAATAATGAATGGACCTTAGTTTCTCGAGTCAAAGATTAAACAATACAAGAATTTGCACTTAAGAAAAAATATTGAATTAAGTTTACTTACAAAATTCATTTAAACAATTTTAATATGCTTACAAAATTTTAGAACAGGCTAATTGAGCTTGGTTGATAGTACTACACAAGTATTTCATATGTAATCTAATCGTTATTTTGAATAATTACTTATGCTTTTATTCTTACAATCATCACAAAATACACATGTTACCCCACCTGTGCATTTTCCACAAATTTTCTTCAATATGGGGCATACATTTTAGCTTTTCCCATCAGTGCAGTTTTTACTTAATTGACACCGGCGTCGTTTAGCACTGTCTGGAAAAGAATCAGGATTTGCTATGAGAAGAACATTTTGCGTCCTTCGTGAGCAATCACTACTAATTTTCTCCACAAGTTGCAACAGAAAATCACGACGAGAAATTTTCTTGTCGGTAACCATCCGATAAATCACCCAGGAATTTTTGCCTGCCAAATCCAGTATGTTGTAAAATATATGGATAGCCCGTGTTCTGGACGCAGTTATGACTGAAAAATTTCTCCCCATTTGATCGATCACATCTACACAGATGTGGAATGCAGTGACATTCGGAGAAGAGAAAGAGGAAAAATGAAAATAGGAACACCTACTTTGTTTCGGAATTTCATGGGAACTTTGATATAATCTAGATTGAAGAAATTGGACAGGAATTCCCGCATTGATTACCCAGATGGATAATAAAAGCGTCACATTCACAATGGAATAAAAATGGCACGATGGCGGATCTAGGTAGTATGTTTTTTCTACGACACCAAAACCCCCACCGTGTTGAAATTTTTCTAGCCATTACATCTGTAAAATGAGAAAAAGTCAACGACAGACTGTTTTTAAAAAAATGCCTAACAGATTACAAGCAAATTAAAAATAGAATTTGACAAAAATGGCACGCTGACGGTTTAAATTACCTTCATTGATTATATTGATTTTCAATGGCATTAATTGAATTTTAGAATTTTTAAAAATGTTCTCTTGGTTTTTGGTACTGAAGACTTCGTGCTCAAGTCACAGTGATGTCATTGATAATACATGTTGGGAATGATTGAATATAGATGTAAACAATTTCTGAAATAATTCGAATTCTCGCGGAAATATCCAGCTACGCCACAACCAACAACTGCGAAAAAAAAGTTAACGGTAGCGATCAATTTCTGAGAAAGCCAGTCAGTTACTGAATGACGAGTATTATAGTCCAGCTCTGAGATCGAGATATGCGCGGCGTAATTACAATGCTACAGGCTTCGCAACACACGGACAAAATTACAGACGTCAAGTTTCTTTCGTCTCCTGAAGCAACCGTGCGTGAAATACGGGATATTCATTTAAAATTTGTCTTTGACGAGATGACAATCAAATTCCTGACGTGCGTCCGCCTTCACACTCACAGTAGGGCCCGGATTTTAATAACCTAAAATTCAGTGAAATATGCAAGCATTTATGACCTAAAACCTTTATCGATATGACTTTAAAAACATAATTTGACTTTATATAAGTTAATCTTTTTAAATTCCTGTTGATATTTTATATATAATATAAATACAAAACTCACTCCAGAACAGATTGTGAGTGTAACACTTATGTTTTGCAGTCTTTGGAACTAACATTAAAAAAATGCTTGTGTCTATAAAACAAATTAAGTACAGTACAATAAACCCCATCGAATAAAATGTCTTGCATTGCTACTGCATACTTCTTGTTTAACGTTTTCCAATTCCTCTCAGTCTTCAGTTTCTGGAGAGTTACATTTGATCACAAGCTACATTTTCAGTTTTTCCATCTTAAAATATCTATGGTTGTCGCTGAGGATAGTTTTATCTGGAAAAGCTCCTCTCGACATCACATGACGTCACGGGAGCGTATTTGAAGGCGGCGATGTCACTTCAGGGCAGGGCAGGCAGCTTTGCTTCATTGTCTTCAAATGTTGCGGCATTTCCAGAAATTATATCGCTAATTTTGCTCGTTGATTCACGGAAGAACACTCAGCAATTTGTTGTACACTTTCTCAGCCACATAACCACGAGTTTGACTAAACTCACTCTGCACATGTTAGACATATTTTCAAGCTTCTTATTTTTGTGTCCTTAAAAATATAAGCATTTAGGACAAAATTTGGCGAAAATATAACCTTTTACTAAAAACGGTGTAAATATGACTTGATATACACAATAAAAATACTTTTTTCTATTCGTTAATACCTGGATTCGTGCATAGATTGTTTTAAAATTCACCCGAAGGTTCAGAAAAAATATGATTCCGTCATTAAAATCCGGACCCTACTCATCAATAGAGACCGGAAAAATATGTAGTGTGAAACATCAAAATATATACATAAATATGCAATGAAAACAGTAAGAATATGTGATAAATATATAAAATCGTATATAATATGTTACCTTCAAATACATTTACATTACACATTTATATATTAAGAAACCTATTTGTATAAAAAAAATTCCTATGCAAATTTTAAACCAATGCAAACGGTTTAAAATTCATTGGAAAGCACAAGTTGATACACATTTGCACCATACAACGTTCCTATAGGTAGTAAAACCTTTACAAATTGATATTCAGGAATGTAGATTAGCAGCCAGATCAGATGCAATAGTAGCCATCGTACAAACTGGCGATATCCAATACCAGCAAACAATCCCTGCAGCATGGAATATTCTCATCGAAGTGTTACACAACAGCGATCGCCAAGGTGTCTTGGAAATTAAGATTAAAAGTCGCCAAAAGCGGCGTCAGTGATACTTGTCACACCTAAAGGTAAAAGCGTACTTCGAGTTGAGTACGCAGTAATAATACAGGAAGAATTGCTGAATATTTTGAAAATACTTCTTTTCATAAAAATATGCAAGAAAATCGACGAAAATTAATTAAAAAATACGTTGTGAAAATAGCGAATTATGTAAAATATGTAATGTATTATCAAATATGTAAAAATATGTAACGAAAAAATTGGTATTGAGTTAGGACGGCAACAATTTGCCAAGATTAAAATTTTGAGAGCGGTGAGAATAAAGACAAAAAATATGTAATTTCTAGGGAACGGATTTCCATGTAAATACATATTTTTACAGGGACAAGATACCTGCATTCACTAATATTTTTAGACTTAAATCTACATTCTAAACGAATTGGAACCATTTTTATTCTATATATTTTTACATATTTTGGTATAATTAAATATTTTTACATATTTTATCTAATTCTATATATTTTGTTACATTTTAAAATATTTATAAGTCGAAAATGGAACATTTTACACGTGAGTTCGAAATATAAGTTACTTAATAACTAACTTTATTCCTGAAATTCTTGCAAAGCCACGCAATGTGCTTGTATTAACGTCGGACCTTTGCTATTAATTGTCAAACGTACCCCGTCCCCTCGCCCCGTCCTGTATCTTGGAAACCGCGTACTCGGGATCAAGGATGAGCGGATGTATGTGAAGCAGAAGTAACTTCAACCACGTGCATGCTCATTTTCATAGACCCCATGCGAAACTCGATAGTACATTATTTTTCAGATCATTGTCTTATCGCGTCTCCTCTCTTTATTCCCACCTTTCTGTCACAGGCTACACGGTATTCACTGGAGCGCCGGCTCCTCGAAAACATTCTATATACTACGAAGGTGGTGTATATTCCGGATGAAACGGGCGAATAATTGCTTCTTTAGTTGTGTAACTCTCTTTTAGTCTTTCTGAATCCTTGTTAACGACAACTCGGCAACGTACTGTTCTTGGCAAACGCTTGAAGAATGGAATTTTAAACATTATAACGAATTTTTATTTTACATATTTTCTATTTTTTCTTACATATTTTAGAAAATATAAACACATATATGTGCATATTTTGCATTTTTTATTACAATAAATTCCGTTCCCTAGTCATTACATCAAAATCCGGTCCACTCATCAGCCGCGAGAACAAGCGCCTGGCTGCTGTCCCGCTAACCCAGAAACCTCCCGCGGCCGCCGCTAGGCTGCGGGACGCTCGCGCCGCCGTGCCGTGCCGCGCCGCGCGCGGGCCCGCGGGCCGGCCGGGGCCGCGGGCGGTGGCGGCGGTGCACCGCGCAGTCAGTCACTGCAGCGACGCGGGCTGTGCCGCTAGTCTCCGGCCTGCGGCGGCGCGTCCCGCCGACGACCGCCAGCCAGCATGCTCACGGCTCGCCGCACGCCGCCGGCGCCCCCGCCGCCGCCGCCGCCATCGCCGCCCGCGGCGCAGGTCCTCGCGTGCGACTTCCCAGCTGATCACGGTGAGTGACCGCGTGGTGGTCGACGGACAGAGGCAGTTGGGCTGCCGGAAAAATCTCTGTGGAAATTGTGACGTGTGATTTGGTTATTCATCCTACCTGAAAAAAAAAAAAAAAACAGGAAAAGTGCAAAATCGTGTGTGTGTTCTGAATTTATAAAATGACGCTTGTTGCTTCGCATTTATGTGAGCGGCTTTTTTTTTTGTTTTGTTTTTTGATGTTGTCACTCTGCTGGCAGTGATTCTTGCAACTGTGTGCGTCCGGATGAGGAATTTCCTTGTGGTTTGGTGGAACGAGAAACGATTTAGTTTCCATACCGTGTAATTTTTCGTAGAAAAATCGCGAATTGTGACCGCTTGAAATATTTCGTGATCTAGTTTGCATATTGTCTGACGATACGCTGTGTAAATATACGATATACTGCATTTATATTTGCGACAGCCCCGAATGATTAAAATGAAATTAGCATCTGTAAAACTGTGAATAATCAAGTCAATATCTATATTTTCTTTGTAATTTTGTTTTTATACATATTATCCGCATAACTTTGCTTTTATGCATAAATGAAAAACAAATTTTGAACAGAATGAGAAAGCAATTTTTGCTTTCCCGTTAGTTGAGTTATATTCTTCGAAATGTCAGTTCCGGAATCCGTAAATCAGCATCAGACAACACTGCTGTGCGTACATTGCCGATAACGTACGTGTGTTCATTACGCTTTATCACTCTCGCTAAGATTGAATTACACATTGTACTGATAAGGGATTTTGCACACACCACGAGTAAACGGAACTAAGCGGTTGTAAACACATCCGTTGAGTATACGCGTGTTATCTAATGACACGGTTTCAAGTAGCTTTCAAATGAAAAGTAATTAATTAAATAGTTATGCTTTATCTAACGTGCAGCTTGGGAGCATCTTCGGAGGTCTGGAAATTTTTGGTTTCGCTCTTTGTTTTGTTTTTCTTTTTGTTTCGTTGTTCAAAGTACTTGGAGTTGTTGAAGCAAGCTATATACCACTCTTCACCTCATTCTATATACCTGCTCTTCACCTTACTTGATCACGATTTGTAGATGGTAAAGTTCTCCTGTTCATATTCTATTAATTCGTTAATAATGTAGTGCGAATAGGAAATGAATACTCCCGAAACTTTAACGCAAAAATATCTCGTCTTAATTATAATTGATAAGCATTTGAAAATCTAATAGTGGAATTGTCTTTACTGCGGTGAATGGTAAATTACGTTGTTTTCTACTCTGATTAAATATTTTTATGTAATATTAGAAAACATTAAGTTATAGTCTCTCAGTTTACCCCATTAACGAACTTGTAGTGCATATTTATCTTATGCTGAACAGTTAATGCGTAGTTATTGTTCATTTTTGTGTTTATCATGTTGTTGAAAATTATTTCGTCAATATAACTTGTCGTTTCACATGTTTATCGCATTCCGTATCATTTTTTTTGTATTCGGTGTATTTATCGTGGCAAAGTAACCAAACATTTAGTGAGAGATTTCTTCCAAGAAAGCTTACTTCCTGCAATTTTTTGTCTCTAGGGCAATACTAAATACTATGAGGATGGTTGCCTTCCATTCCCAGCCCTTAATTTGTCCATTTCTAAATTCCTACAATATTTTCTCCAAAAATCGCCTTATTCATTCGCATACATTACTCAATGTTCTGTTACGGAGGCCAAAGTAGAGATTCCATTCCACATTTGCCTCGGAAAGTCCTTGTGTAAAAATATAGAAACTTTGAATTCATAGAATTTTACACAAATTATTTCAGGTGATTATAGCCCCCTCTGGTTTTCTTTTGACATAGCTTTGATTGTTTGATTTTTTTCGTGTTTCCGGGCGCGTCAACGGCTTCGGTCATTAGTCCAGTTAGTGTAGTGCATGTTTTTTCTCGGGAGATGGCGGTGAACTTTCCCCGCTGGATGGCGAGATCCGGCGCCGACATACCGTCGGCTAGTGGGGTTTCCACCTAACCAGGACTCTCCCACTAGCAGGGCACCGCCCCAGACGGGACAAGCTCTAAGCTCCCGAGTGGTCACCCGGAATATGTGGTAGTGTAGTGCATGCTAGTGTAAGTGTGTGTGTAAGGGGAGAGGATAGGACAAGGACCGCGCGTGGTCCGTGGCCCGTTTGTTAGGGTACTGCTCCGGCATTCGCCTGGTGTTGATCGGAGAAACCACAGAAAACTACCGATCAGAGCGATTAGAATTCTCCTCCAGACAGCGACTGAATTCGACCCAGCTGAAAATCTAGTGTCGAAAATCCTGCCGCCGTCAGGACTCGAACTTAGGACAGATAGCGCCTGTTCGGACGTTGCTGCTGCTGTTGCCCTTAGCGCTGGCACAGGAGCTCGTGTGTTCGCCGCCAACGGGCCCCACCCACTCCCGCTGCTCCGACGGCAGTGGGTGGCGACGGTTGCCTGAGAGGCCCACCTTACAGTGCGATTTTTCTGACCGTGCCTTCGGTATTTATCCAATCGGGAGATTGAACGTCGCCATAGTGACGCCATAGTCTGCTACAGTAGCACCACTATGGCGACGTTCAAGCTCCCGATTGGATGACACCGTCAAGAGCTGATACCTGCCAGAGGCACGGTAACGATAGTCGCACTATAAGCCAAGGCGGCGCCAGCGCAGAATAGGGGCATTTTAGCGTCAGACGTAAGGAGACATCCTTAAACTGTATTGATCACGTGACTGTCGAGTTTATGATAATGAACAACGTTAAGAAGAGTAGCGATTGCGACATTGCGTTATGCATAATAACGCAAGAAGCATTTCAAGCGTTGAACAGAGAAGTTGCATAATATATCAAATAGGATGGACTAAGTGGTGCGGCATTTAAACCACGATACGAGACAAATCTACATTGTGCGCGGAGTTTTCAATTTTATGGGCCACCGCCATGAGCACGCAATCTGAAATTTTGAATTGTCTTTTCTTGAGAATGTAAGGAATATATTAAAACGGCGTTCTTTCATGAGCATAAGACGTAACCTAACCCGAAGGTATGATTTCAACTTATTTTTCGCAAACTTCTTACCCGTCACCTCACCAACATTTTCCGTTAATTCTTACCAGCGTTGAAGAGTTAGTAAGGAATAATTGTAACTGCCTCAGATAAGAGAATGGTTTTGTCAGAGATGGAAAAATCCCCAACATTTCCTGTTTTAGGAGGCCATTTTGCCGCTTGTAAGGTGACCGTCGAGACTGCTATAGGCGTGCACTATATATGAAAGTATAAGGTCGTACCGTAGACCTAAGGTAAGACGTTATGACTTGAAGGTCCGTCACGTGACTGTTAGTGCTACCTTACGCGTGGCGCTAAAAGTCCCTGTTATGGGCCAGTCTGCCCATGGGACAGTCGCCGGCCACTCAGCAGGGGGCGAATTAACGAGGGAGGTGGCTTTGTTACGGGTCGTCCACACACAGAGCGCTCGATGTACCCTGCTGGAAAATTATCTTCTTGTCGTGGTTACAATTAATTCATATTAGGTGTTTCATTTAAGTTTTTTACTGTGAAATGTTCATATTGAGGAATCATCGTGAAGAAAATTGGACCATACCATGTTGCCCCCTAGGTCATTATTTGGCTTCACTTCAGACACTTGCGTATGCGAAAATGGTCTACGTTTCACTTTTTAACTCTGTTCATCCGCTCCTGGAGTATTGAAAGTCTCCCTTCGGAGCGAATTCCGTATTTGAACCCTGTTGACTAGACTAGTGCCTACACTATCACATATTCCGGGAGACCGGTCGGGAGCTTAGAGCTTGTCCAGGCTGGGGAGGTGCCCCGCTGATGGGAAAGTCCTAGTTAGGGGGGAAACCCCGCTAGGCGACGGTAGGTCGGCGCCGCATCTCGCAATCCAGCGGGGGAAGATCACCGCCGTCTCCCGAGGAAAAAACATGTACTACACGTACGGGACTAATGATTTAAGTTGTTGACGAGCCCGGAATCACTAACCAAGCAACTAGACTAGTGCCGATCGTGCCCGAGCGCCTCTCCTCCCGGCGACCCGCAGATAAGCCTTGGGCCAAGGCACGCCAAGAGGGCCGCCCACTTGAACAACCCTGCTTTGCTTCCAAGGCCTTCAGTGAACACGCCATAAGGGAGGCAGCCCCTCTTTTAGATATTCATTGAGATGATACACGAGTTGCTGGTAAGATCTGTGACTGGCTGGGATGGCTCAGGGGATCGAATGATGTCACTGGTGCCTCCGACCGGGAGGTCCTAAAGATAGAATCGCGACAGTGGAAAGATTTTCGACACTAGCTAGATAGCTAGGTCGAATTCAGCCGCTGTCTGGGGGAGAATTGTAGTGACCTGTGCTCTGATCGGTGTTTTTCCGTGTTTTCTCCTGCTGGTAGAGTAAAGTGTACTAATGTATATGAAATTACAAAATAATAAAGGATGAATATGCGTTTCTGCTTCTCTTACTAAAAACCAACCCAATTGATCAGTTCGGCCTTCATACAAAAACTACTTTTTTAGGAACTTTGTATGTGAATTTTAAGAAAAAATGCTGTACTTTTCCCTCCAGTACGGAACTTGTGAATATGCAAACGTAATTAGAGAGACACGTAACGTTAATGAATCTAAAGCTCAGTCATTCGTTAGAAAAAATGGAAATATGGAAATCCAACTCGCACGTAAAGAAGTATCAAATTGTTCTTTATGATTCGTTTTACCTCCTTTAGATGTTGGAAATTTGTACGCTTCACACCTTCCGTGGAAATCCTCTGACTTTCTACGAGATGTACATAAGAGTTATTTCCTCGATAAGGTTTCAGCAGAAGTAACGACCTTCAATGGCAGCAATCTCGCGAAAACAAGTTCGTATAAATTAACATTCATATAAAGTCCGTTCTTGCAAATCTTGAAAATGAGCCTCGGGTTGATTCAGATTCGAATTGCTCTGTCCTTTGCGTCTCTCATTAAAATATTGATATTGTTTAAATTCGTTTTCCTGTAAGGATGTTCGTGTCCCATTTTTTCCTTCCGATGTCTCATAGTTCCTGGGGCCTCTGTTGTCCCCGAAGCCCATGCTTTCGTGGTCTATTCAGGTGGTGAGTCGACAATACATTGACGTCGTATCGTGAGATGGGGAAGTACAGTAGACGTCTAAAAATAGTGCCAAGACGAATCGACTGTAGGTTGCTGTGTCGAAGTCGAGAATTTCTCACGGACGTACGTAAGTAATGATTTACCGTTCTTTCGCCTCTGTTCCTTCGGTTCATGCAAGAGTTAAACTCTTCACACGGAGCGTGGAACAACGAAACAAATTGGCCACGAAACGCCAACATGCCCGTTATTGCAAGAGTATGATAGTGTGACGTACTAGGATGAAAAACACAGACGACTGTTCTGATTGATATTTACAATATATTTACAGTATATTTACAATTAATGTACAAAGATTACAGTACAAAAATCTAACCCCTTGGCAACCTTTCAGTTCTCTTAGCCGCGAAACCCCGCGACCGTCCCTAGGCCTCGCCTAGAACCACTGCTTCGAAAGCAGCAAAAAGCAACGCGAGGTGCGAAGCTGTCGGACATAGAGTCCCGTAACTATACCAGTTACATGGCCTGTCGTCAAACCGATCTTCGACCCGAAGATCACGTGCAATGATAGCACTGGAGATACCTCTCGTCTTTCGACACCCAGCGTATCCCACGAGGCGCCTGTCGGCGCGGCCTTAAATATCCGTTGGCTCGCCCCCACCCTACAAGCAGCGGGCGTCATACGGCTCGCTGGCCAGCCCTTCCAGGGCTGCAACCGACATCTCTTAGCCTCGCATCCGCGCGCGTCCCTTTCAGGGAATTTCCAGCCGGGATTCCTACGGGTTTTCCAGCCGGCGCGGCGAGGCGCCGCCGCTTTACACCCCCATTTTGCATCCGGCTTGGAGCGGGTTTCCCCGAAGCGGCCCGGCGCGGCCCGACGCCGCGGCGCCGAACCACGCGACGCTACAATAGCCTAAGAATAACATTACAATGATGTTTGAAATTTTTGATTACTTTCGCTTGGCTTAAAGTTGCTGATGATATTAAAGCTCTAAGAGGGGCTTAATATTTGCATTGGAAAGAAATTTCTCGCCAGTTCTTGCATTTTTCTTGCCAAAACATAGTTAACTAATTGTATGGTATGTAGTTAATACAAAAAATAACGACACCTTTTCGAAAATCGAAGATCGTACTGAATTTCTTTTTCCAGTATTCTCAACTTCCTAAAGCTATACAATGATGAATAATATGCCCAAATGTGATTCCGCGAGAAAAAACAATTAGTGGGGGGGATTCATGTATAAGAATGTATGTACATCTATATGTGTGTATGTTTATACATGTATATATGTATACAGATGTGATATGCAGGGTGAGTCACGTAACTTTAGCACCTCCTGAAATTTTTGAATGTGTAGGTAAAGTACGGCTGATGTAAATGAAGATTAGCTTTAGCTAACCTTGACGATTTTCCGTATTACGTGTTGCGTAAACAGGGAAGAGGGTGTCATTGCACCCTCTTCAATGTTTTTGGCTCTGCCCACCACCAGGCCCCCGATCCAGAAACGGACCAAGAAGAAAGACGTTTTTAGGTTTCATATTGTACCAACCCCGTAAGTGTTGTTTTACAGAAAACTTTAATTTTCAATTATCGTACTTTTTTAGCATTACTTCATCAGTAATACTTTATGAAATATAATATCCTTGAAATATAATCCTTTAAAATAGATTTTATTACATGGTAGTTTTTGTTTTTTTTCTCCCTTTCAAAATTCAAAATTTAAGTAGTATATGACTTAGTGTAGGGATCACAGAATTTTGAAAATGTGCACACAATTCACTTTTCCCCATAGCACGTCATACGCAGTTTTTAACTGTTTTCATGACGTAAATAAATAAATAAATAAATAATAGATAAATTATTAAAATAATAATGCGTATCTGCGTATTAAAATAATAATCATCTTTCGTAGTGACAGATTTTTTTGGGCGTGGAGAGCACGTGCTCCAGCCCAGGTCAGTCCGTGGATCCGCATCCGTATCCAAGATCCACATTGAAAAGTTTCTCCTTCTAAACCGCGGGTAAGGGGAGCGAATTGACTACTTGGTGTGTGGAAGAAAAACTGTCTTCACTTCCTCAGCGCAGTCGGAATAAATCGTGAGAATGCTCAAGAAATGGTTTTCCTCGTCTAATTTCCTTGATTTCAGTATTTCAGGGTGTGGAAGTCATAAACGGATGCACCTAGAAGTGAATTGTCGTGGCAGGGTCAAATGAATACTTTTTCGAGCAGGGGGCATCGAACATTCGAGTGGATGCGGGGGAGGGTGCGATTTTTGTCATCTGCCCTCTCCCCAGTAAATTCTCACCGTCATAATCCCGATCGCATATCATGATCCACATACGACGTCTTGACCTCGGGGACAGGCTGGTTTTCTCAGAGCTAGCGTTGCCCCAGTCTCTGCGGCAATGCGACTGGGAGGTCCTAAGGTTCGCGACCCGTCGGTGAATTTTCCTGTGTAGCTAGACCGAATACTGCCTCGGACTGGAGGCTGCCCTCATCAATACCTGAGCCGGCCGGAGCAGAACCCTAGCAAACGGGCCAGGGACCCTTATAGTTTTCCTTCCTCTTCCTTGCCCCACCACATACACACTAACACATGCCGGGAGACCGGACGGACTCTTAGAACTTGTTCCGATCGGCTGGGGAGATGCCCCGCTGATGGAGATAACTGGAGGGGAAATAGCCCGCACGCAGTCGACGGTGGATCTCCCCACCTAGACGGAACGAACACCGCCGCCTCTCGGGTTGAAACATTCACTACACTAACGGGACTAAGGCCATAGCAGACGTCGTGTCCGGAAACATCAATCAATCCTTTTTTTATTATTTAAGGTCACATCAACATCATTAGCAAACTCTATTCGAGTTAAATGGTATGGTAACTTTGAATATGAAGCGAAATGGTGATGAAACAAAGGGGTGAAAGGACGAATCCAAATACAACCATGCCCGAGGCGGGACTCGCACCCGCGACCCTCCGGTCCGAGATCGCTACGACACTACTGCATTAGCCATCTCGGCCACCGGGCCAACACTGCAGCACCTTTGACCGGGAGATCCTAGGTTTGAGTCCTGACGGCTGCAGGATTTTCGACACTAGCTTTTCAGCTAGGACGAATTCAGTCGCTGCCTGGAGGAGAATTCTAGCGGCCGGCTGCTCTGATCGGTAGTTTTCCGTCGTTTCTCCGGTCAACACCAGCCGAATGCCGGAGCAGTACCCTACCAAACGGGCCACGGACCGCGTACCATCTTTCCTTCCTCTTCCTTGTCCTATCCTTTCCCCCTTACACACACACTTACACTAACATGCACTACACTACCACATATTCCGGGAGACCGGTCTGGAGCCTAGAGCTTGTCCCGGGTGGGGCGGTGCCCCGCTGGTGGGAGAGTCCTGGTTAGGGAGAAACCCCACTAGCCGACGGTAGGTTGGCGCCGGATCTCGCCATCCATCGAGGGAAGACGACCGCCATCTTCCGAGAAAAACATGCACTACACCAACGGGACTAATGACCAAAGCAGTTGACGCGCCCGGAAACACGAAAAAAAACAAACCAAACCAAAGCACCGGGCCGACAATCAGTCCTCGTCTTTCGGGGCACTGCGCGCGCGGGGGGGGAGGGCGGTGGGGGGGGGCGGCGGGGGGGGGCGAGGCGCAGGGAGCTGCCGGGTGACGTCGCGGCGCGGGGCGGCGAAGGGCCCTTTGCCACGCCCCCAGCGGTGAAAGGGCCGCCGCGCTGTGCATGAGACCGACCGACGTCGTTAGGCCTCATTCACAATGCCAACTTTACACGTAACTTAGCCGTAAAATTTAGACGTAAAAACAAGCATTCACAATGACGAACGTAAGCTGGAACGTAAGTGTCGCCTGAACCAATCAGAATTCAACGTACTGAAACTTGATCAATTCGTTTCTAGAACGGCGGAAAGATCTTTCCACCATAGTTTCTAGCTTTTTCTTAGACATTTCTATCGATTTGTCTTTATATATGTATGCAAGTAGCTGTTGTAGTAGTGCTTGCATAGCCTTCATCGTATAAACAGTTCTTTTGCACCAAATTCACGAGTAATTCTACGAAGATAATTATGTATTAGTCATGTCAAGTTAAAATCACAATAAAAACTGTCCAAATTTTCACTTTGAATTCACTACTCTCATCAAAACTGTTCGCAAACTAGTGTTCTACGTTACAAAATCAAAACGACATAACCACAAACTACCTCAACACAATCTGAAATCGACCTGCCTCGCTACTCTCTGATTGGTGTTGGGTAGAATTCCGACGTAAACTTAACGTAAAAGTTTGCAGCTTGTGAACTCTTACGTTTGCGGACTTACGTCTATGGTTACGTCAAGGCATTGCGAATGGTCTCGCTAAGTAACTCATTTGTAGGTTTTGCGGCTACGTTACGTTTACGTTTAAGTTTGCATTGTGAATGAGGCCTTACCCGCCCAACATTACTTGAACGATGACCTTACTGCCCCTCTCTAGAACAATAAACAGTTGAACACCAAAGCTCGCAGCGAGGACTGACAACATTCGAAACACATCTTCATTGGTGCGTAAGAAAGTATATTTACTGTCAAAACCAAGAACTCCGGTCGTATTTTTCTAAACAATATCTAAAGAAATGGCCAAAGCCGATACAGAGCCATCGGAGGAGATACCTGGAAATTCTGAGAAAATTAGGACTGTTATTTCAGAGATTGGGCTTTGCTTCATAAAAATCTAGTGGCCAATGTCGTAACTAATACCCCCACTCCACCCGCATTTCTCCAAGCCATCGTTCAAGAAAAGTGGCGCGATTAATAAAAATGAGTTACTAAGCGAGACCATTCTTAATGCCTTGACGTAACCGTAGACGTAAGTCCGTAAACTTAAGAGTTCACAAGCTCCAAGCTTTTACGTAAAGTTTACGTCGGAATTCTACCGAAGACAAATCAGAGACCAGCATGGAAGGTCGATTTCATATTGTATGTTATTGTAATGTAGAAAACTAGTGCGTACGGTTTTGCGAACGGTTTTGATGCTCTTAGTGAATTCAAAGTAAGAACTTGGCCAATTTTTTATTATGACTTTAACTTGACGTGGCGAATAAACTAAATTTTGTTCTACGAATTACACGTGAATTTGGTAAAAGAGAATGCTTGTTTATAAGGTGAATGTAATGCGAGCACAACTACAACAGCTACTCGCATATGTATAAAGATAGGAATGTGGAAGAAAAAGCTAGACCCCCTGGTGGAAAGATCTTTCCACCACGCTAGAAACGAATCGATGAAGTTTCAGTACATTGAATTCTGATTGGTTCAGGCGAAACTTACATTCCAGCTTACGTTCGTCCTTTTGTATGCTTGTTTTTACACGTCAATTTTACGGCTAAGTTTACAGCAATTCGTTTCGTTTGTTTGCATTGTGAATGAGGCCTGACGCGGGAGGAGGCTCCGGTGTCGCCTGCAGAGACAATTTCACTCATTCGAGGGCAGATTTTTGACCGGTTTTCATGCTTAGAATAGGTAGTAAATACATTGTTTTGCGTCATTCCGCCGGTTGGATATCGGTTCAACACACTCTGCAGGTATGATGCAGAATGACGTTGCAATACAAAATGCACGTGCTCAAAATTCGTAGAGTAAAAATTTCATGTAATTAATGCTTTGAAGGGTAAGTTGTCAATGAAGTTCACATTGTGAATGATAAAAAAATTTTCCACGACTTATCTGGTGTCTTCATTTGTTCTTTGCCGCATTGGAGACGGGTAGCACTCCATTTGGAATTTTAGAATGATAGGTGATGCACTGAACAGGGATTTCGGAAAATCGTTTTTCATGTGTCTCCCTCGTTATGAATGCGCCCTATGTAGCAAATTCAAGAGTGTCAAATTTATTTCAGTATTCAAAGCACCATATGCGTATGTTAATGCCTCCGACAAATGTAGGGAGCTATACTTTGATTTATTTAACGTGGTGCCGCAAGGTCACGAGCTGGGAGAAGAAGGGGACATTGTCATACATTCGGTAGCTCCAAACCAAAAATGTAAATCGTAACGGAGCTACCGATTGGATGTCAATGTCCCCTTCTTCTCCCAGCTCGTGGCCTTGAGGTGCCACGTTAAATAAATCGGAATATACCTCCAAACTATTGCCCCATTGTCTAAAATGCGGGGTCTATTTATAGAACCTTGTCAGAGTTTCCGTATACCTGAGAGTACCTGTTCCGGAAGAAAGGGCCTCGTCGCCGCCAGTTCATTTTGTGAAATGTACCCTCACCACTGCGTCTTACGCACAAACGTTAAATTTACGGTCGATGTCCGAGCCACATCCATCGTATTTTTGAGACTATTTTGACAATGCGTATTCATTTTTGCATTAATTAGTAGCTGCTTTTGTTTCTGTCGTTTGTTGATAATATGTGAAGACTCTCGCGCCATCCCCATTGCCCCATAAACACGCACGCACACATATACTCGCGCCCAAACACACGTACGCACTCGCTCGCACGTATACGTACGCATTCATGCCCACACACGCTCATGCAAACACATTAAAACATGTATATGACGCAGCACATACACACAAACCCGTCCGCGCGTGTACACATTATCGCATGCATTTCTAGAGCACTTTTATTTCATTTTTTCTTTTTTATTATTTGTTGCGTCATTGACTCTAGGAGTCTCATAAACCTTAGTTGGGCGTTGAGCGCATGCGTGGAGTAATCCTCCGTTACCAAATAATTACTATCATTACTGTTAGAGTAATTACTGTATTTGTCAAGTCTCTTCGCGTCGCAGTCAGTCAGAACCTTTTATCTCTTCGGCCAGGGGCTCGACTCCGTTAGCATAGAGTAAGATGTACCTTTTTAGTCTATGCCGTTAGATCCCGGGGTTCCTGGCCAGCCACCCAACCAGGAAACCGCGAGTTTGGAATTCACGTAATCTTTCTGACTTCACGGAGCGTAGTTAACGAATTCGGCTAACGACACCGGAACTTACTAGATAATTAATTCAAAGCCCAAGTTTGCTCACTCTACATCTCAAGAGATGATTTTTCGCATCCTTTGTCACTACGAAAGCGTCGTTGACTTTTTACTGAAAGATATACTCTGAATTTCAAAGAGTTGTTACTTTGAATGCCAATATAAATATTAATGACTTAGCTAGTATAAATACTAATGCTTGATGAATTGAACCCTTTAAGTATTGGGCAAGTCCGGTCTTCATTCAGAAAGTGTTTACGGATTATATTTTTCGTAGGATTTTCACCCACATTATTTTTTTCATTAGATATTATTGTATTAGACATTTGTATGCTTTAAAAATGTATAAACCGACCAACATTAATTACAATAAATGTTTTAAAATACATTTGTTCTAATAAAAGCATTCGAAATATTAGTATGAACTTCGGAAATACTTTTATATAAATTTGTGTGAAACTGCGAATATTTCGTGTTAATTCCACAATTTACGGAATGCCAGAGCATAATGGCTTCTAGGAGAAAATTATAATAGATTTTAATGTGAGTTAATGTTCAGTGTCTTTAAATATGCAAAGGGGACGTTAATAACTGTTTTTCCTGATGCAATTTTGTAGGCGTTAGGCGTTACGCCTGGTTTGACATTTAATCTGCCCCTATTAATAGTTGTCTGATAGTGCGTCATTGTTACACGATACATTCTCTTAATTATAGACTTAAGGTTGCGCTGTTTCTTTTTTTTTCTTATTTTTTTACATCGTTAATCGTTAACTATATATTTCGCCAAGTTTATAAATAGCACTTTTTCAGGTGTTTAATAGCGTTTAAGGGTCTGCACTAATTGAAGTTGGAGACTTAGGGATTTGTTATGTCAGAGGAAATTATTTTGCGTCCCAGTTATTAGACTCGTTTTAGAATATTTATTGATAAACATGTTTCAAAAACTAAAATGAGCCCGGGAACGAAGGTGAGACTTTCGCGAAATGCTGCTTCATGAAGAGAGATATAATAAGGCGTGCAACGAGTTTCTGAGAATTACGACGCATAAGCTTTGTGAGACACATCGAAATATTGTGGATATTCTTCGGTAAATATGAAGCAAGTTCGCTAACCGATAACGCCTGTTTTTCCTTGGACTAAATGAAGGTGCTAAATTTAGAGCTAAACAGTTGACTTACCTTGGCCTGTTTGTCTCATCCTGCGAAAGAAAATAAAAGTGGTGTATTCATTCCGTTCCTGGAAATACGACATAGACAGAAAATGTCTAAGTAAAACATAAAATTTTCTTACTCGGCGTTAAAAAACAGTTGTCAAGAAACTTAAAAGTAGAAATGACATGATATTCTTCTCTAAAAGATTACTTTTTAATTATTTTTAATTACTTTTTTAAATGATTAGTATGTTTCACGAAGGTGTCTCGTATTGCTTCTGCCTGATTTGCATACGTAATGTCACTCGCTTTGTTAACCTACATTTTAAAGTGAATGTTGGCCTTGACAATTCTCATCAGAGATAAACAAGACACGGTCGTAGCAGGCCATGTAGCAATGAAAGGCAGGCTGAGGTTCGAAGTTATTTTAGGATTCAGTTGGTACTCAACCATACTCATTGACTCGTGAGTAAGAACAGGGGAAATATTTTTGACGATGAAACCTTCTAGCCATCGGATATTACAAAGAATATGTAATTAATAGATGACAGCAAGCATTTAGAGTATTTTAATAGTTTTCGTCATATATTACATTATAAATATTAATTATAACTCACAAAATTTAAAAGGTATTTCCATTACTAATTGTATTTAGAGGCTGAGCTAAGAAGATGCTTAAGTCGTCATTTTCTTTCAGCAAACACACAAACACAGTGCACAATGAAGTTCTTTTTCAGATAATTCCAAATTGGTGGCACGTACTCCTTTGGAAAGTTATTGAATGTGTGTCTCGGAAGACCACCTTTTAAAAAAGAGTCGCGAAGAAAAGTTTTCGTTGATTCTCAAACCGAAGTGCAAGATACCACAAAAACCGTTTGTTAGAGAGAAGGAAAACGACGGTCCCCCCCATCGCGGTCGGTCATTTCTTATGCATTCCGCGCACTTCCAACTTCCCAGGGCTTGTGACGTACCCACCCCACGCACCGCGTCAGCCCAGCCCCCCCCCCTGCGGACACGCAGTTCCACTTTCGCCTGTTGCCTGCCCCCACCCCTCGGGGAACTGGATACATTCATCGTTCGTCACGCGCTTAAGTCTTTCTACTTCTGCTCCAGATCATTGAGCTCATTTCCAAAGAAACGGCATTTCTGTTTGTTTTCTAGTTTTAAGTATCAATATTTTATATCTTAGATCCCGGTGAATAAGCTGATAAGTCATAAATCCTTAGTTTTACAGGGGAGCAAAAACCAACTTTCAACTGAAGCAAATGAAGGATTAATAATATTCAAACGAAGGTGACATTAAAACAAAACTATTTGTGTGTAGGTTTTGTCTTAATGTCATGAATCCCTAATTTACTTCAGTTGAAAGTAGTTTTTTGCTCTGCTGTAAAATTTAGTTTCTTCGACTTATCAGCTTATTCACCGTGGTCAAAGATATATTGGACCTATTTGACAATATATATAAAAACACTTCTCCATTATGCTTGCAAATATTGTGATGAAAAACAGTGTTTCTGCAATTGTGTTGAACGGTATTCGATAACTGTTGAATCTAATCTTGAAATATAAGGTTGAATTTGAATACGTTCCCTCTTTAATAAATATAATTTCTTGCATATACATCACTTTTTTTCATTTTATTTTCTTCTTGTTCGGCCACATAGCCACTCAAGGGATTGAACAATTTTAGTAATTCATTTTTAGGATTTGAGTTCCCTAACATATTGAAATCTCTATCGTGTTTCAACAACAGGTTTTTGAATACGATTAATATTTCTATATATAGTTGTTACCATCCTGGCACATTTTTATTCAATACATAATTAGAAATATTTAAAGTAATGCTTGTGGGCGTTGTTGAATCGATTTTGTATTTAATTTTTAATGTTTATTTAGGTGGGACGAAAAATCTTTGATCCCGGTGAATAAGCTGATAAGTCATAAACACTTAATTTTACAGGAGAGAAAAAACAACGTTTAAATGAATTAAATCAGGGATTAATGATATTCAAACAAAGCAATTTTTGTGTAGGCTTTATTTGAATATCATTAATCCCTTACTTATAGTATTAGTTTAAAGTTGCTTTTCGCTCCCCTGTAAAATTAAGCTTTTTTACTCATCAGCTTATTCACGGGGGTCAAAGAAATATCCTTTGGAAATTTTGATTTTATCCTGCTTAAATTTCTCATCCGCTCTTTGCTGTCCGTTTGTTGTGAATGAACAATGTTTCGTTTATCTTACCGTACCATACGTAATATTGGATGACCGAAATGCGAGCGAGTTATAAAAGGAAACGCATGTAAACAAGGACTCGTACTAAACGTCTCATCCTCATTTAGAGGGATTAGGAAGGGTCTGAAAATGACGTCCCGCTTGTATACTGCAGCCTCTATCAGATTCCCACGTTAAAGTTTCAGGCGCTAGCACGTTTAAAACGGCCTTCGGTGAAGTAATTAAGCTTGCTGACTAATTTTGACGTACTGCACCCAAAACCCAAAGCGGAAAGTTTGAATGTAAAGGCGAATTTCTGATTTGAGAACTTTTAGTACGGTAGATTGTACGTGAAGTTACATAGTGGGATTTAAAAAAGGATGTGCAGTTATTGTCAGGACAGTCTCATAGCACACAATGAGCAAGCAAACAATTGAATCGTTAATTTATCGTCGCAGTACGAACGGAATCCGATTTAAGGAAACGAGTCGATTTTACCTTTACTGTGGAGTTCAAGAAATCCGAGGAACTGTTTGAAGTATTCTTTAATGTGCACCAATGGAAACTAAACATGAAAACTAATTTCGCAAAGTGCTATTGCTGCAATACGAAATTCTTTTCCCCTGGCGCTGGGGGCTCAGTGGCAGAATACTATTACTTCTGTTAACAAACCTCATCACTGATAAACAAAATTGATTTTGGAGCGGTTTTGTTGGGTGAAATTTAGTGTGTACATAATAATCTTATTTAAACTCGCGTAGATGTCGACATTTTCTTTGTCATATACAGAGCAAAAACGTCAATATGGACTTGCAGCATTAAACAGAATTGATTCAGCAAGCAAAATAGTCTTGGAAATCCTCCAAAAATTTCAATCGTAACTATTTAAAGTCATCGCTCCATGAAACTTTGCGAAGAATGTAATTGGTGTAACAACAGGATACCAACAATTACTGGAATAATTGAAATAAGAAACTCTAAGCATATGTGAGAAGAGACATGAATAGATCAAAGAAATGGAAAAGATGTCCAAACTACATTAGCCGAGAAAATCTTCGGCAACAAGCTAGAAACTCGGAACCCTAATATATTTTTACATTTAGATTTAATGTATACTTTTAGTCTGTAAGTAATCTCTAGGCAGACGATTTTTATGCCCTAAAAATGTTTTAACTATGCTTTTCAAGACGTGCATTTATGACCTAATGAATTTAAAATATGCACTTTAATATGCAATTAAAATTAACAATATTCATTTCGTGTATAAACGTTTCTTGAAAAACTTCAGGAGAAGCATGCTTAGAGTGAAAAGACGTAGTAATTTTGTGCAAACGTAATAAACTAGCTTACTTCACGGAAAAAATAATTTAAGTAAATATGCTTCTTAGTGAAGTACATTGTAAGTCTTGTTTCATTGTTTCTGTCTGGTTTAGCAAATATATCAAGAAATATCCTACAGTTGCACAAGTCTTTTATCATTTACAGAAGAAAAAAATTCGAACTGTAACAACCTTCTTTGTATTCAATCTGAACCTTCTTTCTATTCAAAGAACGCTCACAAATAAAAGATACTATGAAAAGATGAAACATTAGAGATTAGTCCCTAATATGGAAAGTTAATAATTGCACGAACATGCACCAGCAGGAGAAATCGGTCAAATATGCACTAACATATCAATCTACAGAGCAGCCATTGCTAACCAAACGACAAGATATTTTAGTTAGCTATTCCCTGAAGGAACGGACAAAAATATGCAAAACCATAGAAATCCGTTCCCAAGTAATCACTGTCGGAAGACTTCTTCACTATTGTTGTAATGTTTAATCTACGATTAGTCCTTTGTATTTAAGTTGTGTACAAACCGCAAGCAAACAGAACTTACTAAAATATTAATTTTTACTAAATAATTTTTGAGCCATGATGGAAACCTAATGATAATCATAATTACGTTTCATTTATTTCCTCCCCCTCCTCCCAGACTCGGCTAGGTCACGGCGTGAGCGTTAGGGTCGTGGTCGAATTAATTTCGGGGCTAAATATAGGAAGCGTTCGTAATCGCGAGCCCTGTAAACTTTTATAGTGCGGGGAATTGCGTGGTTATCTCTCGGCAGATCGATCCTGCACGTTCCTTTCCTTTCAGCGGCGCCTTTTATCAGACTTCGCGTGACCGGGAGGAAGGCACACGAGGTAGTCTTTTGTGTTAAGTGATGTTCGAAAAAGCGATGTTGCGCCTCTGGCACACTCTACGTCCGCTGTCTTGTAAAGTTGCTTGTTTTGCTTGTATCTAAATGATGGAAAGTAAGGAACTGCAGAAAGAATAAATAATACTCGGTACAGAAGGAGAAAATGAAATTTACTATTTGAAAAAGATAATAATGAAAATAAGTGTTAAGCTCTTTACGGGTCTGTTCACTAAAACTTTATCGCAGGGAATTGATTGATTCATATTTTCGTGTTTCCGGGCGCGTCAACTGCTTTGGTCATTAGTCCCGTTAGTGTAGTACATGTTTTTCTCGGGAGATGGCGGTGATCTTCCGCCGCTGGATGGCGAGATCCGGCGCCGACCTACCGTCGGCTAGTGTAGTTTCCCCTAACCAGGACTCTGTCACCAGCGGGGCACCTCCCCAGCCGGGACAAGCTCTAAGCTCCCGACCAGTCTCCCGGAATATGTGATAGTGTAGTGCATGTTAGTGTAAGTGTGTGTGTGTGTGTGTGTGTGTGTGTGTAAGGAGAGAGGATTAGACAACGAAGAGGAAGGAAAGATTGCGCGCTGTCCGTGGCCCGTTTGGTAGGGTACTGCTCCGGCATTCGCCTGGTGTTGATCGGAGAAACAACGGAAAACTACCAATCAGAGCATCCCGCCGCTAGAATTCTACTCCAGGCAGCGACTGAATTCGACCTAGCTGAAAAACTAGTGTTGAAAATCCTGCCGCCGTCAGAACTCGAACCTAGGACCTCCCGGTCAGAGGCGCTGCAGTGACAACAGTTGATGCACTGAGCTCCCGGTCGCAGGGAATTAATTATGTTATACTTCGAGAAATGCTTGTTTTTATTCTCGTGATTTATCAAAATAAGCTGTATATTATTTGCTGATTTCTGATTTTCTAAATTATTTATTCATATTTGCTAATATTTGAGGCTCTCGAGTTGAGATGATTGCCTCAAATATTTTTTAAAAGCTTCGAGATATTGAAGTGCAGTTTTCACGCGCTAATAAGTGTACAAGTAGTTAATGGATGGAAATTATTCGTCGTACCGAGATTTTAAATCGTTTTTATTTTTTAGTCGAAATAAACTTATATTTGGCATGGGTTTCAAAGTTCATAAAAAGAGGAATGCAATGATTCGAATGGACAGCTTCAACGACCCACTGACGTTTTTTCTATAATATTCAGTGTTCAAAATAATCATAACAAAAAATAATTGCATATAAATGATTTGATAACATTAATTAGCCATAGAATTAAAACAAAAGTTTTAAAAAATTGTTTATTAGTTTTGTATTTTAATATTTTTCGTACTATTGTCCTTTGAATTTGTAGAAAAATATACTACAAGTATTATTAGATAAGAAAACCATGAACAATTTCACTTATATTTTTGTAATCAATACAATGCTTCGATCAATCGAGGACGGCTATTGATCCGTTTTAAAATTGCATCGACCCCCAGGGGTTTGACATCGATCCCGTTAGGAAGCGGTGGTGTAGAGTTTCGGTATGATTGAATGAACCGCCCGTGTCGCGGCTGCGTATGTGACAACGAGGAGGGCTAACCATTTGTACAGGTGCCAGGTGGTCATTAGGTTGAGGGATGACTTTCTAAGAATAAGAGGATAGTGTTTGCGTAGAGAGGAATAGGGTATAGGGTGTTCAAGCATTTGATTGTTGTACAGAGGCTTATGGAGTATTGCTCTCTCTTTCTATCCAATGCAATTTTGCATAAGGTTCTCTCTTTCTATTGTAAGCTATGTTGCCAATTCATGAAAAAGCTCCGGGTTATTCGGCTCGGTCATTCTGGTTCGAACGCAAAGATTTAACATGTTTACTCAACGATAAATTCAATTGTGTTGATCTTAGACGAATTAGTTTTTTACCAGTTATTCCCAGAACGTCTATGAATCTGATGGTTGTTTTGTAATTGATTTTCATGGTTTAATTACGAAGAAATAGTATATATATATATATAGGTTTGGGCTCGAGCGGATGAGGACTTTTCAGGTTAAATGTGTGTCTAGTAGGAATCCAAGCTAGGAGATGTTTTATGCTCAGCTGTGGGTGTTCTCGTGTAAAAAGTAATTCTTCGCAGAAAAGCCAGCAGAATTTATTCGAACGGCGCTCGACACCTCAGCTCAAGGCTTATTGAACGTTTTGATGACGCCTATGTCCTTTCGAAGCGTGGACGCAAACACCGAAAAAATGCGTAACTTGCGAGATCACAAAGCAAATATAACTTCATATTTTAATTTTTTTATTTTTCATGACTTTTGAACGAAGCTTTAAATAACATTACTGCATTTATATGGAAATATATAATCTTGATTAAACTTTAATAAATTAATACGATACTGGTAGCGTTGGCAAACAAATGCAAATAGATCGAAAAATTTATAATAGTAATTATTAAATACTTCAGTATTGTAATATATAATAGTATTAGTTTATATTTACGCGAACGGAAGCAGCCGTCATTATCACCTTCAATTATCAGTGCGACGTTACAGTAAGAATGGCAATGGGTTACAAGCAACAATGACCGCTGATTCGTATGGGATACAAATTTTACCAATTATCATTGTTGATACCGATAGCAAGAAAATTAAAATGGATAGAAAAATATAATAATTAAATACAATATTTTTATATTTATCAAAATTGCAAAGGGAAATCATTTATTTATTTTATTTATTTATTTTACGTCAATAAAACAGTTGAAAACTGCGTATGACGTGCTATGGGGAAAAGTGAATTGTGTGCACGTTTTCAAAATTCTGTGATCCCTACACTAAGTCATATACTACTTAAATTTTGAATTTTGAAAGGGAGAAAAAAAAACAAAAACTCCCATATAATAAAATCTATTTTCAAGGATAAATAAGCAATAAATTTTGAATTTTGAATCATCGATTCGTTTTCACATTTAACACAATTAAAGTACGCAATTTAAAATGAAATATATAAATATAAATAATAATAATAATAATATATACGAAATAGTATACAAATTCTGACGTACTTAGCATGCAAATGCTCAGCTTCACAACTCATTTTACGTTCACGAAGCGCAGTAAATTCGGAACGGTCGACTATCAAGACAGTCGGGCGGACAGAAGGTCAGACGGTCAGACGTTTTGCCGTCAATCAATTTTTCGGTATCAAGAACCCACAAAATATGGATTCTGGTTACACCACGTGCTAGAAGATTACTCTAAATTTAGCAACTTCCACTTTTTGTTTACCAGGGTCCTATAATAAGAGTTTTTCTGCAGAAAATTCGCTGTTTTCTCGTGCAGCATTACACAACTTTCTCTCTACCGCCGTAGCGGTAGCGAGAAAGTAAAAATGGTTCCATATCTCTGTGAATGCGAATATGAGAGGCTGAATAATAGTATACGACCGATTACACTTAATGCTATTTGTGCAACTCTTTGCACCACTTCTTAGTATTACTACTTTGTGCAGGTACACCTTGTGTCATCTCTGAATAAAACTATCTATAGGTTCTGAAATGACCATTTTCGTATTAAAACGAATAGCCTTTAGGTTTCAAGCTCGGTGTAAGAAATACACCGTAGTTTGAAGACGTGAACGGTTTCAATAATCAGTGACATGAATAAAAACAAACGATTCTCTTATATTTCAGAATATTTATTAAGAATGCATGGAATTCATATTAACCCTGGTTCGCAGTGTCCAATATCACCTCACCTCGGCCCCTTGCGCTCGTCGCGAGCTGCGATTCGACCCCGAAGGTCACCTGTTGTCTGCCGAGTCCGGATCTGGTATCGAAACCACTGTCGCGTGTCGCCGTCTCGTGAGCGGGAGGTTGTTTACAAGGCATCGAGAGATCGAGTTTCTCTGCTAAACATCGAACCCCCGTTCTAGGTCGAGATTAACAAACGGCTGGGCTGGCATTTCATACTGGTCACGAGAGAGTGAATGCCGCACCTTGTGGTGGTTGACGTATCTCGGTGAATGTCGAGTGAGAGCCTAAAGCATATTGATACTGGTTGGGTTCAGTGAAATATTTCTCTTCTAGCACCCTTGAATGTTTCGTTCTTATTTTGTTCCTGTCGTGTGCTGTTCTCGAAAGAAGGAAACATGTTAAATTCATCACAAAGAATTAGCTGCTAAAATGTTAATAAAAATAATTTTCACGTCCATTTATTAGTGGATTTTGAGTATTAGATTTCCAAACCAATTAACGTAATATATTACGAAGTTCAATGCAGCACCATACTTATACATACTTAAACAGGATGACTAAAATACACGGGATTTAAGCAATCGCCATAGTCTCGGTGCTGTCCCGTCTCCCTGCTTCAATTGACATTTGTTTATTGTCATAATTTCCAGGGAAACTGGAACTAGAAAGGTATTTTATTATCTCGACGCTTACAAAAAAGGGAAAAGTAGAATACTTCAGGCTTTACTTACTTGTCCATTCTTTGCCAACGAGAAGATT
This sequence comes from Teleogryllus oceanicus, assembly GCA_964035755.1. Taxonomy (NCBI): domain Eukaryota; kingdom Metazoa; phylum Arthropoda; class Insecta; order Orthoptera; family Gryllidae; genus Teleogryllus; species Teleogryllus oceanicus. The sequence goes on along the minus strand of CAXIVR010000009.1, from coordinate 4,286,855 downwards.
TTACAAAAGTCAATTCATGCTGCAAGATTAATTCTCATACTCAGCACGATGCACCATAAAATGTCATGTATATCATATCGTATTATATCGATCTTGTGGACCGAACACTGATTGTATTCGTAAGCAAATAAGAGGTTGTAAGCATTTCCGAGTTAGGAAGACTCGTTCATTTTATTGGTCAGTTCTTTTTTAAAAGAAAATAAAGATTGTCTTCCTTTTTACTCTTGTAGTGTAAACAGCGATTACATTTTACAACCATTTCGATCCGTATGTCACCAATATTTAGCTGATGAAGTGCGACAAATTAATGGAACGGATTAATGGAATGGATGATGTATTAGGAGAGAAATGTTCTGAAATATTTGACTCCAGATGAGTCATCTCCCTTGAACTCTGACAAGAATGCGTAACGTGTGAGTAAGCGTGGGGTCTTGAAAATTTCGGAGTATTGGAGGTGTAAATCATGCAAGGCGGAAGTGTTTCTAGGTTCGGTTTTCCTCTTACATTAATATGAATGGAACCATGACGATTCTGCCGTGAGCGGTACAATGTCCATATTGTTTAACATTCGTGTAGAAATTACGACTTAACAACTTTGATTTTTTATTTTCAACTATGTTTCTCTGTATTTAATTATATGAAAGAGTAACTTTTGTCGTTTGTTTTTATTTCTAGTAGAACAAAATACTGGCAACGTTGTTTTTTTCTCAACTAAACGTATAACTGCTATTAGCAAAGCGGCCGTCGGTGTATACCCACGAACACGACGGTAGACGGTTACGTTTTTAGAACCACATTCGTAAAACATTAACTCTCGAAAGGGCGGCATCCCTTTATCTCAAGTATTGCAAATGGTTACTGAGCTGTGGGCGACAGTCTGTAACCATTGAAAAGGCATTTGAAATCTGCCGACCTTGCAAGGAAGCTGCTCCAGACAGTAGGAATGGCGAGGGCACGACTGACGGCATGACGTTCTTCCCTCCTAAGCAGCATCGTTTCGGATGCGACGACTGCATATGTGGGGGCTCTGGGCCAGCGGGGAGTTCTCGCCGCCCCCCGGCCGCCCCCCGGCCGCCCCCCGGCCGCCCCCCGGCCGCCCATCTCGCTCCATCCCCTCGCCCCCGTCTGTCGCAGTCCGCCCTTCGTCCGCCCCCGCCGTGAGGGTCTGGCTGGCCGTGCGCGCGGTGCGCCCGCTTCTTGTGGCCGCGTGGCCGCGCAGAACGGACGCCGACCGCCTCACCCCCCCTGAGCTCCGCCTTCGCGGAAGCAGCGCTGAGGCGGCGCGCGCTCCTCAGAAGGCGAGGGGCGCACAGTGGGCAGAGCCCTTCCGTCCGAGCGGAGGAGACGGGGAGGAATCGTGACTCGCTCATCGTTCAATTCTTGGCCCTGAGGTCGTTCCTTCCAAGCTCTCCTACTGCTCCTATCCTTCAAGGAGCCACAGATCCTGTATTATTCCAAATATTTTAATTTTTCATCATTTTTGTTGTTAAACATCAGTCATTTTATCCAGAACGATGCTGATATACAAATAGGTGAATGAATAATATTTTCATAAGTCATTTGCCCTCATAAATTCGCATGGTATTGCAGAATGGCCGAGCCTCTGCGTTAGAATGAGATGGCGTAAGATGCCCATTAGGGTGTCCCAAACAATCGACGTTGTTTGTTCCAATGCATAACCTCTTATTGTTGTTTGCTGTCAAAAGAATTGTAAGAGCAATTTCCTGCACGTAAAACCACGGCAACCCTCTCCCATTTGCATCTAAACTTGTCAGTATTTGCAAACAGCTTAACGCGAGCTCCCGTATCAACGTGCTGGTAATTACTTGCAATTTTTAATGAACGTATCGTTTTCAAATAGTAAAATATAGGTGTAATTACGCACTTCTAAATAGAGTGTCTCTATTCTTATAATAGGGACGTGAAACAGTAGGTTCAAAATTTCCCTCAAAAAAATTAAGGATAAAGAGGAAAGGGCACGCTTTGGAACTATTGAGGAAGAAAAGCGACGTTCAAAATATTTCTCCGTGACAACTGCTTTGGGTACCATCTTATGAACCGTTAGAAACGATTCATCTGATTCTAATGCAAATATAATTTGCAAGCACATTTGCCAACGCTGATCGAGAACATACGACGTGGAACGTAAAATATCCAAGTGGAAAGATTTCATTTCTCCAAAATTAGTAGCAGTTGATGACAGGTGTGGACGAAATATGGTAGATTCTTGAAGCTACCATTGAGGCACTTGGACAAAATACTGACGATAAGTAAGTCGGTAAGTAAGTACTCAATTCAAAGAAATCGTATGAATAAACGAAAAGAGCGTGCTAAAGTCATAAAAGTAACAGATGTTAACTGTTCACTGTGATAGAAAACTGTTGCATGCTTTAGGTGTTCCGAAACCAAATAAAGAACGTCTTCTGATCGTTATTTCATATAGAAATAAAGAACAAGTTAGGCTAAACTAAGGTTAAACCAAGGTTGCAAAGTTGTTCAGGAAGCGTACACTCTTTGGAAGGCGGGTGTAGATTGAAATCTTGAAAAAGAAAAAAGAGGGTAAATTTGTTGTTGTGATACTACAGCTTCAAAAAACAGGTCGTATTTATGGTGTCTGCGTGCTTGTAGGACGAAAACGTAATAGAGAAATGATAATTTTTGTTTGTCGCCATCACTTGTATGAATTGGTGTTTAAAAAGTGTATTCAAAGCGAAAGACAGACAAGTCACTACAAGTACTCATAGTCCACTTTTCAAAAACTTCCGAGATGACTGGAAAAAAGTGTCGATCCCGATAAAATACAGTGTTAAAGAGCAAAGCTTATATCGTTCTGTTTCCAAAATTGGCAATATGTTTACGTTTTACCAACCTGAACTGGGAAAAGAAATGGAGAGGACTATCGAAAGTTGGTAGAGCGTTATAATTGCACTTTAAGCGGAGACAGAAAATTCAAAATTGGACCTTCGTGTGCCGTGCATCATGATCAATAGATGGCGAGAGCGATTTTATCCTTGTAAATGTCATTCTTTAGTGCCCAGTCGAAAGTTACGAGCAAGGATATGGCAGCACTGTTAAATGTTTGTGTGTTCATCGTGACATCCTCCGTCAAGCCGTGAATGCAATGCATTTTGACAGTAGAAACATCTTACCAAGAAGTTTATGAATGCTTACGATTAGGTTGATAAAAGTATTTTGAAGGCTGATTTACATAAATTAAGGTATTTATGGTAAATGTGTGTACGAAATTTATGGTATTTGATGAAGTATGTCCTGTCACTATTTGACGATAATGTGGACCAAAAAAAACAAAATAAAAAGGTTGTAAATTTAACCAATAAAAATGTATCAAACTACGGTAGACATTACCTCCCAATGCAGTAAGAACTCTGTGGTCCATTGTACATCAAGGACTTCATTTCTATCGAAAGCAATTTATAGTTTGCACGTCTTAAAGTTAATGACAGTTTCTTTTGGGATGGTCCCACTTTCTGGTCAAATAATGCTGCATTTCAAGAAGCTAGAAAGAAGGTTTCAACGCTTAGATCAGTGAATGATTCAGTTGAAAGAGCCGTCAACTTGGTGCAAGACTTTCATGTGTTTAATTACGGTTAATGGGGAACAGAAGATCAACAGGAGGTTAATCCTGACTGGAAAAATAAATTTTAAAAAGAAAATTAACAAAATATTGTCTAAATATTAAATAGATATGTGTACACATTCTTGCATTATTTACCTAAAACATTGAGTTCTAGAATCTTTTCTCACTAATTCAGTATACACGTTAAAGTTTGTTTGGCATGAAGACGGGACGGGTTATCCTTATCTAATTGGAATAATATTTATTGTTTGAGTTTTTGAGATCAAACAGAAAAGAATATAAAGGATATGCGTATCTGATTTCGCGAAAAAAACTCCCTTATTTCTTGAGGCACCATAATACCCATCTCTTAAGTCGCCTATCTTAATTCCTTGCTCTATTAAAATGTATATTAGGATCAATCTCGAATGCCAAGTACCATTCATCTCACGATTGTCTGAAAACCTGCGTCATTCGGCACATGTTGCATTGGAATCACCCATCCTGTGATCATTCCGATCTGTTGTTCCGTAAATGGTGGTGCCCTCTCCATCAGGGTCAATTTTATAAGGACATTGTGTTACGCTTAACCAAGGATAGTTGTCTGTTCTAGTCGTCTTAAAACATTTCATTGACAAAAACAAGTTCCGTAAGAATGATCGCGAATATAAATAAATAACACAGTGGAGTCTCATTATCTCCTATATCTATCTAGAATACCTCAATAACTTTAATTTGATTTAGTCGTATACACACGGTGTCACGTGACATAATCGATGATATGTCAAAATATTGGGTGACTCGACTAATTCCTACTCTTTAGAGTGGAGATATCAACGGTGCACTGGATTTGCTCTCTCAAAAAATATATTTGCAATGCTGAAATGAGAGTTTAATTCCGGTTCGTGAGAGGCTATTAAATGCACTTAGGTCATCGGCGGTCATAGAGGTGTCGATCGTAATTGCCGCAGTTTAGCACGAGTTCGTGAAGAAAAGTGACATGTTCAAACACATTCGCCAAATATAAGTCGCAAAACACAGAAGTCGTGGTCTAAATATGCAAATGACAATTCCGGAACAAACCAAATTAAGGCGCATCAGTGATCAATGAATAGTTCTCAGAATATGTTATGGAATGTCCTTGGAAAAACCTGATCATGGAGTTTAGGTGGCACTACTCACCCAATGCTGCGCAACATACCCTAAGAAGGTTTAATGGATACTAATTAAGGAGCTCAAACAGTTGAACAGTGCAATTGGTTGGATTATATTCAGGAAGAGCGTTATACTCAGGCGTTAAAGTGGATGCCATTACTTTCTTTTTAATATTCTGAAATGTTCCTGTTGAAAGTGGTATCCCTAATTATCAACAGAACGGTGTTCACTTTTCCGCCACACGCAGTAGAGAGAATAGACCCGGAAAGTAATTTTCGATCCCGGAATGACGCGTTGCAGAACTTCTGTTGCAGGAGACGCTGACAAAACTTTCAAATATTCTTTTTGGATAGAGGACTGCTGTCATTCGTTCGATTGCATCAATTCACAAATTAGTGGTTTTCGTCGTTTGTATGCGAGAAAAGTAAAGTTCCTCTGAGGTGACTCTTACGAGGATGCTGAACCATTTAGCCCAAGCTCGGAAAAACCGGACTGCTCAAGTCTAATCATTTACCAAATGACTTAATCTTTGTTCATCATCATAATTTGCAGAATGTACATTTTATTATTTTATGTTCGTTTTGTAAACAAATGGCACAAATGAATCCCACGCTTGTTCGGAGAGAAGCGCCCATCAAACACTCTCACCTGAATGATAATTGTGTGAAAAAGATTGATTGTTTAATGTTCCCGGGTCCGTAAGTGTAGTGCATTTATCAACGCAGGTAGTTGTGATCTTCACCATCTTTCCATAGTGAGATCCTGCGGCGACCTACATGTCGGCTTGGTGGATTTTCCCCACCCAGGCATCTCGCACTACTGGCGGAACAAGCTCCCGACTGGTTGGAGCTCGTTCCGGGTTGGGGAGATGCGCCGCTGGAGGCGATACCTGGAGGAGGAAACGCATTAACCGACGTGAAGGTCTGGCGTTTCGGCGGAAGAAGGAACTCCTCCGCCACCCGGAATGTAACTAGCACTTCTCTTGCGTCTTATGACCGGGAGCGGTGGTTCAGTGCATCAACTGACGTCACTGCAGACCATCTGACCGGGAGGTTCTAAGTTGGAGTCCCGACGGAGGCAAGATTTTCGACACTGGCTTTTCAGCTAGGTCGAATTCAGTCGCTATCTGGAGGGGAATTCTAGCGGCCGGCTGCTCTGATCGGCAGTTTTCCGTGGTTTCTCCAATCAACCCCAGGCGAATGCCGGAGCAGTACCCTAACGAACGGGCCACGGGCCGCGCGCGATCTTTCCTTCCTCTTCCTTTTCCTATCCTCTCCCCTTACACACACATAGACTTACACTAACATGCAGTACACTACCACATATTCCGGGAGACTGGTCGGGATCTTAGAGTTTGTCCCGGCTGGTGCGGAGCCCCGCTGGTGGGAGACACCTGGTCGGGGAAAACCCCGCTATCCGACGACGGTAGGTCGGCACCGGATCTCGCCATTAAGTGGGGGAAGATCACCGCCAGCTCCTGGTGAAAAAACGTGCACTACACTGGCGGGAGCAATGACCTGGTTCGTTGACGCGCCCGGAATCACTAACCAATGGATAGTCGTGTGCCGTGAGCGGTTGGCGCGTCCGGAATCCGTCCGGTCCGGAATCCGGTCCGCGCCACGCGGTGGCGCAAGTGGTGCAGTGTTGTCGCCGTCGCCAACTGGAGCAACGCATCATCGGCTCTTCCACGCGCAGCGCCCCCCCCGCCCCCGCCCCCCACTGCGCCGTTGCGCAAAGGAGCAAGCGGCCCACGCGCTCGCAAGCAATCTGGCGACGAAACTCTTCTGGATGTTACGAACGGGGGCTCCTTTTATTTATTTTAGTTTGGGTTGATGTAATTTTGTAAAATACCCACCTAAAAATAGCCTCTCGTTTTAAACAAAGAACAGCATTGGGACATTGCGGCGGCGATGGTGTAATGGTTAGCGTATAGGGATGTTGTACCCAAGTTCGTGGGTTTAAACCCGATCGTAGCTGTGGATTTTCAAGGGCGAGAAAATTCTTCGTACGCCTTCCGTCGGAGGGGAAGTAAAGCCGGCTGTCCCATGTGAGTAGATACACTGCATGTAAAAGATCCTCAAGCCCAAATGACGCCTCTGAGCTAAATTCAAATTGCCTGTTTCGTTGCCCAAGTAATACCTTCTTTCTCCGCTAGGTGGTGAAAGGAGCGTAACGAAATTTGCGTGGTCAGACGGAAGAGCAGGCCCCATCATCTGAGTCTCGCCTCGTAAAATAAGGAAATAAAAAAATATCTTTCTCAAAATAAAGTGTTATTGATTCTGGGAAGATAATGTGCGTTTGCTCTTGTATTAGGAATAATAAAATCTTTCGCCTGCGGATTTTGCAGTAAAGAGCAATTTCATGCAAATTCAATCTTACTCGTTCAAGCACTTCTCCGAATTACCTCTATTTAATCTATAGGTTCTAATGGGTTATTTCTGGCGTCAATCTTGTTTATTTCTATACCCATAATTTAGCTTTCCATATACTCAATGTCCTGATATGCTCCTTGTAACCAGTGTCACATTACCGAACAGTCTGAGTAGACTGCAACCTGGGACGTGCAATTTTGGGGGGCGAACGAATTTCAGCGGATTCAAAATTAGATAAGCGAACTTTTGAATATTTTATATAAATATTTCTTTCCATATTTGTAACAAAAGAAAGTGTTGCTTAATCAAATATATATCCATTGATATATACAGATAAAACGAATGCCAACGTATCGTAATGGGTGTTAAATCAATAGCGTGGTGAGAATTATTTATTCGTACACATTCGTACAATATTTGCGTTACAAATATTGCCCAATCACTTTTTATTCAAAATATTATAAGCAGCTTCATTATTGCAAAAAAAAAAATAAATAAATAAAAAAGAGCGCTAAAATATCAGACAGCCTACGGCACACGTAAGTCAAAGTCGGACACTGCTTAATTCAAAGGAGAGGTTTACTGTTCAGGGTCTGTGTCCCTCTAATTTCAGGAAATATTAAATAAGTAATGTCAAAACCTCTAGTGTCAAAGAATATTCGAAATATTGCTTTCCCTTTAAATATACTTTCACTAATTTCAGTTTCAATTTTTGTGACTAACTCGCTGGCGAGCCTAATTCAAGGTAAAGTACATTTGCAAAGAACTGCCTTGAAAGAGTAGTTTCAAGAGATAACAATAAAACTTTGATGCATTTACTTGGGTTTGTGAATATTCTCTTCGTTGTGTCTTTTCATTGCCACAAATAATTTAATCGTCTCTTCAGCTTCAAACGACTCATCGGTAAATTGCATGTAGGTGGAGCGGCTAGCAGAACATCAAAGCACCGCTCTCGTTGTGTATTCTGTTCTCAGAGTTCGTAGGCTCCGCTGAATGAGAATTTCCTAATGAATTCAACCCTGGTGATTGCCGACCAAAATCAAGATTTCCAGAATCCGACATCACAATCTAACTTTCTGCAGTGGCAATAATTTCGTTTTGATATACTTCAAACCGGAATCTCTCCAGCGCTGTAATTATGACCGAGTGCGTCCACATTATTCTCAGTACAATTGAAAAGAATTTTTTATTTAAAAATTCAAACACTTAATTTTCAGACGAAGCTCTTGCAGAATACATTTTCTTCGTTACATTATTATTAACGGTTCACTATTAATTTGATTACTACATTAATAATGAATTATTAAAAATAAGATTCGTGATTTTTTTTTTAATTTTAAAAATGATAATTGATATCATTAATAAATGATAATTGATATCATTAATAAATGGTAAATTAATTTTTCTGAATCTTACGTTCTAAAACTATTATTAAACTGTTGAAATCATTAAGTGAGAGCTTCATAAGCGCGTAAAGAAATCAATAAAACCTGTTAACATTTTTACATTTAAACGACGTATATCATTTTATAATTTTCATTTCACGAGTTAATGTTCATTTTTAATTTTTGGAATTTGTCTTTATGACTCCAACTTAATTAATCCTTCGTCCTATCCCTTTACCATACAGAATTTTATTTTCATAAAGAGATCCATATCGTAAAATAGTTTGATCTTTAGACTAAAGGTCAATTTTTTTAAATTCCTGGGGTTTCTTAGTAAACTTTTCCAGGTCACCAAACTAGCAATTGATTCATTTCATTAATCACTAATAATAATAATAATAATAATAATAATAATAATAATAATATATATAATGATGATGATGATACAACTTATTTAGATAGATAGATAGATAGATAGATTTATTACTAATTCTGCAAATAAGTTCCAGAACTTGGTGGCAGAATACACTAACTAAACATTACAGAACTTAACTATACAAAATTTTACAAATTTTACACACTTTACAAATTAACATGAACATTTCACCGTGCAAGCTTCCATGGCACTCCACTTCACTTCACTTCACTTCACTTCACTTCACTTCACTTCACCTCGCCTCGTCTCACCTCACCATACTGCCAATCACGTTTTAATGTGATTTTGACTCACTCGTTTCCCTCAACTTCACATCACTGCACTACACGCCACTGCACATAATAATAATAATAATAATAATAATAATAATAATAATAATAATAATAATAATATAATAGATAATAATAATAATAATAATAATAATAATAATAATAATAATAATAATAATAATAATAGTTATAATATAACATACTTTACATAGGAAATAATAAGACACATATAAACATCTAGGAATTTAATTTATTTTTAAATTTGCTGACATCATGAGGAAAGGGATCAAAGATTGTCACAGGCAAGCCATTCCAGTCTCTAATAGTTCGATTCGCGAATGAATATTTCCCAACGTCCGTTTTCTGAATTCTTGTCAGAATTTTGTGCATGTGATCCGCTCTGCCGAAATATGTAGGTTTCCCTAATCGACTTTGAATTTCTTTCCACGGTCGAAATCCTGTGTACGCTTTATACATAGCATAGAGACGCGATTTCATTCTCCTTGTTTCGAGTGACTCCATACTTTATTCCTGGTACCCTGAAAGCAAATTTTGAAGCTCTACGCTGAACCTTTTCTAGATTTCTTTGCTGCAAAAGTCTGTATGGGTCCCAACATATCGCGCCATATTCTAATATGGGTCGCACTAATGATATATATGCCAGTTCTTTGGCACTCACTGAACTCTTTTTGAGAATCCGCATAATAAAATGCAAAGATTTCCATGCTTTCCCTACAACGAAATTTACTTGATTTTCCCATGTCAATTTACTGTCTAGCTGAACTCCTAAATATTTGCAAGACGTGACTCGAGGTATAACATTATTATTCAATTTATACGCGGTTTCATTGTAACTTCGACCCTACCAAACGTGATGGATTTGCTCTTTGAACTATTTATTTCCATGCCGTTTGTATCCGCCCAGATATGTAATTTCTCCAAGTCTCGCTGCAAAATATTCTCGTCCTCCTCCGAGTTAACAATTCTATAAATTACGCAGTCATCTGCAAAGAGTCGTACATTAGAAACTAAACTTGTCGGTAAATCATTTACGAAGGCAAGAAACATGAGTGGGCCGATGACACCCCTTGTGGAATTCCTGACGTGACGTTTCTCGAAGTTGACAAGTAATTTCCGATTCGGACCTTTTGTGTCCTGTCACGAAGTAGTTCGTTTATCCACGCTACCACTCTAGTGTCTAAACCCGAATCTATTAATTTCTTTAGAAGACGATCGTGTGGAACAACATCAAAAGCTTTGGCAAAATCAATTACAATCGCGTCGACCCTACCACCTTCATCAACTACGTCGGCTAGGTCCTGTAAAAGTGAGACTAGCTGACTTTCGCACGAAAAACCATTCCTGAAACCGTGTTGACCGTGATAAAGCCATTGCTTGTCCTCCCATTCTTTCCTGATATAGCTAGAAATTAGATGTTCCATAAGCTTGCATACGACTGATGTAAGACTTACCGGTCTATAGTTACTAAGTAATGTCTTGTCGCCACTTTTAAAAATAGGTACGACGAGAGCCAGCTTCCAATCTTCCGGTTTCTGAAACTCTTTCCTCTATTTCAGCCAAAAATATTCCAAATGAAATTTTAATTAGTACGTAATTAATTTAACAGCTTGTATTAACGACCTATGGCATGTTTATCAATGTAAGATTTTGTTGTGGAAAAATGTTGCGTGAATTCGTTGGCGACGAGTAGGGGCTATTATGATGGGTCTAATGTTAGAGAGCGAGTGGGCGAGTGGCCGCACGTCAGACGGCGCTCTGCGGATCCCATTCATCGCTTGCGCAGTCTGTCGCAAAGTGTGTGAAGTTTCCTCGAAAGCCTTCGTCTGGTCTCGGAAGACCCTCAGGCCCCGCCTGCGGAGTTCGAAGGGCTGGTGCATCAACTGATGTCACTGCTGCGCCTTTCACCTGGATGTCCTAGGTAACACTCCCCGCGGCAGGATTTTCGACACTAGCTTTGCAGCTAGGTCGAATTCAGTCGCTGTCTGGAGGAGAATTCTAGCGGCCGGCTGCTCTGATCGGTAGTTTTCCGTGGTTTCTCCGATCAACACCAGGCGAAAGCCAGAGCAGTACCCTACCAAACGGGCCACGAACTGCGCGCGATCTTTCCGTCCTCTTCCTTCACCTCTCCTCACACACTTACACTAACATGCACTACACTACCACATATTTCGGGAGACCGGTCGGGAGTTTAGAGCTTGTCCCGGCTGGGGCAATGCCCCGCTGGTGGGAGAGTCCTACTTAGGGAGAAACCCACTAGCCGACGGTAGGGCGGCACCGGATCGCGCTATCCAGCGGGGAATATCACCGCCATTTTTTTCGAGGAAAAAACTGCACTACACTTACGGGACTAATGACCATACCAGTTGACGCGCCCGGAAACACTCAAAACACACACAAATCAATCAATCGAAGTGCTGCTTGCGTGAAGTTAGGGAACGAAACGAGGACTGCAAAGGTCGATTTATCATGATGCCTCCATTTGAGGTGTAAAATTTAACTTTCTCATTTCCCCCTTTTCCCCATATTGGTAGACTTTCAGTGAAAATTAACAAAATATTTTAATACAGTGCACACAAAAGTAATCCCGAAATTTTTCTAATTTTTTAGTTCTTTTTCTTTGTTTTGTTAAATGTTGCAGAATATATATTGTGTTAGACATGAAACTGTGTCAGCTCCTGCAGTTTTTTAATATAAATTACATTACTAAATATTGAACATTATATAACAAAACGAAAGAAAAGTCTTAATGATCAGTCGGATTTCGAAAATCGGGTTCGATGACCCTACAGCAGATAATAGCCAGCTTAATGACCACAGCTCCGTCTCTGGTAATTAGTGAAGCTACTTCGCCACTTGTAGATACAGTAGATTCCGGTTATAGTGAACTCGGATATAGTGAACCCTCAGTAATAGTGAACTTAAATGACTGGTCCAATTTCAGTTACTTAAAATGATTCGGTTATAGTGAACTGAACCTCGGCTATAGTGAACGTGGGAATTACGTCCTGAAACTTAATTCGATGTTGTATGTTATTAGGCGAGTGAAAGGGCCTTTGGAGTGTGGGACCGTTCCCTAACTGTGCAAGAGGCATTGATGGGTGTCGAGACTGCATTACGATACTTAGAGACAGTGGACAATGCAAAATCAAGAGTGGGGAGAGCATGAACTACGAAGGAGGATATAAAGAAATTACTAATGAAAAATGTACGAAGCAAATAATTGATTTTTTAAGGACAGATAAAACAATTGCAATTTTGCAATTGTTTTATTGCAATTTTCAGTACGCGTTGTTACTGAATTTTGCCGTATCTCTGTATTAATAAAATTAATCATTATGGAGAAATTATATTTAATTTTGACATAATCGGATATAGCAAATCTCCCTTATAGTGAACCAAACATGTTAGTCCCCAGAAGTTCACTATAAACTGGAGTCCACTGTCTATGAAAGGGGGGCGAGGACAGCTTAACCCAAATTTTCTGTGTATAAACTTGTTTTCTATACTCATACTATGGTTCTGTGAATATGTTTGTACACCATTTGGGTTACAAGTCTTTCTTTTTTATAGAATGGCTAAGATCGTTGTATTAGATATGTGACATATGTGTTAGTACTAGGTTCTCTCGACCCGTTCATTTGTAGTCGTGAGCCCAAAACTCTCTACTCAGATAAATTCGATTCAGTTTCAGGGATATAAAAGACGTTTTGGGACACCTTTTTTGTAGCCAGTGCCATTTGGAAAAGTAACTGATATATACTCGAATACAGGAAAATATGAATATTTTATATTTTACAGAGTTCAAATATCGTCGATAAAAATATTTCAGTTAATGGGCCAAGGCCAAGGCAATAATCAGCCAAGGGAAGAACAAAACTGATTTAATAAAAGAAGTTTTAGTTGCTATAGACCTAAAATGCTAGCGTCAATGTAATAAAAATACCAATTTTAAATTTTACAAAATTCAACGGGATCTTAAATTGTTAGACCGGAATTAACCAGTAGTTCTACAAATCCTGCTAAGCAAGGATAAAGACAGTTCATTTAATGGATTTGACCTCCTCAGCTGATATTGCAATCCATTTTGGAAGCTCCGTCACAGCAGCTGCGATATTGTGTAAATCCTTTATAGAATTAGATAAACGAAATAATCGAAACATAAACTTTTATTTTAATAGTTTATTAAAAGATTATAGAAACAAGCATGTTTTGGAAACAATCCCATTCAACAAAGTCCAAGTAGCATGAATTAAACCCCCATCTCGATCGCGTTTTTATCCAGTTTCCCTGATCCATTGAGCAAAAGCTGAGATGGCCTCTGGACGTAAATGTAGCGTCACTATGCGCACGTTTTGTTGAGCTTTCCTTTTGCTTGTAGTGTTAGTAGAGCTTAGGGTGAGTTTCTATTTTGTTAACAATACAGAAGAATCAAATCTGCAGTTTGTTTACCGTTAAAAATAAGTTTTCTATAACTCGGAAACGAAAATATCTAGTTTTTGAAATGTTAATCTCTCGTTTTTTAAATTTATTATTATTATTATTATTATTATTATTATTATTATTATCATTTTATCTTTTAACTATTAATAGTTACATTGTTGGGAAGGGATTCTAAAACTCAAGAAAGCGTGCGCAGATGATTTTCTCCCCCATACGGCACATACTCTTTTTTACTGTTTTTGACTAAATAAATATCTAAATTTCTAAAACTCATATTTCTGCAAAGTGAAGTTTACAAGCTGACACCTCCAATTTTCTGAGGAACCAAATACCTTTGGATGTGCTTCTCACAGATTATTATTAACATTAAATACGTACATATTTCATTTCCTATTAAAAAGTGGAATCTCGATAATATTTTTTTTCTTTTTTCTTCTGGATTTGTGAGTCATTTGTGATTTCAAACTAAACTATCATAATAAAAATAAATATTCGTAATCTATAACAGGAATGAAATTGACCATGGTGTAATAACCATACTTCACAACGACAAGCAGTTGACATAACAGTGAAGCAATATGATTAATGTCTTCTTGTGAATCAAAAGGACGTCTCAGTACCTCTTTAGGAGATCGATTCGTTTAGAGATGACCAGCTCTTCCAACGACATGTTAAATGGTGTATTAAGAGCACAAGGTCATGGAAGTCGTGAATCATAGAAGAATAATGGCTAAAAGCAAGAAATGAAGTTAAATATGTTGATGAATACGTTTAACCGTACAAAGCAAATAATTTGATAATTAATTTTAGTAATCTAATTAGTTTATTAATAAATTGTGGTAAATATATAATCAAACATCTAGACACATTAAAAAAATTAATAACGTTTTCAGAAACGATTTAAACTATGAATTCTGCGAGACTAGATAATTGTTGTTTATACAACATTGTGTTAATTTTTAAAGCAAAATCTAATTATTATCTCCGTAAACACATAGTTGGAAATTCCTCTTCACCCAGACTATGAATCAGTTTCCTTGTCTTCTCAAACTCAAGTGAATGAACTTCGTTCATTGGTAATTTCATTCTAGAATACTTTGTATGAGTAATCCCTTGGGTCATCTCCTATTTCTCATCTTGTGTACTCACTCGACATTTGAAACCGACGCCTGCAACTTTTTCCTGTTTCGAAGCACTATTTTTGTATTACGCAAATTCAAGTATGAATAAGAGTCTCAATGATCACATTGAAAGGAAAATCATACTACTAATATTGCTTTACGAATGTGTGTTTGTTATTGCAAAATGTGCATTTTCTGTGACAAACGTAAATATACAAAAAATTGTGAAAATAGGTAGATGTCTAGATGATCTCCTTTTGTGAAAGTGTAAATAAAACAACTTTCCTCTTCCACATTGTGCAGACTAAGTTAAGTATGCATTGCCTTGCGAATTCTTGAGATCATATGCCAGTAATGTTTCATATTCTTAAGAAATTGTTGAATAAACTGAATTTGCTTAAAAAACTTCATGAATTGAAGTAAAAGCTCTTGGGGAAATTAGTGACTTGATGAGTTATACATTTTGCCTTTCATTAATACTTTCACAGCATATTCTTGTCACTATTCTCGTTTACTTATGAATAAGAATGAACGATGCATATCCTGGCTGCCCTCCGCCTTCTGAGAATGCTCATGATTAGGAAGAATTTTAAAAGAAGATTACTCTTCGTATTACTCTAAACTCCAAAGACCCTAATTCTGTGTCTGTTTCCAAACCGGGCAATACCAAACTCAGACATTGCATTTCATGAATGGAATCAGTAATGTAGATCTTTCGTAGTAGGCTAAGCACCGCTAGCCATGCTGTTATCATTAGGGAGTCTGTTGTTGGTTGTACTAACAAGAGCAACAAAGGCAAAATAAACACTGCCGTCACTTGAGCGTCTCACTTCACTAAACTCGCCAAAGAGCTACAATTGCACGTAGTTTCGGTAGTGTTAGATTCTATTAAATAACGAATAGAGATTCCCAAAGTCTCAAAAAGCAATGAGAAAAAGTTAAAAGCTATTGAAATGGAGTTTTTGAGGGCAACTGGTGTAACACTAATGGAAAGAATCAAGAAAGAAAATATAAAGCAGCAAATGGGTGTCATTTCGGATATAATGGATCCAATAGAAGGGAGAATGTTAAAATGGTATGGTCCTCTTAGAAGAATGCTGGAGGAAAGATGGCCATTAAAAACTTGGAGGTGGCAGGTGCCAATGCACAGAAAGAGAGGTAGACCAAGACTCGCGTGGTATGGTGGTGTGAGATAATGAGAAATCGTCACATCGAAGATGATGATTGGCAAGATAGAAGATGATGGAAGCTTCAGTGCGAGAGACGCCGCATGGTGTAGTTCCACTCGCAGAAGAGGAGAATATTCCCAAAGAGCTTTCTTTCCCCTCCTAGGGTCGGCGCTTGTACTAACGCGTTGTAAGTGATCCACAGTCGCCAAGAATGGCCCGTCTCCTCGTGCGAATACCTTCTTCCCTTCTATGTATGAACACGCAAAACCAAATGGGTTCGCGGAGATTATTTTCGGAGTAACGGAGGAAATGGTTTCGTTAGAAAAATGCGATGTAGTTTTATAGTCTTCATTTCATTGAACCAAGTGATAGTTCATGTATATGGCCGAAATGTGAAGGGGAAAATGATAAAAAATTAAAAAACATTCATATTTCGACCGAGGCCCATCGGTTGCTTTGTTTACTTATCTTTTGGCCATTTGTAGATTGTATTAAAGCGAGTACAAAAACTTTCTTCCCCGTGCGAATACATACAAGCCATGTTGTAATTGAAATATAAATATTGGTTGACCCATAAATTTTAATGTCGTTCATTGGTCATTGGTGATAAGTAGGGGGCGGATTTTAATGAAATGTCATTTTTTTCTTTTCACTTTAGAACAATGCTGTTTGGTATAAAAATTCATTTTATGTTATGACAAAAAGAAATGACTCATTTTTATAGGTCTTTTTTTTTTGCGGATTTGATCGTTGTCGTTTTTTACATTTTTACGCCACTTTGAATGCATTTTTGCTGATTTCATCGATATTAACCTCATTTTTTTAATGGTACGTGCTTCAACTAATATTGACGTGATAAGGAGATAATTGACATCTTGTGAACCACATTTTACATATTACTGCGCATGAGCTCTGTGCATTTTTACCTAAGTGCAGCGGTAAAATTTTGTTTCTGCCCTAGTCCGAGAAACCTCAGATCTACGGACGATTTAAGTGCAGAAATGGCTGCGATAAGGGGAGAGTGTACAGAAAATTTCTTCCGCATTGTGAAGACGGTGAGGGACGGGAGGGCTTGAGACGAATAGATCCCTCGGAAGAGGACATAAAATATAGGAGGGTTCTTGAGAACCTGGACCTGAAATGTATCAATTATTGTCACAGTGATACACAAACTACGATAGCATCGATGTTGGCAGAATAGCTGAGATTTCCGAGGCTTGTCTGCTCAGTATAGACGAATAGCGGAGCTGTGCCCTAACAAACGGACTGTAGACCATGCACGCAATCTCACGATCTTTACTTTCTCATCCTCCTTCCCTCCTCTCTCTTTTCTCACACACTCACTTAAACACACACACACACACACACAACTGTTCAAGCTGTGTACTGCGACACATGTCGGGAACGGTAGAGCCAGTCCTGGCTGGCGCGGGAAACCGCTGGACAGAGTTACCTTGAGGGGGAAACGTTCGAAACGGTCATGTGAGCCGTCGCCGGATCAGCTGGGACTGCTCCACCACCTTCGGGACGTAGCACGCCCTGCACTTCGGGGCCTGGCGTCTTTTTCGAGTGGATGCGTCCGAAATGAATGCGGCGGCGGAGGGGGAGTGGGCCGGCGAGCGAAGGTCGCGCGTGGGCGGGGCGGGGGGGGGGGGGCGCGGCGCGGGCGGCGGGCGAGCAGGTGCGCCGGTGGGAGTGGACGCTGATTCATCCGGAACTGCTGGAGCGCCCGGTCACGCTCCGCGGCGCAGGCAAACACGCTCAACTCGTCACGGCGCGAGGGGGCTGGCGCGAGGGGGCTGGCGCGAGGGCTGGCGCGAGGGGCTGGCGCGAGGGCTGGCGCGAGGGCGGCGGGCTGGCGAGGGCTGGCGCGAGGGGCTGGCGCGAGGGGCTGGCGCGAGGGCTGGCGCGAGGGGCGCGAGGGGCTGGCGCGAGGGGCTGGCGCGAGGGGCGGCGCGAGGGGCTGGCGCGAGGGCTGGCGCGAGGGCTGGCGCGAGGGGCTGGCGCGGGGGCTGGCGCGAGGCTGGCGCGAGGGCGAGGGCTGGCGCGAGGGCTGGCGCGAGGGGCTGGCGCGAGGGCTGGCGCGAGGGGCTGGCGCGAGGGGCTGGCGCGAGGGGGCTGGCGAGGGGCGGCGAGGGGGGCTGGCGAGGGGCGGGCGAGGGGCTGGCGCGAGGGCTGGCGCGAGGGGCTGGCGCGAGGGCTGGCGCGAGGGGCTGGCGCGAGGGGCTGGCGCGAGGGCTGGCGCGAGGGCTGGCGCGAGGGGCTGGCGCGGGGGCTGGCGCGAGGGGGCTGGCGCGAGGGGGCTGGCGCGAGGGGG
Source organism: Teleogryllus oceanicus (assembly GCA_964035755.1). Taxonomy (NCBI): domain Eukaryota; kingdom Metazoa; phylum Arthropoda; class Insecta; order Orthoptera; family Gryllidae; genus Teleogryllus; species Teleogryllus oceanicus. The sequence goes on along the minus strand of CAXIVR010000009.1, from coordinate 4,268,593 downwards.
CTGGCGCGAGGGGGCTGGCGCGAGGGGGCTGGCGCGAGGGGGCTGGCGCGAGGGGGCTGGCGCGAGGGGGCTGGCGCGAGGGGCGGGCGCGAGGGGCTGGCGCGAGGGGCTGGCGCGAGGGGCTGGCGCGAGGGGCTGGCGCGAGGGCTGGCGCGAGGGGCTGGCGCGAGGCTGGCGCGAGGCTGGCGCGAGGGGCTGGCGCGAGGGGCTGGCGCGAGGGGCTGGCGCGAGGGGCTGGCGCGAGGGGCTGGCGCGAGGGGGAGGGCTGGCGCGAGGGGCTGGCGCGAGGGGGCGGCGCGAGGGCGGGCGCGGGGGGCTCTACAAGCTATTTTTGCCTCGACCGGGAATCGAACCTGGGACCACAACACGGGAAGCTAGTCCGCTGCCCATGAGCCATCCCAGAGTCGAAATATGATTTTGATTTATTTGTTTATATGAAAAATTGCCTTTTTATACCCGAGCTTTAAAAGGAAATAATGTGAAAGAAAATGATTTTAAAATACTTTCACGCATTTCAGAAACATTTCCATCATCGCCCTATCTGACGTCAAGGGAGGTGAAAGCATGTTCTTCACAGCTCAACACTCGCATCGAAAGCGCGTTTTACTTCTTGTCGAGCTCTAAACAGAGAGCGGCGGGCGCACGGAAGAGTCCCTCGGGGAACCTTATGATGAGGGGGGCGGATTGTATGACCTAAAAATCGCCAAAAATGATCAATAATATGCTTCAAAATACCCAAAAATCAAAGAAAAATGACGTACAAATATCTTATCAAAACCAGTTCCGATGAACAACCCAAGCTGTTGGATACGCTTCTGAGGTAATCCAGGTTGCTACTATTTGTTTGAGGGACCTCCTCTTGAAAAATTATGGGTTGGATTGTTCTTTACCAGGAAATCTGTCTTTTGTTATCCTGAAATCGACCGAACCGGGAATGGTGCTGATATACGTCACATGAATTTCATACTCACAACGGCTGTCAAAAAAATTTCTGAGCGAACAAATCGAATATGCTATTGAGTAATTCTGTGAAAAACATTTTGCATCTCGCAATATTATTTCAAGCAGGTACCATTAAAAATGACATTAAAATCGATCAAATCTTCAAAAAATGCTTTAAAAATGACAGAAAAATGTAAAAAATGACTTCTTGGTCGAAATCGGCAAAAACTGCAAAATAATGACCTGTAAAAATGGGTAATTTCCTTTAGTCATAGCCTAAAATGAATTTCTATACTAAACGGCATTGTTGTAAAGTGAAACGAAAAAAAAAAAATTTAATGAAAATCCGCCGCTCCCCGTCCGACGTTTCGTGTGCGCACGTGACAATCGCGTTTTTCTGCCCGCGCGCCGCCTCAGGCGTTTAGGCGCCTGCCGCTCCCATGTTGCACACTGGGCCCAAATAGCGTAAAGTAAAAAACACAAAAAGCAGTTCTTGAGAACATTTTCAAAATCTCCCATGGGCTTGGTGTAAAGTACTTCCAAATTTTAAAGAACGTTTTTCAAAATTTTAAAGCTTTAACTACAGCCAGATGGACAGGTGTTTCCTCAATTTGGAAGAAATCCTACGCATGGTTTAGGCGCTTGTAGTGTTCACAGACGGACGTTTTGCTGTCAGTTGGTTTCTCGGTATCAAGTACCTACAATACAGGGATTCTCGCTACACCACGTGTTAGAGTACTTTTTTCTCTTAATTTAGCAACTGGTTTAAGCTTTTTTTGTTATCAGGGACCAGCAATTATTTTTTTCTGCCAAAAAGCGGTCGTTTTATCGCGCAGCATAATATAACTATCTCTATACTACCTATATTACTACGTATATTACTCCTTACATGCTTACGTATATGAGTAAATGAAAAGAAGGGTAAAAGCAGAAGGAATAATGCACGAGAACAAGTACAACGTGTACTAAGAAATAAAACGAAAGAGAGAAATCAACTCTCAAGTAACGTTAAGGAAATGGAAAAGAAAAAGTTCATTTATGTCAAAATCATCGAAAGTAGCCTGATTGTATCCTAAACGGTAATGAAATTAATAATTAAAACCTTGTGGGCGTAAAAGGTGCGACTTTTTGTCGATATGTGCCGCAACAATGAAGTTTCTACTAGGTGATAATTCTAAATACACGTGATCAACCATGAAGTTGCTACATCAATCATACGTACAAAATGATATAAAAAAAAACACAAACAATTGCCATTCGGAAATGATGTATTCGTAAACATGGGATTAGCCAAAGCATTGTGAAAATAATTCATTTCTGTGTGTGATTAGGTGAGTAGCTTCAAGTAGTATTCAGGAAGGTGTCACCTGAAAAAGAAACATTGATGCAAGTTACTTTCCGCCATTTTCATCATTTTCGACATGAAAAAAGGGAGCTAATACTGAAGTGTCATTCAAACATTTCTCAGTATGAACACAACACTGACGTTCACAAGAACAGAACCACTCATTTTGTGTTGTTTTGCGTTACATTTTCAGCGTATGACTATAAATGTGGTGCTTCAAATGTGTGCTTGGAAATTGCAAAACATGATTTCCGAAAAACTGAGGGCAAGAAAAACAATGGTCAAAAAGTGAAGCACACACTAAGAGAAGGAAGAGAGGAAGAAGAAAAGGAGCTGAAAAAAGAAAATGATTTAATTAAATAAAAGGAAATAATTTTCAAAGGAACGAATTATTGCAGTTGAGAGTTGCTGGTTGTTCTCTCTTACGAGAAATTTTGTCGTGCTACGGCGCAGCCTGATTTATCAAAAAACGTCATTTTTGAGGAGAGACATTCCAAAGATAGCAGGTTGCCGAATATAAGATTTTATTTACCATAAAATGGCAAGCCCCTTAAAGTATTTCACACTTAACATCCTCAAACTTTCTAGGAGAACCCTATGGATTCACGATGTAACAATATGTCAATAACACAGGCACACGCACGCCCGGGCACACATACATACATACATACATACATACATACACACACACACACACACACACACACACACACACACAAAAAAAGGTTGTCAGACCCAAAGACGATAAGAACATGTGTTAAATGTTCCTCCGTGTATGTCGACGCACTGAATCTGAAACTGAACCCACAATTGCGCGACCATCCTCCAATTTTTTAATTGGCAAAAAGAAACTGAAATTTACTACAATGTCCCGATCGTTTTTTGCTATTTTAAAAAAACTGGGGGGGGGGTAGCGCAATTTGGCTTCAGATTCGTATTGAGCGCGTCGACATACACGGAGAAACATGTGTCGAGTCTTCGGATCTGACACTTGTCTGTGTGTATGTGTGTGTGTGTGTGTGTGTGTGTATATGTGTGTGTATGTGTGTGTATGTATCTGTGTGTGGGGGGGTATGTATGTATGTGGGGGTGTATGTATGTATGTGGGGGGGTATGTATGTATGTATGTATGTAGGTGTGGGTGGGTGTGGGTATGTGGGTGTGTGGGTGTAATCAAATGAAAAAAATCGACTTTTTGAAATATCGGGTTCCGCATTAGTGCTAGAAATCTGAGTGAAACGTCACAAACCTTTCGCTGCGGCAGCTTTTAACGCTAGCGGTTTGTGTTCACTGTGCATTTGCGCTCGCCCCGTCCTGTCCTCACGCCTCCCAGCGCACACTCGCCCCCCCCCCGCCGCCGGCGACGTTCCAGTTCTCTTGGAGTGCGCTCTCCATCTGAAGAGCACTCGCTCGTATACTTTCTCAAAGGCTCCGCGTCGCGAGAAAATTCTGCCTTGTCTGCGCATGAATCTTGCTTTTCATATTCCCAAAGGAGAGCTTTGAGATTTTGGTCACTTTTCCTACGCATGCGTTATTTCTTATTCATTGTCTTCTTTACACTTACTTTTTTCTTCTTATCTGTCACTGGGTTTATGTGTGTTACTTTTTAACTATTGTTTTTTTTTTTTCGTCCTCACTATCTCATAATTCTTGAGTGCATCCAACAGGTTTTGAAACAAAGACCCAACGGATAAATACGTTTTGCATGTGTTAAATAAAATAATAATTTCACCAATGAACTACAATAAACTCAAAGGATTATTCTCGATAATAATACTAACTATGCAGTAGTGGTGCGACATCACATACTTTCTCATATTATTGGTACAACTGAGACGCTAGTTCGCAGAATAGGGAAAGAAATTGAGGAAAGCAAACCTCTTCAGAAGTACGTGGCGAACTGGAAGTGCCACAGGAGGGTGATGGCCGGCCCACTACTGGCGACAAATTTTCCCAACACATAATAATAATAATAATAATAATAATAATTATTATTATTATTATTATTATAATATAATAATAATAATAATATAATAATAATAATAATAATAATAATAATAATAATAATAATAATAATAATTAGAGACCGGATATTTATGTAATTGCATTTTTTCTTTCTACTTACCGTTCTCCAAATTATAATTTTGACTAACCATCGCCCTCCTGACACAACGTCCAATTTTTTTCGTTACACGTTTTTACATATTTAGTCCTATATTACATATTTTACATATTTTGCCATTTTCACAATATATTTTTCTGTTCTATCAATTTTCTTCAATTTTATTAATTTTTGTTTTGAAAATATTTTTTTAATTAGCATTTTTTCGAACATTACTGATGCAATCTAGGTGTGAAGAGTATCAATGGCCCCGCAGTTTGTAACCTTTAACCTTAATTTCCAACAAAAATTAGCGATTGCCGACGTGTAACACTTCTATGAGAATGTTGCTTGCTGCAGTGAATGCTGGTCGTAGTTATCGCCAGTTTGTACGATGCATTCTACTGCGTTTAGTCTGGCTGCTAAACTAGGGTACTGAATAACAATTTTTTTAAATTTATTTTTTTTATTTATTTTACGTCAAAAACAGTTAAAAACTGCGTATGACGTGCTATGGGGAAAAGTGAATTGTGTGCACATTTTCAAAATTCTGTGATCCCTACACTAAGTCATATACTACTTAAATTTTGAATTTTTGAAAGGGAGAAAAAAACAAAAAAAAACAAAAAAACTCCCATGTAATAAAATCTATTTTCAAAGATAAACAAGCAATAAATTTTGAATTTTGAAAGGGAGAAAAAAAACAAAAAACTAGAAAAATAGATGAATCTTTTACTACTGACGGCAAAGTTGTATGATTGCAACTGTGCATCAACTTGTGCTCTCCAAATGGTTTTTAAAACGGCTGTATTTATTCTGAAATTTATTTAAGACTTTTTTTTATAAATGTAATTTCGTATGATGTAAATGGCTTTTATTTAGAGTATTTTAATATTACATATTATATCCGATTTTACATATTTATTACATATTCTTACCGTTTTCATTACAAATTTCTATTTATTTAGTCAAAAACTGTATGTGACGTATGGGGGGAGAAAATCAACTGCGCACGTTTTCTTGAGTTTGAGAATCCCTTCCCAACAATTTAACTATTAATAGTGGAAAGGTGAAAAATAATAATAATAAAAATATAAATAATAAAAATAATATAAATAATAAAAATAATATAAAATTTTAAAAAAATTAATAAAAAAAATATTTTCGTTGCCGAATTATAGAAAACTTATTTGTAACGGTATTCATGTACATATTTTGACGTTTAATACTTCATACTTTTCCGGTCTCTAATAATAATATCTTGTAAAAATTTGAACCAATTCTTTCATCATATTTTTGTGGTTCCTATGATTCGGAGCTATTGAAATGAGCAAGGAACCTTTCATTACTTATTCTGTGACTTCTTTAAATGAATGTATTGTGAGGAATGATTATTATATTGTAAAAAATGTAATTTTTATATTGTAAAACATATACAGTTGATTTTTTTTATTTGTAACCTGTACAATAGATAATTATTGTTCTTGCTGAAGAGTCCTTTAGAATTACTGTATATTTTAGTCTTTTAAAATGAGTATCTAAATGAGGGGGCGGCGAAATTTTCGTCCTCCCCGGCCGGCTGCCATCCACGCTACTGTACTACAGGCGGCTCCCCACATTCGTTATTCGGCGAGTAGCGAGCAGCCAATCCCGGGGAGTGTGGCTGTTTGCCGAGTGACGAACATTCGGGGTTCGCCCTACCCACCGCGTGTCGGTCCTTTGGACACATGGAAGGGAGCGAACATTCGCCGAACACGTCAGCTGTTGGGGATTGGACGAGCGGTAGCTCGCTGCTCGCCGAATGCCGACTGTGTGGAGCCGCCTTGATAGTAGGCTTACTTCTGCCTCGTCGATCGTAGAGGACAGGAAACAGGCGTAGTCTGGCCATAGGGACCGACCCGCCAACCCGATTTGATTTGGTGTATTCTTGGTGTTCTTGCCAGACTCTTTTGGGGGAGAGGGGGAACAGTAGATTAAGCATATATGTGATCTGTGAGTCCTAATGTGGAATCATGATATACATATAGATATGATTCCGCATAAGCATTATCATAAAATGCTGTTGAATGGTTGAACTCGGTAGAAAATACTGTATTTGTTTATTTCTTTGCATGCTCCGCACTGGAGATAAGCCAAGACACTTTGGCAGGTGATTTCCTGGTATATTTCTGTTATAAGCCTTTGTGGGCATATTCGCAAAGGGTTTCTGTCCCATTCGGTTCATTGAGCACTCATCAGATCGTGCGTGAGTTGTCTTTCTGAAATATTTTTTCTCGGCGAGTAGATGTTTCAATACAGATTTTTGTGGTTTAAAAGTGCATATTTCTGTAGGAGTTGAATTATTCCGAATCTGGTTTCTATTCACTGTAGTAATTTCAAATACGGTTTCGTTGATCTGCAGAAGTGCGCATACATTGCATTACGTATAGGTTATGTAGTGTTTAAGAGAGATTGCATATTGTCTTCAAATTTATTTTATTTTACTAGTGTTCGTGTTTACATTTTTTAAAAAATGAATAAACACACATTCGTTATAGGAGAGTATCGCAAAACCGTAACAAAAAAATGAGCACAGAGACCTACATGTCCTTCACATAAAAGAACCTGTGAAAACATCGGTGATTCTGTTCTCGTTTCAGAGAACAAACTTTAAAAGTCCAAACTGCAAAGGATAAAATTTTGTTGGCTGTGAAATGTGTCAGGTCAATGTGTCAGGTCAATATGTCTTTAAAAGTGAAGAAAAATTGTTTCAGCATTTTCACTCCTTTTAGTATTTGTAAAGTGGAGTATACACAAATGAATCAACAATATTTTTCGTAATAAACCCTTGATCTAAAGGAGACCTTCATTTCATATCTTAACATAATTCCTATATATTTTAAGCGAAATTAATAAAACTATTGCAAATATTTTTCACGCATACAGTTAATTATTTTATTAATGCGTGTCGTATTCTCTATTGGACAACATTTCACTTATGCTAATGTAAAATTTATAACTTATGTGCACCGTTGAACATGTGAAATGAATAAAAAAAATTCAATATTACGACACATAGGCAAATTAAAATTTTTAACTATTTTTCCCTATATGTACGCATTTCAATTTATTACCTAAGAAAGTTAAGAGCTTAAAAGAACAACAGGGCAAAGATCGGTTAATGTTTTAATTTTTTTTAAATATCAGTAACTCAATATATTAGTTAAAAATGTAATATACGGTTTTGTGAATCTATTTGTAATTGTGATTTTGTCCTAATTATTGCTTGGTAGACTTAACGAGTTTTTTTTCATGTTTGGCATATGTTTATGTAGCACAGTGCAACATTGTCACAAAAATATAATAAATAAAATAAATAAGCACTCAATAAAACTGTACTAATGAAGTATTTCCTTCAGAGTAAAAGCTATATAGAGGAAGAGCACAAATAAAATTAGGCAAACGATGGTGTGGCCTAATATGCAAAGGATGGGCCTGCCACGTGACTAAAATGGAAGCGATGAAACTGGCCTACGCAACGACAAACGTGGGACGATCCAGTGGGATGGAGAAATTGGAACAGCTGAAAAACCCGATTGCGCGACTTCTTCGAAAAGTTAGCAGGAAAATAGTGGGCACATCTTGCGAGGTAGAAATAACTTGTGTAGCAGGAAGAAAGAAGAACGGATATGTTACTTACATTTGGTGAAGTATTAATTTTCTACGTGATCATATTCATAGTAATATTAATTCTATTCAGAAATTCATACGTGCTAAATAACAAAAACGGACCGGAAAATGTCTGAAAGGACGGAAGCAAGTGCTTTCTTATCAAAAAGTTGCATTTGCAGTGGTTGTAAATTATATTTCGTATTATAGAAATTAAATAATATTTTTCAATAGATTTCTTTTTGCATTTATATAACAATGTTATTAGAGCACTGGACATGCTGGATGTAGCTCAGACCCTGCATTGTCGTTGTCTCTGTAGCGTCACTGCCTGGGAGGCCCTAGGTTCGAATCCTGACGGTGGCAGGTTTTCGGCTCTTGGCTACATAGCTAGGTCGAATGCAGCCACGGTCTGGAGAAGAATTCTAGCGGTCGGCTGCTCTAATTTTTAGTTTTCCGTGGCTTCTCCAGACAAATGCCGGGGCAGTAACCTAACAAACGGGCCACTGGCCATGGCCAATCCTTCCTTCCTCTTCTTTCTTCTATCCTCTCTCTCAAGAGTACACTGTCTCTAAATTCTGAAGTTTAATGTAGCTTTTATATTGTATTTCGGAACACAATAAAATGTTGTTTTTTTTTTGCATTTTAACATCGTAAATCGTAACATTGTAACATTGCTTTTTAACATCTCGTACTGATGATAAGATATTATTGCTTATTAAGAAGCTCCAATTTTAGAAGCAAAAGAATTGTTTGCTTTTCGAGTGTAATCTATTTAAGACGACTTTATACTCACATTTCTAATTCAGATGTTCAGAATTCATCCACAGACAGTTCTTTTTTTCTTTCAAACTGCATAACCAAAGCGCGATCAGATAAAGGATCCTTTATTGCAGGATTTGTCTTTCCGGCTTTGCCTCATTCTAGTGCGTAAGAATGAAATTACTCACTTCCCAGTTGTTCCGGCAAGTGTGCGTGAAAGGTATTTCGAGGTCTTGCATATATTTGCCCGCTCTCTTTTACCTTCACTTAACATCTTGATGTTTGTAAACACATTAAACACGTTTCAAAGCATGAACTCGTTTTCGTATATTTTGCGAAATTTTTGTTCAGAAATTTCAATAAAAAATTACTGGTTTTATGATTAGTAATATAAATTCTTCATACCTTGCATTCACAAGAAGTTAATTCTTTGAAAATAAAGTTATATTTAGAAATGAAATCGTACGCAAACCAAGAATAAACATAACGTTTGACTACTTTTTATTATATTAGGTATTCTATTCTCTTCCGTTTATTAAAGTATCAAATGTTAAGGTTCCGGAAGTGCTTCAATGTCATTCTAACTATTAATGCTATTGTGTTTTATGAACCCCAGTCTCTCTTCGTCTTTCGTCTGGTATGATTCAGGAATGCAAAGTATGATATGTTCATGAAAACATTGTAGTATTTGGCTCACTCGCAATCCTAATATTTCGTCAACTTAAGAGATCTT